>WEIV01021073.1:32161-53782 GCA_013390005.1 Calyptomena viridis
TTTGTCTTTGAACTCATTTGCAAGAACTTGGTCTTCAGAGGCCTCCGAGAAAAAAAATATACATAGTTTATTTATTAAGTTGTAGTTTAACTCTTTTATGTGCTAAATTGCAGGTAGTAACTCTATTTTGGTTTTTTTTTTAATTTGTTTGTCTGGCTGAGTTTACCTCTCCTAGTTTACATGAATACTGTAATCCTGATATATATGTCCAAAACCCCTGTACAATACTGATTATCTTATCTAGTCTGGAAAGGATTCTGAAAATAAAATAGTTGTTTTACTAGTTGGTTGCAGGACTAAGTTTGAAACAACTCAACTATTATTTACTAAATATAGTTCACATTATATTTCCAGAAGACTTCTCAGCTACATATTTGCCTTTATGTCTTTGTGTTATGTTTTTGTAGTAGAGAAATGGTACTATCCCTGCAGCTTTTGCTACTCAGTTGTCCACAATGGATTTCTAAACAGCATGGAAGGGAATACTAAATTCTAAATAGTGTGAAATAGAAATGCAACATAGTCTCTCTCCTTGAAGGAGTTTCTGGTTTTGTCTGTCAAATATAGTTTAAAGTTTTTGATCAGCTGGGTGTTCAGCAAGGAATAAATGACAGTTATTGGTATGTAAAACATTGCAGGTCTTGTGTTAATCTTGGACTTTTCCCTCTAGCAGCTTTGTACTGCTTTCTTCTGCAATGCTTCCTTTCTGTTGATGTGATGCCATCTTTGGTATTCTAACAAAGGGCTATGTAAATGTTTGGAACCCAGAACAGATGTTTTTGGACAGCTTTTATTCAGTTTGCCAAGTTCAGGCATAAAACAGGATCCTGACCACTTGTGGTTACTGTAGATGGGATGATTTTTTCAAAGGAAGAGTAAGCGTGCTGGGCTCAATGACTTCCTGTCTTCTGGCATCCTACCACATGTCTTCTTTACTATACCATAATGTTTCCCAAGTTTGCTTTTGTTTCATTCTCATAATTGGCTTTGTATATCCACTGACTGATCTGATTTTCCTATCAAGACAAGGCTGTTCACTCCAGATTTTCACTAGTATAACTGAGAGGAAAATTTGGTCCGTATGCTCTGTAATAAGATATATCATCACTGTCAATATTTTTCTTCTTCCCATCACTCCCCTGCCATATGGCAACTTCACAGGAAAGAACTGAACTGCATATGTTCTAAGTAGAACTTCTTCATTCCCTGCAAAATTGAGGTTGGTTTTAATATTATTCAGAATAAAAAGTAGAGGAAGTCCTTTATCCTTTAGGGATTTTCACCTAACTTTAGCCACCCAACAGCTAGGCAACCTGTAGAAACTAGTCATCTGAGATTCTCCTATAGTCACTGGTGGGAGAAAGCAACTTTGAGGGGGAGATTCATCACATCTTAAGAGTTGGGGGGAAATTTTATTGCCATAAAAGTTGGTGCAAAGCTCTTCAATATCCACTCATCTTAATGGTATCGAAATAATGAACTGTGCTGCAGAGTCAAAGGCATCTACTCATCTATGCTGGTGGTTGGAATGGGGACAGGAGATGATTTTCCAGAGCTGCTGTTAGCCTGCTCTCAGGTATGTTTTGGCTTTTGGCTGGTAACTCTCTCCAAATAACACCTAAACGTGACTCAGTGGGCATTGTAAGCCAGGGATGGTTTTTAGTCAACAAGACACCCATAAAGTGACCTTGTTTCAGGTAGGAACTTTTGTCCTAGTAAGACAAGCTATGCCATTCACTTGCTTTCAGGGTCAGTGTGTGCTGGTCCATTTTATTTACTCATATATATTTATTTTTATATTTACTCATGTAGCCAAAGACACGTAGGCAGTGAAAAAAAGTTGTATAGAAAAATAAAAGATGAACTTGAAGGTTTTTCTTTCACATTGTCTGAAACTGGGACTTCTGTGCAAGTTGAAATCCAAGAGACAAGAGCCACTGTCAGTGACACTTACTTTAAAATTTTAAAGACATTTCTTCCCTGTATTAGTGCTAGAAAGTGACTGACAGTGACTATGGAAAACAGTATTTGTAAAGAAACATTTCTAGGACCACTACACCTAAATGACTTTCTAAAACTAGTCATCTCACAGATTTCCCTTGAAGCTATCACTTGGAAACTGATGTGCAGAGGGTTTGCACCCGGGAAAATACCCTGTGTCACACAAGTGTATCTGAAAATTTTCTGAGCTCTACCTGCTGTATTTTAAGACTTGGGGTACCTCTGCCTTAAAAACACTCAATGTTCACCACAGAGAATGCAGATCCAGCAATAAGCAGTGCAAAATGTTTCAGCTACTTTCAACCACTGCTATAAAACCCAGGGACCATGGGATAAATTCAGATGAATAACTCTATTTCTAAGTTCCTTCCAGGGAGTGTGTGGGTGTTGCAGAGATTTAACTGCCAGGCTATTCATTTTTCTGTGCTAATAGTTTCCATACTAGCTGACTGACCAATCTCCCTGATTTGTCACATCAATTTTCTTATTAAATATGAAAATAATGAATGTTAGGAATGAGCCTAGAAAGCTCCTCATCTCCCAGATTGGGTCTTGGTGCCAAGTGTCTGGCTGGCATCATCTCCAATGTTCTGTAAACAACATCTGCATGAGTGTGCTGGTTGTGTAACTCGTAAAGTTAACGTAAGTGACTGCCATGATCTGCTGAGCAGTGCTGATTAGAGCTGTTCTGCCAGAGGGAGGCTTTGCAGCATGTGAGCTATACAGTCATGCCATGCCTTTCCCAGGAAAGGAAAGAGGTACTGGAGACAGGAGTACATCATTTAAAGGAATGACTCTGGGAAGATTTCACTTCCTCTTCCCCATCCCCCTGGGATTTCTTTGGTCACAGATGTGATTAATGATGTATCTCTGCTGAAATGATGAGCAGAAAATGAGTGATTTGGAAGCACTGGCCCCCACCCCAGTAGCTGCCTTGGAGGCTGACCTGGAGAGGGGTCAATATGTTGGAGTTGGGGGATTTTGGAGGATGCATATGAGACCCCAATTCCTGAGAGGCAGCACATCTTAAGCTCAGTAACACCCCTGTCAGTGAAAGAAAGGCCCAAGTGCTTCTCTTCCAGCCCATGAAACTTGTCATGATGCTGCTGAGGAAGGCAGTGAAGGCAGCAGGCTAGAGGCCTGTGACTCAGGTGCCACTAGTTCTCTGGAACATTTTATCACTGCCTAGGAGGAAAAACTTGAATATTAGAACTGTAAAGAGAACTACATTTTACTTCCTTCCCTCTTTAAACAAGTATATGCTATCAACCATTTTAGCAGAGGCTAGACCCACTTTTCCTTTTCTTTACCCCAGTTTAAAATTATTGTTTTAAAGCAGCATGTGACAGTACATTTTTACAAAAAGGATGAATTTTTGCATTTCTCATGGCAAAATTTTCTTCAGTTCCTTTTTTTAAAAGCAAGTTAAAATTCTTATCAGATATATATATATATATGTATATAAATTATTATCCTATCCAGGGCATATCAGTAAGCTGCTTCTAGATAGATACTAGGAACATCCTTGTTTTCTGTTTGTGTTAACCTTGGGCTAAAGATTGGCTCTTGTTCAATATCTGAAACTTTCCAAAGAAAACAGTAGGCAACGTGTAAATAACTAAACCACACATGAGAAAATGACACTGAAATATAATGTGACGGGTCAAATTTTAGTTGGGTTAAGTCAGGCATTTACAGTAATCCTTCTTTACCCCACTTAAATGTCATGTAGGTAAGTCATGACAGCTCACCCACTGCCAGGAAAAGCTTGCATTATCTTCAAGGATGAATTCAGGACCTCAGGAAGCTACCAAGTCAAATGAAAAACAGACAACAGGCAATGGCTTAGCAGCTTAAGCCATATGCCTCAGATCAGTCTAGCCATAATTTCAAATGCCAGCAGGATCATTACCAAGCTAATGCAGATCTATTGAGTGCTTGGCCATTTACTACAGGCAGAACAAGTCCTTTGAGTTAAGTCCTAAGAAATTAGATCCTTTGGGGTTTTAATGGCTATTAAAAATCACAGGATATTTTCATAAGGGGAGGAGTTTATTAATCTTGTGCCCTTAACCAAATTAGCCCTTTCCTCCTACAAATGCACTTTGAGTTCCTTATTGCGAAAGGAAGATGGGAGAGGAAAAAGATTGAAACTCTACAGTGATGTGCTGTGTCTTGCAAGAGTTGTACTACTGCCAACACTGGGTGTCCCAGGCCCTTGGCATCCCACTCCAGCAATGTCTGCAGTGGGAAGGCTGTGCTGAGCTGGCCTCCAGCTCTCGTGGCATTTTGCAAGCAGGGAAGACTTTTGAGGCTGAACACTTGCACGTGTACACTGTGGTTTGTATTATTATCATTAGCCCACAATAACAAGGGCTGATCAGGGATCAAATGCCACTGTAATCCAATTATAAAACAAAAGATAGAGGGTAAATGTGGATGCAGGAGCAATGGAACTGTGTTGGTCAGTGTGACAGGAAAGACACTGGTGTGACTGAAAGGTTTTGTAGGTGCTACTACAGAAATGAAGGGTTGGAAGGCAAACAGTGAGATGTGTATGATTAGAGGAAAATGCACTGAAATGTAAAAAATGCCACAGGAGATAGAGCAGAAGTGTTTAATTTGAGAATTATAAAGAAGGTTGATGCAAAACTGTGTGATAAATTAATCACAGACAACAGCCACCATTTGTGTAGAGTCTCAGGGATGTTATCCTGCCGAAGGCTGAGAGAATTGGGTTTGTTCGGCCTGTAGAAGAGAATCTTTGGAGTGACCTAATTGCAGCCTTCCAGTGCCTGAAGAGAGCCTACAGGAAAGATGGAGAGACTATTTACAAGGGCCTGAAGTGGCATGATGAGGGGGAATGGCTTTAAACTGACAGAGGGTAGAAATTCTTTACTGCAAGGGCAGTGAGGCCCTGGCACAGGTTGCCCAGAGAAGTTGTGGCTGCCCCATTCCTGGAAGTGTTCAAGGCCGGGTTGGATGGGGCGTGGAGCAACCTGGGATAATGGAAGGTGTCCCTGTCCATGGCAGGAGGCTGGAATGACATGACCTTCAAGGTCTCTTTGAACCCAGGCCATTCTCTGATTCTAAAATGGGATGCAGAAGGGCCTCCAATGTGAACCGAAGGAACTGGGATTCGGGTGGAGACTCAGACACCTGAATACAGACAATTTGGGGAGAACACAAAGGACAGCCAAGGCAGTAATGAAGGTATGATTGTGATTGCCACAGTGTAGATGCTTCACTTCTGAAAGAGTACAGATCAAGACTGTACGGCTGTTAGTGTACACTCACATACAAATCTCTTGGCTTGATAAAAAGATATTCAGTGAAATGTGATCCGCTATCCTTAAAAGCTGAGCATCCCTGTATTATGATTTATTGGTGTTCTGTAATTCCATCTGTCATGGGTAGTCCTTCATCATTTCGAATGTCAGTGATTGAGAGCTGCTGATTCTGGGAAGCAGGCACTGATCCAGCCTGGAGTTCTTCAACATCTTTCTATGAATCTCTGGCAAGATTCAAAGATGCTCAGTGTCTTTCTCAAACTTGGATTATATCTAGCAATAAGAGCCAGATTTCCTAATTTGCTGTTCTTTAGAAATCAGCTGATAACATTTTCATGGCTTTGTTTTAATTATCTGTTTTTTAAAACTGAAGGATGTTGGAAAATTGTCAGAATACTAGAAAACAGCTAGTGACATTGAATTTAATTGATCCTATAATTTTAATTTATTTTCTATTTTGATTTCTATTGAGACAGCTCACCTGAGTAAGGAGACAAGTCCTCTTTCAGCTTAAGCTTGTGGTGAGAAACACAAAGTTTAAATTCTTAGTTTAGAATAACTCTCCCTGAACAAATAATAAAACGAAAGAACAGACATCTGTCAGATAAAGACCTTGGAGCAGTTTGTGAAAAATATTTGAAAGACTGAAACATTACAGGTTTCTCAGAACACTGGGAATTGAAAAGCAAACAGAATTAGCTGGAGATCTGGCTAAAAGAAAACAAATTCTAAGGGAAAAATAAAATCCTCCTAAATACATTGTTCGCTTTCCAGTGTTACACTAAGACAAAAATTACACTGGTGCTGCACAAGTAATTTCCACCAGTGCAAATCCTAAGAGTTTCAACAAAGAAAAAGGAAAGCTTTTATGTTTAAAATACCATTACTAGCAAAAGGCTTCAGAGCATTTTGCATTTTTAATTACTTCAACTGCAAGCAGAGCAACAAAGGATAAGTTTGAACTATCTTGCATGGGTTATGAAATGTCAAAACCTGATAACTGATATAATAGATGGTGCCTATATGGCTGAAAAGCCCAAGGAAGCAATCCTTTATTCCAGAGCTTTCAGATTAAATCCCATCCAGCTTGAAACTCGGTGAAAATTGCAATGTAATGGATTTTCAGCCTGAAATGAGTTGGTTTGCAGTTAAGATCCTCTTGGAGATACGACCAAAGATTTGAATCAACATGACAGTTGCCTGTCCTTATGGAGGCAGACTAGATGACTGCTTAAGATTAGATATATAACTTTTAGGTGGCTGGGATATGAGATAAATCCCACCCTCCCTTGCCTCTTTCTTCATCTTCTGCACTGAGCACCATCCATCTTTACAACAGCACCATTGGAGGTACTGAGCAGAAATACTTCATAAGCTCAGTTGGCAGAGGAGTGCAGGCAAACTTCCACTGTTACTAAAATATTAGCTGATGCTGAATGTTTTATTAGAGTTTGATCTTCTCCTTCAGCCACCATCCTAGCCATTTATTCCCACTGATTTTTATGTTGACTTTCCATCATCTAAGGAAACCCACACTGGGTTTGGGCTTCCAGGGAAGGTATTTCTGCCTGAAAGAAGAAAGAGTTTTCAGGAGTCAATTTAGTCATGATGGTGTGGGAGAAGACCATAAGATCATGGGTTTTACTTGGGCACTCACATTAACTGTACTGGCTTTGTAGCATACCTTCAGCAAGCAGGTACTTTTTAGACAGACTGGAAGGCAAAGACCATGTCTCCAGGGAAATGTCAGACTGGCTAGGTGGCATATGAATGTGGAAAAGCATCATGTTGTTGCAGAAATCAGGTAGTTAAAGAGCAAAGTATTGTGTTAGTCTCATGTTCTGGCATGTCTTAACCAGCAAATTAGCTGTAATTTGGTGATTCTATTACTCAGCAGCTTAGACTTTCTCTGTGGCAGTATGATTGGGAAACTAAGCTTTAAATAATGAGGGGCTGTGAATCCAGACCCTCTAGCACACAAACACAACCCGTCATGGTGTTCCCCTGTGGGAGAAGAGAGCAAGCAATATTTTGTTGCTGGAATGGGCAGAGAAAACATTTCTTTTGGAGGATCAGACCCATCTGCCCTTTATCCAAAATGCTTCTACAGCTGCACTTGCATGATCTCTGCAGCCTCCCAAGTGAATTGCAGCCTTGTACTCACTTTAGAGCCATCTATTACTCCCCACTGTTGATGTACCTACCTAAAAATCCATAACTGGTCTCGCATCGAATCAATGCTCACAGTCAACTTGTATCTAAACAAATTGAATAAAGCTAAGAGCTCTGTAGATCCTCTTATTTATCCCATGACAAGCAGAGAGACTCCCAGTTCTTCTGCTCCTGACACCTTTGTCAATAAAATCTGCAGACTGCACAATATAAAGTTGTTTTATAATTCATCTCCTTGACAATAACAGGACCTTTGAACAGAAATGCTTTATGTGATTATCACAAGAACAGTGCTCAAGCAGAGGCTGCATCGGTAAAGTCCAAAAATAATTTTTTTTTTCTCTCAAAGATTCACATTTCAAGCAATTTTTTGATGAACTGAAAAAAAGATTGGATTTGATTTTAAAGAGGAATTTCTATTTGACTGGCAGTTAGATCATAAGTAACAATCATAGGACTTATTAGATAATATATTCCACTCTCCTTGCATTACAGAGTTGTTTTTCAGACCTGAGGTCTAACTTCATTATTTCAAAAGTACAAAATATCAGACTTATGGAAAGTAATGTAACTGCTGCAGTATTTCCCTTCAAAGGAAATTTTTAGACAGTACCCACAAAACTTCTGTGAAATAAACTGCAAGTAGAAATTATGTCAACTGTATATCTGTTTTATTGAGTTGGAGGTGATATCAGCTCACCTATCTGCCCTAATTTATGAGGATGTAGAAGGTGATGTTTTAAAAGTTGTGCCCCAGATTTTTAATATATGCACCATTTATTCTAAATTTACAGTTACAACTAGAGCTGTTTTAGTCTGTTATGTAAATACTCTGCCAAGTTTTAAAAGAAAAGGTGGAATGTTCAAAGTCAAGCAGAGCACTTACTTAGGAAGTTTCACTCATTTTAGTAGAAAGGTGTATGTCAAAATCCTGGCCTTAGGATTTATCTGGGCGGATTTCATGTTTAAGTGGTGATCTCAAATAATTTAATCTGAAAGAAGGAACTTAAAGTTGAATTAGACGCCCATATTTAGTGTTCTATTAGTTTGTTTCTGAGAAGAATTCAATTGATTGTTTTGTTTCAAATTTCAGCTTGAATTATTACCTTTGATGTAAATGAAACAAAACTGACTACAAAGGCGCTATTTTCAAGATAATTTTAAGTAACAGGACAGAGTTCTTCATCTCCAGCTTAGCACTTGGCTAAAGGTCCAGGAAACTGACAAAATGCCTGGGAGTTAATGGTACTGATACCTACAGGTTGCATGTCAGTACTCTTCAGCCAAGGACACTATGAGGCTTTACCAAAAATAAACTAACAAGAGAAATCTTACAGATATGTGAGGAACACTTTGAAGTGTCAGGTTACTTGACTGTTTTCTCCAACTGTTTGGAAAAGATGGAAAAAATTATCTATTTCCAATCTATTTCCAATTTCACTGAGTTTCTATAGGGCTCAATATCTGCATTAGAGGAAGAGCTGAGATTTGGACCCTGCCAATGTAGCAAAGCCATTTGCACATGGCATAAAGTATGCAATAGAGCCACTGCATACTAGTAGGTTTTGTGTTTCAGTGGGACCAGCCCGTGCTTCAAATGTGTCATTCTCCTTCATAAGGAAGTTTCGTTCTACTCTTGAATCAATTCACATTGTTAATGTGCTCATCAGCCAGCTCAGAAGGATATACAGACAGCTGCAAGGAATCTAATTAACATTTGACTACAGAAGAAGAAATTGCAATCTACTGTACTATTTAATCTGTCAGTGAAGGTCTGGATTAGAAATGTCTTCACTGTTTCTCTGTAGCTTTTCATCTGATTTAATGTAATAGAATCATAATCATTAGAGGTGGAGAAAAGCTATTAATTTACCTTGTCCATCTAGCATTGCTGCTACTTTTACCCCTTGAATGACCCTAAGAAAACCTCTTGATGTTTGCCTCTGTCAAACACCTGCAGATTGTTATAATATCTACCTTTAGCCATCATTTGCTTAGACTTCAGCAATTCATGCAATGTTTTCCTGCAAATCAAAACTTCCATCATTCTTCCCATGTTACTTTCTCCTTAAACACCATGCAGCATTCCAGCATTATTTCCAGCATGGTAAAGAGTGCTCTTACCATGTAGAAGTACCTGTATCTTGTATTAAAATCTATGTGCTATTTAGTTTAAAGTCACTATTAGTGAAAGAATCATTCAAAGCCACTCCATGCTATTTTTTTTTAATTTCTACGAGATAACTGTTCTCTAATGCATGAAAGATAGGGCTACAGTAGTATGAAGCACAGAGTAGTTTGAGAAGGAGTAGCTTTTTCAAATTAATCCGAATGTTCAGAAAGGGTTTTTTTTCCTAAACAAATAAAAACAACAAATTGTTTGGATCAGAGAGAGCGATTGTGTTGACAGCAGACATATGAATGATACTGTTTTTACAGATGGACTGGTGAGAATCAAATTGAAGCTATTGATCTGTATTTGTGTAGGATCTTGCTAAACAGAAAGCTTTGAGGGCTTTGCCATTAGCAGCATAGGTCATCTTACCAACTTGGAAAGGCAACACTCTCTGTTTCTATCATACGTATTCCAGTGCTAACGCAACAGAAGATGCCTAGTCCTCAAAAATATTAAGAGCCCTTCTGCAGAGGATGGGGATAATCCTTTTCAGATATAATTAAAAGCCTTTCCTCTTCCATCAACAGGCGCAGGCACAAAAGAGAACTCTTTTGAGGCAATACTTCAGCAGTTTGGAAAAAATCTAAGTTAACTTTTTAGCTTCATTAGCTTTGCATCTTCTGTTTAGTGGATAGTGAATACAGACTGGGCAGGGTGGGATGCGACAATAAGTCCTCAGGTCTCAAACTGATTAGTGCCTTTGGAAGAGTGTAGAGAGAAGCACAGATCTTACTGAAGGAGGGCAATTTTGGGTCTCCTCTCCCTGGAGCCTGTATTGCAAGTTCTCATTATGCCTGATCTCCTTGGGAATTTGAGCTAGTGGAAGCAAGGAAAGAGCTTATTTATCATCATGGTTGCTGGTGGGACTGGGACCACCATCAACCTGATCCTCTGGGAGCATATAATTATAGCCAGTGGGCACTAGGAGAGTGCAGCAAGTGTGAAAAGAAATGCTTGGGCTAGCTCTCTCATTTTTTATTTTTTTTTTTCCTTTTTTCCCCGCCCTGAAGTATATGATTCATGAAATTCATTTGTTGTTACAGGAAAGATGGTTTTATCACCTGAAACATATTTCTTTCTTGTTTGCTTTGATATTATCACACTTATGTGGAGGATCACGTTTCAATATGACATCCACGGACTGATGGTAGATAAAGAGCAAAGTATTTGAACCTTTGTAATCAGATTCCCCCATATGTAGAGTAACATTTCCCTTATCAAGGAATGGAAAAGTAGTTGAGGCATCTGATTTCAAAACTTGCAAATATGTCCCATTTGCCTTCAAGTCACTAGGAAGAATGTGTTAACCTTAAATAAACTTCAGATCAAATTATTTCTTCCCTGTGCTTCCATTCTCTGATGCTCTTATCTAGGAATGCTGTAAAATGCACTGAAGCACCTTTTTCTTCATGTCTAGATTATTCTTATTAATTTTTACTGTTTAAGTGGAGATTATAGGAAAAAAAAGCCTACAGCTGTAACATCTCATATATTGAAAAAAAAGATGTATAAGAAATTAATTAACTTAAACAAATACAGTGAAGTTCAAGTTTATCTAATTTTTGTTATTGGGGAAAAAATCATAGATCTTCAGTCTAAAAAAAGTTAATTTCAGGAAGATGACAACAACCGTCTACTGTAGTTATATTCATAGTTCTCTGTTGTCGTCAACAGAGTTGTATTGCCAGAAAGGTCAGCAAAATAGAGAGGAGTGCTTATCCATAACCCTTCTGTTTTTTTCTACATTTCTGGAGCTGGGAGATGATGTTCTCTTTCCATCTGAGCTGAGCCACAGAAAAGACAACTTTTACCACTGATGTTTGGTGTAAATGACAGCTGTAGTGGAGTTGCCAATATAAGAATTTGATGAAGCTCAGCACTGTCACTGAAAACAATGCTAAATGTGTATTAAATAGTGGCCATGGAAAGGTTTTCATAATGACTGTGCTCACATGCATAATTTAAAGGCTGTGGGTTAAAAAAGTCAGATTCTTTATGTAATGCAACTGTGTTAAATAAAGTTAAATAAAGTCTGTGTAGTAGACAGGCTTGAACATATAGATCTTAATGCAGAAAGTGTCTTTATTCTAGAGCAATAGATATATGATATGAAATGGCCTTAAATTAGGAATGAAATAGATTTCAGACATGTTTAAACTGTGAAAGACATATAATGAGAACATAATGTCGGTCAGTGTTGGTCCAACAGTGGATAGAGATAGCCAAAAATCTCTTTGTGGTGGTTTAAAAAAACAGGGGAGAGCTCTCAACAGCCACAATTTTGTATTCAGAACTGGAAGAAGTTTCTGTAAGACCACACTTCCACACATTATGCTGCAAATTGTTTTAAAAAAAGCGAACAGTCCTTAACTACAGCATGCTGCAGAACTCCACTAGAATGCCTTTTTAGCAAGGTTATGAATTTTCAGTAATTGCTGTGGTAATCCATATTTAGCATCTGCAGGATTACTTTTAATCAGCTTTGAGGATATGATTTGACATCGCTCGTTTTATGCTTCAGCATTTAACTGGTTAGGCTGCAAAAAAATTCCATCATTTGCTGACTTAATTTAGAGCCAATAACAGTAAAACTGAGGATAAGAGGGAGGAGGGAGATTTGGTTACCAGCAAAAGATGAAAAAAAATGGCCATGTGCTGTTCTAAAAAAAGCACTCATTGGATCAATAATTGTGGTAATAAAAAGAGATTTTGTCCTGCTGTAGAAATATTCCTCTGTACATCTCAAGGCCTTTGTTTATTATGAGTCAAGCGTACCATGCATTCTGCATGTTTCTACATTTTTTTTATGTGGTCCTTCAATAGTTCACCTCTGCACATGTGTGTGTTGTATATATTATTTCATTGCTGCAGTCTTCCTCCTAGATAACTTATTGCTTCTAATCATGTACTAGGACCAAATTAGTCCATGTCTTTTGCTCATGGGATGGCTGATGTTTTTATCAGAGATACTTTCTCTAGGGAATATATTGGGATTTTGCCTAGACAATGGATATACAGAGATTGAGTGGGTTAGTGGTGGATCTGGCAGGGCTAGGTTAGTGATTGGGCTTTGTGATCTTAGGGGGCCTTTCCAATCTTAATGATTCTGTGGTCAAATAGTTTCCAACCAGGTCATCCTTACTTTGTGCCTTTGCACTGTGCTAATGTGACCTGGTCACAGCACTGAAGTGTGTCCTCAAGGCTGGCTAAACACAAGGTCAACAAATCCCAATTAAAATCAAGGAGAAACTGACTACATTCATGGTGCTTGTTTTCAAAATCACAGTGTTTGATAAAATGTAAGTAGCGCTTTAGTCTATTTACAAATTTATCCAAGATAAATTGCTAAGCATAAATTCAAGTGGCCCCCTCCAAGGCTCTCCTGTGTGTTTAGTTAAAAGGTAATTGAGCTTGATGATGAGTAGAAAAGCACTAGATGTAATATTCTCAAAAAAAATGTCTTTTTTTTTTTTTGTCTTCAGCGAGGACAGTAAATCCATAGCAGAGCAAGCATCAACAGTGCTCTACAGCCAGGCTGCCTTGACCCTTACTTCAAGGTCTGAGAAAAATGTTCAAAGAATTAGTGCCTGTTTCATGCTATTCTTATAGCAGGATCATCTCCACTAGCAACAGAAATGGCAATATTCTCATTTTACAGAGACTGCTTTGTAGCCATTGGATGGGAACAGCTTTATGATGACTGCAGCAGCCTGGGAGGGGGAATGTGAAGTTGAATTTTAGCTTAAGGCATTGAGTCCAGTGAGCTATCTACATGCAGTGCTCTGTGAATTGAAAATTTTTAAGTTTGAGGCAGACTCTGATTTTAGTTCACAGCCTCTGATTTTTATTAATGTTGTCAGTCTCTCATTGGAGAGGTACAAATGATTTGAAAGATAGATATTCAAGGAGCTCTTGAATGTGACCTCATCTAAATTTCTTATAATGCTCAGGAAATGTCCTCCAAATTTGAATGTCTCCTTTAATCCACATTGTTCCTGAGGCTCTTTTTCTTCCTCTCAGCCTATAAATGGAAAACCTAGGGTGTTTTTTTCTGTTCTACCCCTGAATGTCAGTCAATTGACTGAACCAAAGATAATAAGTATAGGACTCTGATGTGTCTCAGATGCTCCTGTGGTAGGTGCTAGTACCAGGTCCTGGGTAAATACATAGAACTGTTCTTGCTTCAGGTAAAATGAATAATGCAACAGCCATTAGTTTTACTCGAAGCCAGATTATGCTTTAAACTAGACAATAAAAGGATCCTAACTTGGCAAAATCCATTGAGAAAAAAAACAGTTGTTCAGTAGCCAGGACAAGATGACAATTTAATAGGAATTGAAAGTGTGCTGGATCTCTGCTGTGATGCTGGCAAGTCATAGAGCCCTGCTACTGCCTCCTGTTGTGCTCTGCCATGTTCTCTCAAGGACATGATGTCCTGAGCGTGCTCAGAAAGGCACATTGCTGGGGACACTTTGCTTCACCTAGGGCTCTGGCATGACAGTGCTGTTCCCCCTTGGCCATCACTGCTGTGGTTGAGTTGGGCTGGAGTTCAGCCTGGCTGGCAAGTCTGTCTTCAACACAGAATCATAGAATATCCTGATTTGGAAGGGACCCTCAAGGATTATAAAGTCCAACTGAGAATGTTGTCCAAACATTCCTTGAGTTCTGTCAGCCTTGGTGCCATGATCACTTCCTTGAAGAGCCTGTTCCGTGCCCAACCACCCTCTGGGCAAGGACCTTTTTCCTAATACCCAACCTAAACCTCCCCTTATAGAGCTCCAGCTGTTCTCTCAGGTCCTGTTGCTGTTCATCAGAGAGAAGGGATCAGTGTCTGCCCCTCCATTGTCACTTGTGACAAACTGTAGACAGATACAGGATCTCCTCTCAGTCTCCTCTTCTCCAGGCTGGACAGATCAAGTGACCCAAGTAGCTCCTCATGTGGCTTCCCCTCTAGACCCTTATGTTTGCATGTCTCTTGCAGTGCTCTTATTGCAAGACCTTAAGACCAGTAAGGATATGGAGGGATTCGGAGGGTACGGAGGTCTGCTGAGACACAGGGGTGTGCACAGTGGGAGCTGAAAGCTGGTGAATTTTTGTAGGAGGGCAGAGGCTGGCTGGGAGTCCTCAACCCCAAGGCAAAGGCAAAGAAGGTTCCTGAGGGTTCTTGCAAGGTGTAGAGTAAGTGCCACTTGTGCCTGGAGAGAGACCCAGAGAAGAGGTTAAAATATGTGAATCTGCAGCAGAGAAGTGAGCCAGAGAAGACATGTAGAAGACACAAAACCTGAAAGCTGTGAGATCTCAACCTGGAACCACAGAGTCATAGAATAGTTTGGGTTGGAAGGGACCTTAAAGATCACGTAGTCCAACCCTCTGCCATGAGCAGGGACACCTTCCACTAGACCAGGTTGCTCTAAGCCCCAATACAGCCTTTGCCTTTGAACACTGCCAGGAATGGGACAAGGCATAATTCTGCAGTATGTTAGAATGGTTGATATGGGGAAAACATTGTTGAAATGGGAGATGATGGTTCAGGGAAAGGCAGAGCAGGCAATAGGGCTGACATCTTTCTGGATGGGTCCTCAACAACAGAGGTGATGCTGGTGTCACCCACCACTGCCATGGATGTATCTGAAGTGGTACCCAGCAGCTATACCAGGTGTAAGAGGATGATGAGGAAGCTCAGGAGGAAGAGTGGAGCTGATCACATGGAGGAGAGGGGCCATGTGTGGTCAGGCAGCATGGGATGAGTTACGGTGAGGGTGAAAGAAGTGAACAGCATTCAAGACAGAAATGAAACCTTTTAAATGGCTTCAGGCTTCAACAAGCAACTTCAGCACAAAGCTTCAGGCCTTTAAGTGCCATCAGTAAAGACTGTTGGCTGAGTTCCTGCTTCCAGCAAGACCTGTTTTGATAAGTTTGTCAGGCTAAAGCCCTAATGAAGAAAAATACCCTTTTTTTTAATTTGAGAATGGACTTCACTAAGTAAGAATGATGTCCAAGTGAACTTGATCTGTGCTGCTGGATTGGAGCCTTCAGTGCAGGCTGGTCACAGAAATGTTTGTTGTTCAGACTCCAGTGCTCATTTTTCTCCAAGAAAACTGTATATTTTTCATGCACGAGCCTGCATCTTCATTCAGCAACACTGCAGGCCTGTGCTGAGATGTCTGCATTGATCTGGTAAATGAAAGGCCCCTTGCTGGCAGCAAAGCACAAACTCTCTAAGCCCTGAAGCAAATTGGAACAAGACAACTCAGGCAAGCACTGGCAGTACCCTGTTATACACATTCGTGTGTTTATAATATAGATGTGTGTGTATACAAGTACTTGGTCAGAAAACATCCAATATCTACAGTTTCCCTAACTTTAAGGTATTTTGGGTAGATTTTTTTTTAATTTCAAATTATTTCAAAAATAGAAAATTGCCAAATATATGCATGCCTATGTATGTATAAAAATGTAACCTTTAAAAACCTTGAGAAGTGAATGACATCCTTAAACATAGAGTAGCGGCCAAGAAAAATGTTTGCAAACAGGGCTGAGAAGTGTGCAGAATATAGTTTTTCATCAAATCATGGAAATTAGAGATAAAAAAGACCTATTAGATCATCCTGACTATTCCCTTGGCATGGAGGTACAAGAGAGCAGGAAAAAAAACAAAAAAAAGCATTAAAGCTATGAAATGTCTGCTATAAAATGTCTATTTTTGCAGAAATCACAGTGCAAACAGAAGTCCTGCGACAGCCACTGCACATTATGTTGTTTGAGACCCGTCAAAACTGATACATAGAAAGAAAAAAGAATTTGGATCTTTGTTTAAAATGCCTTGGGCTTTTCTTTTCTCACATAACAAGTTTTCCATAAACCGTAATGTTAAGATTTTTTTATCTTGTTTCCAATATTGAGTGATTAAAAATAAAAAAAGGGAGATAATTACCATGACACTGACACAGCATTTTACTTATTCAAAGAATTCCGTAGTTCTTGTGGAGACCTTGGGCAATGGGTATGTAAATCTATATTGATGAGTGCTTTATCAGTGCAAATAATTGACCAAAAAGACTTGTATTGTCCATGAAGAGGATGAAGCAGAGGTGAAGTGAGTACAAAGGCCAGTTAGTGAATCAGTGGCCAAACCAGGATTTAATTCAGGAATTTTGTCCAAGTTTTGTGGTGTTTCAAGGTTGGACACTTTCCCACATAGCTCTGGAGGGAGTAACTGAAGACACCAGCTCTTTGTAACCCCTGAAGCAGGGCAATTCTGTAGGCTGGGCACACCTGTACTGGCTGCTAAAATCATTGCAGCCTTCCCTAATTAAGATTGGCGAAGTGCTTGCTGCTTGTAATATATCCTTGTAATAGATATAGCATTAAACATTTTGAAGTGGCAGCTGAAAATGTTTTAACAGTGTCCTTTGGATTAAGGGTCTACATTTTCTTGAAGGTCTTTTATTTCTTAGCTGGTTTAGGGTTGTGATTCTTTTTTCTTTAAAAAAAATTGTTGGCAATGCAACTATTGACTTTTAGAGAGAAGGATGAGGATTTTTTTGGTAACCGTAATGATTTTATCCCATTTGCCTTCATTTAATTTGGAAATGGAAACCATATCTGTAATGCTAATTAGGCAGCACATTGCTTAGTCTTCCCGTCCTCGTGTAAATAACAATTAGCAATAATTTAGCAGTTGTACACTCTGGCATCTTCTGAGCCATACCATTGTATACCATTCCAAATTCCTTTGCATTAATTAGGATCATAAGCCAATCAGCACTAATTAAGAAGAAAATAAGTGTAATAACAAATGAAACAACACTAGTGATTTGTATCTGTTCAGTAGTTCTTTTTCCCTCTGCAGTTTATCAAATAGTTGTAATGTGTAGGAACTTCTTCTAATTGAAACTAATTATGAGGTTTCCCTTGCTACTTTGAGCCTCATGTTCAAATCCCACGAAGCTCATTAAATAAGTAACAAAGCTGGAATCTTTAGCACATATTGTAACTTGGTTCACGTTAATTAGCACCATGTTTTGGAGGCACTAAGAGCCCGTTCAGCAACAAATGCTACCTAAAGGCACATTAGGTAGGGTTTTTTGCAAATCTAAGAGGCTACACAATGGCCTGAGACAAGTATTATCAGGTATGGTTGAAATGTCACATATAAAGCCTCAAGACAGTATGCTAAATTTGGTACTTTTGCAATTCAGCCCATTTTGATCCTCTCTTAATGTCTGTTGTTATTTTGGAGCAAGTGTCTGGGGAAATGTAGACATTTAAATATATAATCATTACAGGTCATTCCCGTCTGTTGGTGACCGAGTCATACAACAGCAAAACATTTTCCACTGCTGTTTTGGGTATCATTAACACCATTTCTTTTTCAGAAGTGGGCAGCAATCTAAATGCCAGCATCTTTCCAGACCCCAGACCTAATCCACAGATTGAAATTGCTACATGTTGTTTAATGACACTAAAAATATATATGATAGTATGCACTATCTCCATTACACATAGTAATTTAAAGGTAACCAGTCAGTGAGTGTTGAATACAGTTCAAGGTGAGTGAAAGAAATCCAAGGACCTATAGTTTTGTGTCTTCTCACTACAAATTCACCTCCTCTTCAGCAGACTTCATTATAATCTTGTGAGACAGAGCCACACGCTGATCTTACAAGAGATTGCTGTCTTGCTGCTGTGCTGCCACTCTCCATCTTCATGGACAATGACATGCATGACCTGATCTTATTGGAAAATCTCATATGCCCTGAAACCAAACTGAATTGGAACAAATCACAGTCTAGTTTGTGCTTACACGATATCTCTTTCCAGCTGACACTGTTTTGAGATCACTAATTAATTTACTAATTAATTAAAATACCCTAAAAGAGTAACTCTGACATCTTGGATGTTTTGTTGTTGTTGGATCCTCCGGCTTTTCTGCTGTGTGTGTGCAGATTGTCAGAGATCTCTGATCCCACGACCATCCCCCAACTGCTTTCCTTAGGGTTGTGAATCTGGCCCAAACCCCATGAACAGACACAGGACTATTACCATTATTACACATGCTTTCTTGCTACCTGTGAAGTCCATACCTGGACAGTTTTCAGACAGGACAGCTGAGCTTCAGGATCCAGTGGTAACTGAAAATGAGAAATCCCATTAAAGACAAAGCAAAAAACATGGTCATGTAAATCAGGAGGAAAAAAATATCAGTGCCACTTTTTCTCCCTCTACATTTCCAAACTGTTTTCATTGAATGACTACTGTAATTTGAAGTAATGTTTAAATGAGTATTGAGAAAAAGGCCACAAAAGATCATTGCAACCATCTCAGGTGAAAAAAAGAGGCCACATAAAAATTGTGAAGCCTAGAAAAAGTGTGTGATTCAGAATTACTGAAAATATATAAAATACCTCTTCTTGAAATCTGATGGTCACCAAATGGAGATGTTTGCAAGGACGAAGTAAATGTATTCATGGAAGCAATCCACAAATCAGTTATTTTTTTATCTGTTATCCCCTTCAGTGGCAAAGGTGATCAACACACATGACATACACAGATTGCAAGCTTTTAGTGTGGATACATCAGAGCGTCCAATGATCCACTCCATTAGCAAAGTTGTTCTCTAACAGTGATGAAAGATATAGTCATTCATCTGGACAACTTAGCCCATAAATGATGATATCAAGAGCACTAAACTGTTCAAGTGCTTCTTCATGAAGTTGAATCCAGTGATGTCAAAATGCCTTTGCCATGTAATATGTGAAAGCCAAGTTAAGTGTGAGCATTGATGTGTTTCTCTGACCTGATCAGCAAGTAGGGGTTCCTCTTCTGAGAAGTCAGAGCCTCAAGTCAAGCCTCAAGAGGTTTAGATTGGTACAGGCTGCCTGGGAAAGAGGTGGAATCACCATCCCCTGGAAGTGTTCAAAAGACACTTTGATGTGGCCTCTGGGGACGTGGTTTAGTGGTGGGATTGGCAAAGTTGTGTTAATGGCTGGACTTCATGATCTTAGGGGGTCTTTTCCAACCTAAATGATTATGTGCTTCTATTTTTCGTAAAAACCTTTGTTAATTTCCTGGATGTTGGAGAAGCAACATGATGGGAGGTGTCCCCAAGATCTACTTGGAAAACTTGCCTTCTCCTAACACCATCCTCCAAGAAGCAAAGAGAACACAGTTGATGTTACCCTTTTGAGTTTTTTGGAGGGAGAAAGAGAGTAAAACATCTTCAACTGCTCATGTTTGCTTTTCACTTTCAAGGACTGGAGGAATTTATATAGAGGTAAATGGCTACAACAGGTTCCCCCTCTCCCTGTTGTGCAAACTGAAAGCATTATCTTACACCTAAATTAACACATAGTACTCTATTTTCTCTGACATGCCTTTAAATAAAGAAAACAGGCAATGGAATCTATCAAAACAGTTTAGTAACTGGAGTGGCTGGTCCTTCAGAAAACCTTCTAGAGCTTGCACCTCTCAAAAGTACCATTCTACACACTAGGTTTCTTTATCTGAAAATATAAGGCTTTCCAATAAAAAATGTAAAAAAAATATGAAATTAAAATTAAGTTGGAACTTAACCTGGTGTTTCCAACACAAAACATTTATATCTAAGAAGGAGTAAAAGAAGTAGGAGAGTAAGTTTAATGACAAATTAAGTACCTATTGCATTCAAAGCATATAAATAGCTAGTTTCTGAACAACCCACAAATGCACAAGTGAGACTGTCCAGTTTTATGTGTTTAAAGCAGGAGCATGGACCTTAGTAAGCATTAACAGGGAACACCTGCTATCAAATCCCTTGCAGATGCAGCAGAAAATGACAGCCAGTTTTGGTACTCTATCCATGTACTCTTCCATGACGGAAGCCTGAAGACCAAATAAGTCAGGGAACCAAAGTATTTTTTAATCCTCAGAGATAGGCTTAGCTAACTGTGCACATAAAGGAAGGAGAAGGGGAAATGAGGGGAAGTTGGACTGTACAGTCCTTGTGTTATGAAAAACAAGTAAAACAGAAGTCACCAGTATGTTTTTTTTTTCTTCTAATAAGATTGTTTCTCTCTACAATTTTCAATAATTTCTAATTATGATCTGTAAAGAAGAGGTTTAAAACAACTGTGGAATGCTGATACTTTCACCTTTTCTGGAGCCCTTTGAGGTTTGATTCACTAAAATCCTTGACATGTTTTTCAGTAATAGAAATGAAGTGAATTGCCACACCTGTCTTCTTTAATTGACCTAGAAAGAAGGGTGTGTTATTGTTCAAATTGTTGAGGGAAAACCTGGCACATCACTAAGATAATTCTGCTTTTTGCCTTAAACTGAGCTGGAAAGGGTTAAAATTACAGTGAGTCTTACCTCCTGAAATGGAAAAGGAGAAAAGGAGAAAGAGAAGGAAAGAAAAAAAATGCAGAAAAAAAAGTTGTGGATTTTTTTTTTCATGGAAAGGACTGGCTTCTGATTTCAATTATTTCTGAGTTGTAAACATTTTCAGGGACAAGGAATTCGTTTGCATACACATATTGCTATTTGCAAAAACCAGGCCCAGTCCAATGGAATTTTGTTTTTGTCTCAGCAGAGTCATTTTATTCATCTGCAAGATTTTATTTAATACTCTGGTATTAATGACAGCAAGAAATTAAACAGTTGTTTCACTCATTTTTCTTCTTTTCAGTGTATGTCTTTCTTCCCACCGCCCCCCTCAGCCCCCGTATCTTTATAATTATGTTTAAGATCGTAAATGTTTCCAAAGGTAGTGCCAGATTTAAAATACTGGTTGTTATTACAATGTGTGGGTGGCTTTACCCTTTCTATTCACAGCCTTCAGCTTTTATCTGCCTTGCTTCAATCCTCCTGTTAAAAGAGAGGTATCCAAAAAACCCAAGTCATTTAGGGGAGAAGCAGCTTCACTCCTTTTATGATGATTATGATTATTTTAAACTGGAATGACTACCTTTTAGCAGGTAAAACAAAAAAAAAAAAAAAAAA
>WEIV01021073.1:53797-134918 GCA_013390005.1 Calyptomena viridis
AAAAAAGAAGGGAAAAGCTTTGAAAGCTTAATTTTTTTATGCAATAAATCAATCAAGCAGCCAGCCGTTGTCTCCTAGGCTCCTTCTCAACCCATCCCCCCAGTTGCAGGGATGATACTCCCATGTGCTGCCATGGTGGAGATGAGAATCAGACCCTCATTCTGTGCCGAGTGTGTTTAAAGCAAAAAAAACATTCTTGCAGGCTGCTGTGGCACATCCCAAGGCCTGCTGTCCTTTCTGCTGCACACAGGAAGTATGAGGCAAGTACTGGGAAGGGGAAGGAGATCACTCAGACAGTGTCACCCTCCCCTGAGTGCTGTAAATTTGTACCTGGCATGGACGCCATTTTATAGGGCTGTGTTAGAGGTGGAAGGATGTAGCATTCTGGATAATTCATTTGCATTAGATATTTCTGCTGATGCCACAGGTGAGTGATGGACTGCAGCCCCTAAAACACAACACTGTGCAGGTGGACTCAAACCCAGAACTACTGACACAATCAGCCCAGCACAGAGTGAGAAAGGTGGATGCAGAAGGAGTCAGTGCAGCTTGGTCAATGCAGGCAGTGATGTCATTTATCCAAAAACACCTACTTTAGGTTGCGCTGGGTTGCCCAACCTAAGTTGGCTATGGCAGGGAAGCTGGAACTACATGAGCTTCCAGGTCCTTTCCAACCTAAACCATTCTTTGATTAGATGCCTAGTTTCTGCTAGTGGTAAAGGACTTGCTCATAATCAGTGCTTCCACTTGTAGACAGCCATGTTCAGTCCGATGAATCCCACCATGGTCCCTGGGAAGCAGGCAACAAGGAGTGCTTTCAAGGCCGGTTTGTCCTGCCTGAGTGATAAATGAGTTGTATTGGCAGGATGCTCAGCACAGCACTACAGCTTTTACAGCTGAGCTGGTTCCCTTCTGAGTGCTGCCAGTGCTCCGAGATTGTCCTAGGAAGTGGCAGGTTTGGGCCACCCTGAGAATGAGGATGGACTAAACTAACATTTCCTATTTTTCTGAGTAGATGATGTATTATCAGTGGGTGTCCCCTGTGTTCATAGAGAAATGCGATCTGACAATGTGAGTGTCAAAGAGGCTCTGAAATGGGCAAAGGAGTTGGAAGAAGGGTTGAAGTCCAGATGGATGTTTTTGCTCCCTGTTTTCTCCTAGTTAACTAGTACATGGGAGTCACGTCTCAGAGATGCTTTTCTCTGCACCCAGCTGGGTAACAAAGAGGGACAGTCCAGCCAGTCTGAGACAGCTAACTCCCATTCAGTGTCTGAGGGGTGGGATCAGCATCACGGTATCAACACAGCTTTTCTGACCCTTCCTCAGGGTTTCTCCTGGAAAAAAGTCTTACAGGACTAGCCATAAAGCACCACAGGAGGAAAACTGAGGCACAAGGACAGAGCGATTTGTTCCAGGAGCAGAGTTACTCCAAAGCTTCACCAAACCCCCTGGAGCAGCCACAGCCTTCCTATTCTTATCTTTAGCCATTAACGTAATTCTTAGTAAGCATTACAGTTTCCCCCTATATCTGAATGAAGAGGACCATAAAACTTGAGCGTTATCTGTCTACCTGCTCTCCTGATTATCTGTGCTCATATATGGCTACTATTGACTCATAATCAGCATGGCACTGATCTGAACTTCAAGTTTACTGCACTGTGGGAACACAGTAGCTATCCAATAATGTAGTTATTTCAGCAGGCATCTTTTCTTCTGTAAGATAAGAAGACAGTTGTGTCTGTTTAGTGCTACCATAAAGTTGTGTTAGTCTCTCAATAAAAATGAATCTGCTTGCTGCTAAGAAGAGGGAAAGTAAGCTTAGCTTTGAAACCAGACTTTGGATGAACCCAACCTCTGTTTAATGAACTGGTGGCTTGCACTTTTGATGTATCTGTTGATCCTTTAATCAACAGAACTTTATTGAAATCAGGAGGTTTCCTAATATGTTAAAAATTCTGAAAACAAGTCAACCGCAAGGTTTTAATCTCAGGTCCTTTTCTTCTCTCTCCCTTCCTCTGTAGGACAACAAAGTGTGTTGCTTCAATCCTTATTGCTTCAAAGCTCTTTGAAACATGGCTATGTGGTTTGAAGTCACAGCTATGCAGTCATAGTCTCTCTCTGGCATTTTAACTTCAGTTATATATATGTTCCAACTAATTAGCTGTATCATGCTGGACTGGGAATAATGTATTAGATATGTTATGATTCTTTCCCTGTGCTTTAGTAGGTGGCAATTCTAGGCCAGTGACTTGAAAGTGCAAGAGCTGTTTCTCCCACCTTTTCTGGAGAAGGAAATACTTAGGCTAAAGACACTTGATTTTTGCTACTATGGGTTGTGGTTGGTTTTGGTTACATTTTCCATCTCAAAAGTTATCAGTATATTCTAAACACATGTAAGTAAATCCTCAAGTGAGAGCAAAAGTGTCTGGGAAAATCTATGTGCCACCCAGACCAGAGGATATAGGCTGGAAAGATCATGTGAACAACAACAACAAAAAAAAAATCCATATTGTATCATTTAAGTCCTTTATACACAAAATAGTTCAGCATCCTGCCGAGATCCTTAGCTTGGGTTTGGGCTCTGAACCCCCTACTAGTCCATTAAAAAAAGAAGGGATATTTGCAAAGACTGGGCAAAAGCATACAGCTGTGCTAACATTTAGAGATTCTCATAACTCAAGTTCTGGTTTAGCAGCATCTGTAAAATTAACAGCTTTGAGTTTTGTTCATCCATAGGCACAGGGAGTCTGCTGAACACATGGGGTCTTAGCATAATATTAACACTTGTTTGCAGAAAGATCACACAGAGAGCTGCATATGGTTGGGTTTAAGCTGCTCCTGGGGTGCTGAGGGCATTTCTGATAAGGAGGGGTTGGTATTAAGACCATTGTGGCTCAGGATATGGAGATGCTATGAACTTTTTGGAGAGCCACAGCCTGTTTGTTGGACTGGTTTTCATATCCTGAGGGACTGGGCCATCTGTAGCAGCCTCAGGCATTCTTCTAGGGCTGTCCTACTTCTTTGTAGCTCCCCCATCATCAGAAATCATATGGTTGTGAAAAAGAAAATTAAAAAATTTTGAGCATTTTATAGTTTCCAGAGAATAACATTGTTAATCGCCTGAGTGCTCATCATTGCAGATCACCCCTGCATTGGTGATGAGAAAGGGGAAACCTGATGACTTCTCCAAGATGAACTTGTGGAGAAGAGCTCAAAGAGAGGGCAAAGCCACCCTTGTGGCTTTTCATTTCTAGTTTGGGATTAGAGGATACTATTTGTTGCTCTGTCTCCCTGCCCATTAAACTGCCTCTCTGTTCTCACATCCGCATCTATCCCATTGTCTGTTCACTACAGTCATGGTGGCCCCTTTTTGATGTATTTAAATTACAACAATATCACAGCCACAGGCTGTGTCATGTTATTGTCAGCTCGAAGGAGTAATATCTCTGTTTACTAGCAGGCAGGAAGAAACTGCCATGCTCCACAACTCCAGGAGCTCATAACCTGCTCCTTTGGAGGGAGTCACCATTTGCCCTCTCTCTTTGACCCTTTGCAGAGTAGTAAATGCTTTTTCTCACTCCACCTTCAGTGAATCCATAATAGATAAAAAGAGGACAAAAAAGCACCTTATTTGGTCCTTTAAATTTATTTTTTTTCCTTTGAAATGTATAAATTGATCTTTGTTCTTTCATTTTATGGTTAGCAGCATCCATTAAAACGTTGTTTCTCACTGACATATGATTGGCTGTAAAACATTTATTCACTGTATTTTGGACATCATTCAAAGGCTTTGAGCCTATTAGATGCTTCAACCCTCTCTAGTGATAGGATCAAGTCCTGCAGTAATATTTGCTGTGCAGTAACTTCCAAGAATCAAACCTTGCCTGTGTTGTTTGCGCATGAAGACCCATTAGGCTAAATTAATCCCTAGGGTAAACGTACAGACTTCAACAGAATGTTATCAGGGATAAATTAGGCCTATTGATTTTTAATGAGGTTCTTACCTGAATAAAGAAAATAGAGTTTCTCTTCTGTTCTGGTCTATTGTTCTTCTGCTGCGAGCATCACCAGAAGCACCTGCTTTGACCCTGAATTCTTAAACCTGGACATTTGACTTTTCTAGAAGGATTAGAAGACATATTTCTTTCACTCTGCAAAATGTGAGCAATGCCATTACACTGTGGAATACATTTCCCAGAATTTACACACCTCCAAACATCCTTTTCTGAAAAGCAAGTGAATAGATTGCCTGCTTCCCATATTTTAGCACTGATCTCCTTCTCCAGAGAGCACCCTCATCACAAGGGGTTTACTTCATGCTAATGAATGTCTAGAAAAACCATTTTGAGGAGTACAAACTGATTCATTTTCTTTAGCTGATTTGGCTGAGATAATTCATGCCTTGCTGTTTCATGCCAAGGATTTCTAAGCATCACCCCGTTGTCTTAGCCCTCACGTGGGTGATGTGGGGTCATTCCACATCCCCAGCAGACAACATCCATGGACCACCTGGTTAGTAGCATGGCTCTTGAGAACAGAAGAATGTCCTGTTCCCTGGGAGGGTGGTACATAGTTGATGCCAGGTATGGAGAGGCACAGCCAGGTATCTGTCTTGGCAAGTGGCTTCTCTCCATCATAGTCATCAGGGCCTCTGATCTCCACAGGAAGAAAGGCAATACTTTAAAATAAAGTCTCTATGCGCAGAAATTTAAAAGGAAAACAGAGACCTCAGGTTGTACCCAGGCTTATTTGGAGAGTTAGTGTGTTGCTGAAACAACATTCTTAAAATTATTATTATCTTAGATTACATATTAGGCAGAAACTCTTGACTGTGATGGTGGTGAGACCCTGGCACAGTTTCCCAGAGAAGCTGTGGCTGCCCCATCCTGGGAAGTGTTCAAGGCCAGGTTGGATAGAACTTGGAGCAACCTGGGATAGTGGAAGGTGTCCCTGCCCATGGCGGGGAGTTTGTAATTAGGTGTTCTTTAAGGTCCCTTCCAACCCAAACTATTCTGTGATTCTGTGACATGAGTCTACAATCAGTTTGTGGTTGATTTTTAGTATGACTTCCCAAGGGTGTTACTCCCCAAGACACTGCCTCTGTTGAGGTCTGCATCTGCAGAGATAGGACCATTTCTCTGGTTTATCAGTGACATTCAAAAACAAGTCTGACCTGTGTCATCACAGCTCTGTAGTGTCATGCATAGCTTCAGGGGGCACATGTGAATATCCAGATGCTCTTTTGGGTGTCACTGTATATTCTCATGTGACCAGAGACGGGTTTTTTTTATATTCTGGGCTGCATGATTAAGGAAACTTTTCCATTATACCCCAATCTCTCTGAAGGCACCAAGTACTGGTTAATTTCCATCCTTTAAATTGTTTAATCTAAACTTTGAAATCTCAAAATGAAGAAGCATTTGTTCATTTCCTTAAAACTATTAGCTATCAGTTGGGAATAGACTTTGTTTAATAAATGGTTGGCTTGGCTTCAACCACTGATCTAAATGGCAACATGTCTGCAGACTCCCGAGTCATCATTTTGTATTCCCAAATGTACCTTGCTAGTGGAAGAAATATTTATATTTACTCAGAGATGCCAACAAAGGTTGTCTGTGCACTTCTAGCACACGTGGTGAAGACCAAGGAATTGAACAAAGACAGCACTAACTTTGGGTCTAAATCATACTTTTTGATTTTTTTTTTAAATACCGAACAATTTATTTTTTTACTTTTTAATGTGTTTTGGGCATTTTCACTATGCACATCATGTAGAAGAACGGATAAGTCTTTTTCAGAACTTATATGAGATTTTCTCCCCTTCCCATTCATGATCTCAGCTCTGTACTTTTAACTTTTGTCTTGATTATTGCTATAATTCCTGAAATTTTCTGGGTTGTGGAAGGGAACTGGAATTCTCTATTGCTTTGCACTGCAATTCCTTCTGTAGCATTTCATAGCAAAACTGAAAGGAAACCTAAAGTGTTTAAACTGGAATTTTCCTTTGGAAAAGCAGTCATATAGGAATATTCATGCAGTGCCTGGTGCAAGCCCTTATTTAAAGTAACACGAAACACCAGATGTAAACTTCTTACAGGCTCAAGTGTGGGATTTGCAACATGATTCTTCTTTTTCATGAGCACGTCTTCCTTCCCAGAAAACACTACAAAACCCTTCACAGAACCTGTCATTGGCAGCAGAGATAAGGAATGCTCCAATGCAGAAACATACCCTAAAAAGGGAAAGGCCAATATTGACTAGCAGTGAAGCTTAAGCCCTTTAAACTCACCCCTGGACAAGGAGAATCAATGTCTCTTGTAAAAAAAGCACCGCTGCTGTTATACAGCAGGCTGTTAAACTATGCTAACAGTCGTATATTTTCTATTCAAAACTGTACCACTGTGTATATAAACACGGGAAGGTTTTGTTGCTGTATATGTCCAGATTTTTGACATGTGTAGGTGGAGCCAGTGTAGCAAAAGCCTATTCAGGAGTTAGGAGCAGCTGCCCTAATGGAATATTATTGACTTTAGTTACATCAAGGGCTAAATATAGATCGGGCAGCAATGTACACAGGGCTGTGTCTGACAGCCAGGACAGAATGTGCTGCTCGATGGACAGACGGATGGACATTGCTCTTGCACAGATGCTCCTTTTATGCCAGAGAGTTCTTCTGGGCTCCTTCACCCAGCATTGCTACTCCCATGGGCATCCTGCTGCTGGCCAGCCAGGGCTGTGGATCTGGCTCCAAGGGGAGATGAGGGTCTGGGTTTGGACACGTCTGCTGCCTGTGCCTGTTGGCATGGCTCCCCACAGTCAGTGGGGGTTGTGTTGATTTATACATAGTGAGGGGGCTGATAGTAGTTAAAAACCAGCAAGGAATAGTTTAGATATTTTGCCTTGGACTTCCTCTATTGCCATCCTTCATCCCTCTGTTCCTGCCTTATTTCCAGTCTCACTTCCGTACTATTTAAAATTTGAGATGCAACCCCCATTTCTGAGCTTGCACCTCTGCAGAGTTTTGCTTTTGAAGGCAAAACCTGCATATCCAGCAACATTCTTCAAAAGCCCTTTCCCAGCCCAGACCATAAAAAGATGATCCATGTGTGCCACATCTGTGCACTCAACAGGAGGGTCTGTCCCTCTGCTAACCTTTATGGAGAAGGAGCATGGAGAGATCATCTCTGAGATTTCATCTTGATTCTTTGTGGCTGGAAAAGCTAGAAAGGAGCCTGTTCTTTCTCTTACTAGAATGAGGATGAAGCCTTTCGAGGAAATTGGATTTTAATCTTTTTTTCCTCCCCGCCTCCAAGTCTTGACTGCTATTTTTAAGCTGGGAGAGCACCGTTGTTGAAAGGGATGTGCTTATCCTGACAGGCTTTATGGAGGAGCATTGCAGGGCTGCAGCGCAGCTCAGTGCAGAGGCGTTAAAAGAACTCTGAAGATTTGGCAAGCCACAGGGATGCTGAAGGCAATGCCCAAAGTACCCAGAAGTTCAGACAGACTTTGGTATTTTCCTTCCTAGCAGGGAAAGCCCAAGGCTCTTATATCATAGGAAGTGACAGTTTTGAAGTGAAGCAGGCTTGATAGTCCAAAACTGCCAGATTTGTGATTCTTTGGGAGAAAGGAGTGTGCACTTTTCCCCTCATCGCTGTTTGATCCTGCAGATTTAAATCCAGCTAATGTGCACAGACAGGACTTGTGTGATGTCCCAAGTGGTTTATGGCTGTAGAAAACATTAAGGCCAGAGCTACAGAGAATCATCTACTCATACATGGAATGATTTACACAAACCAGTATTTTTCATGAAAAACCATTTAAAGACTTTGGGGTCATAAGAAATTCTGCAGCAATACAAGACCAGTAATGAATCTAGTTACAAGACTATTTACTTCATCTTTTGTGATCTGTGAAAGGTCTAGTGTATGTACCTTTATTTTTTCACTTATCTCTAGTCCTTCCAGATCTACTGAAAGTACACAAAATCCAGCAAACCCAATGTATGTGGGAAAGGACTGCATGTATTATTCTATTTGGTAAATTCTTATTATAGCCCCTTTGCAATTCTCTGACCGTTATAGAGTGTATGTTTTTGATACCTGCTTCTTATTGCTTACAGAGAAAAAATGTACACTCTCTTCCCATTGAGTATTTGGACAATAATTTTTTGGTTTAGAGTATGAGGAGTGAACTAGAGCATCGCCCTCTTAGATTTATAGTCCAGGAGATAGGTCATAACCCTTAGCCACTCTAAAAATGATCTATACTTCACAGGCCTGGGGGACAAAATTGGAATATATATTGTAGTATGCCATGAGCTACCCTGGGCTGTGAACGTGGCACTGATTTGAGCCAGGCATTAAGCAATGGTATCTCACCATGGGGTAGGGAGAGTGTGAACGGGAAGGATGTTGTCTCTAGGAGGCTGATATTGCTCTGACAGCAGGGATCAATAGTCCCACGTCCCAGGGGCACTGCTGATCCCATCAGTGACATCCTTCTTCACTATAATGAGTTTTACAAGAGTAAGGAGGCACATCTGATTCTGCAGGAATCTCCTCCAGCAGCATTGCTATCAGCTAATGTGATTTCAGTGCCACAGAGAGGGATTAGGAGCTTCATCCATATAAGATGATGTGCCATCCTTGGTTGTGGCCACAGCAGAGCACCGTTGCCAGCTCCACCACCAAGGTTAGACCCTTACATGAGCCCCACAAGTGAAGCCACTTCACTCCTTAATACATTTTTTTTGTATCTACAGTCAGCCTCAGTGAGATGCACTTTGAACCTCCAAAAGTGGAGTTGGAACTGTTCAGTTCAGAGACAAAAATCCACCATTCCTCCTCCTCCTCCTCTTCTTCCTCCAAGTGCTGAAGTCAGACTTGAGAAAGCCCTGCTATGACTCTGTAGTCAGATTGCCAGGAGTGAGCCTTGTGCCATGCTAGAGAGGTCCCTTTGAGCCCTCTGATCTGTGTTCAGTCCTCTGAGGCTTGACAGGATCCATCATACTGAACACAAGGTATACAGCATTTTCTGCTCCTGATGAAATATTTGGCCCTTACAAGCATCAAGCCCCACCAGGACTGACCCTTGCATGTCCCAGCCCAGAATATTGTGGGACTACCCAGATAACCTCTGGACTAGATTATTTTCTTCATCCTGGAAGCAAGGAAAACACGAGTTAGACCTGGAAAGAAACAGAGATTAAAAGTTTGGATTTGTTACTAGATACAGAGTGATTCTTTGTTGCTCTTGTCAGGTGTCCTGAGATGTGAGAAAGTATGACAAAGAGTCCTTTCTTGCTGAAGTTGTGCTTATCCTGTGATCTGTATTTCTTTCCCTATCTCTCTTATATTGCTCTTATCATACTCTTATCAAAGGGCTTCAAAAGAGACCAGCATAACTCAGCTCTCATATCCCCTTGAAATTCAGTGGAAGGGTTGCAGTTAGTGTTCTAGGGATGCCAGAGAGGGTTTAAGGCAGAAATAAACCACTAAGGAGTTACTTTCTCTTGGCCTAAGCTTTTTTCTGTATACATGGAGTTATATTGTCTGAAGGGCTCAGTATTGTCTTTCATTGCTGAAGAATGTGGGGAAGTACCAATCTCCCCAGCACTGAGAGTAGGATCATGCAGGACACTCTTGAATATCCTGCTCTCATCTTTCTTCTTCAAAGCCTAACCCTTGGGCAAGATTATCTAATAGAGGTCTCTTAACTTTCATCAACACACTTCACCACAATAACAACTGTATAAACCTCATAGTTACACACTCCACTATGTCCAGCAACACACACACATTTGTTTTCCCTTTCCTTTCTCATATCCATTCACATCAACTTCCTTCGCCCCAAGCCACGTGCTCTTTTGGAAGGTTAGAAGACAGAGATAAAAAGAGTAAGTACTGTCTGTTCTCCCATCATCTCATCCTCTCTTTGTCTTCCCACCTCCTCAGATGACCCTATCATTAAACTAGGCTGCATGGAACCAAGATGTCAGGGAATAACCATATATACAGTTGTCCTCATGTTCTTTCTACTTATATACTGCATTACATACTGCTTAATTCCCACTTTAGGCTTGCTTGAAGTGTTTGGAGCTCATACTTTTTAAGATGCCCTGCAAGTTTTTATTGCACCTTGCTTAGAAGGACATTTTATTGACTTTAATCACTCATGTCATAAGCAAAGCATTTGTAAAAATTAAGATATGATCTTACTGCTGTGTTGTGGGTTACTCCACTTTGCTTTGAAGATTATATGCTGAAAATCATTCCCTTATAGTCACAAAACTGGTGCAGCTTGCAAGGGCTTCCCCAGTCTTAAGGACTGGACATAGTGCTGGAACACAGCTAAAGCTGGAATGAATTGAAGTGTGCCCATTGTATGGAAATCTCTGTGGCCTGTGGCCTGATGCAATACTAATTTTGAGATGTTCCAGATGCCCTTTAATGGTTAGAGCACTCTTAATGAGCTGCAGCTGCTGTATTTTGGAATAACCTTTGTTGCTGAATTCCTTCATGTGTAAAGGCAAGGATGCTTATCTGGTGTAATGAGAAAAACCAAATATTGCAACTGAAAGTATGAACACAAAGGATTTGTGAATCACCATCTACTTTTACTTAATGCTTGATCATTATTTTTTTCTCTTCTATCTGCACAGTTGCTATCTCTCTAAAGCAATGCATGCTCACATTCTTCCAACACACAGAATTAGATAAATGCAGCAGACACTCTCCACATTCTCCTAAAGCTCCACAACTGGATGGTCTCACTTTTAAATGTGTGGGCAGCCTTCGTGTCCATTTGCTATCATTTCCACTTCCATCATATTTGGTTTGCTCCAGAGAAAAAGCCTGGTGCCAGGATTTCTGCTGGCTGAAACAAGGGTGAAGTTCTGGCCTGATTAAAATCAATGGCAAAGCTCCCAGCAATGAGTAGGAGAGCAGGCTGTGATCTGGAGTACTCGGAGGGTATACACAAAGCAATCATACATAGCAATATAATTGTGGCCATTTGATGGATGCTAAAGTTAGAGATCAACAACTAGCAGCTAAAAATAGCAGTGATTTCTGCTGATTCCTAGTCCTGTTATTTTAACTACTGTTGAAAATCAATTCCTTTCCAACCTTTCAGGATAAGTAAAAGTCTCCCATAGTAAAACCTGAGCATTTTGTTGTCTTGGAATAAATACCACCCTCCTAACCATGCTGTTACATTGGCATCCTTAATATTTTCCACACGTACATGCAAAACCTGTTAACACGTTAATGGATTTGTTTGCTTGTCAAGGGAAATTTTGCCCCCTGCAATGACAGCTTCAAACTCACAAACTTCACCCTTGCAAAAGGGCAGGGCAAGCAGTCACTCAATGGACAAGCACAACACACTTCTCCTGGCAATAAAGGCTCTGGATTCGAGACGGGTGCCTTGCCACTCTGATCTGCAGCTCTGGTTTAATCATGTTAATGTGCTGTCTAATTATGGTAAACACCACATATTATTCAAATTAAAAATGTATATTGCTGTTCACGTAGTCAGTCTGCAGACGGTTTCATGCATTACTGTTTTCTAAGCTGAATGCCCTCTGGTCAGCAACAGAGGCTGTGTTTTAGTCCATCAGCTAAAAAGGGAGGTGGGTGATCAAATATAGTGGCCAGATGACTGGGACATTGTTTTTCTTGGCATGCTGGGGAGGGAATTGATTCCTCTGAAGCAAAGTTGTTGCTGAAAAATCCTATGTGAGATGTAAATCTTCTTGAGTTTGTATGTTGGGAGCTCTGCTAGCAATCATGTGTAGGTGGTGATGCCTTGATGGGCTGAGGATACAGGTTTGTATAAAAAGAGCTTCAGGAAAAAAACCTCTAGGTGATTTTACATGATTGTTTTTGTAGAAAACCATCATCAGACCATATAACTCTCAAGAAGCTTGTTGGCTGCTGTATTTATGTCATGTTTTAACTTTAAAGATACTGATATTTATAAATTGATTGTTTATAAATTGATCAAACTTTAAAAATTTATTTTAATACGTGTGACTAGAAGTGGTGAAGGTCAAATTTAGGGTTGATAGTGAATAAATTCAGGAATAAACGGCACAAGAAAAGTGCTGGGTAATGCTCTGATCTTCAGACAACAGGAAAAGTTACTGCCTAAGCAAATAAATCAAAGAGCTGTGATGAAATAATTTCATGCTGAATGTAGCCTTTGTGTAGAACGGAGGGATTGGAGGTGCTCGAGGCACTTTGCAGAACGTGTAAGATACAGCATTCTAGTGGATGTATGGTAAAGGGAAAGGAGGGGTTCATCTGCTCCAACCCTGGGCTGTATGGGAGTCATCCCTTTACTGTATTTCCTCAGGGAAAGGGAAAAGGGAAGAGATCCTAGCATGTTGTTTGTGCACCTTGTTGCAGCCCCTACTCTAAATCGTTGCATTCAGATCACTGGAACTTTGGAAGAAGCATCAATTCCGAGGTTTTTTAATCCTGCCTACTTTCACTCACTGTCTTGACAAGTGCTAACAGTTACTGAAAATAAGTCCAGGGAAGGCCAGCAAGATCACAGCATCACCCACTAAATGCCACCCACTAGATCAGGTTGTTCAGGTCCCATCCAACATGACTGATGCCTCACTCCATCACTCTGGCAGCCTGTGTCTCCATGCTCTCTTACCCATCTCTCCCTTTCCTCAGTGCTGGATCCATGGTCAAATAGGTGCTGTGTGTCTGGAGTGCTGCTCAAGAGACTGTGCTGGGATTTGTTCTGCCCAGGATCCTCCTGCCATTGATCAGGGCAGACAATAACAGTGCCCTGTGCTCCAGGAAGGAGCAGCTGCCTTTTTCCCCACAGGCCCTGGCTGTAGCTGGGGAGGACAAGCTGTAAATTTAATCCACCTCCTGGAGCAGGAGGCTGGATGCTTAGTCACACTTGAGCGCCTGGTAGTGTTCTGAGGTCCCGTTTGATAATGTAATACTTTTTACACTGGATATGGCTGAGAGGTATTTATTACTTTGTAAACAGGGCCTGTGGGAGGCAGGTCTCTCCTCTTCCCTCACCTCCAACTCAAGGTGGTCAACCAGCTGGCTTAATCCACCCCAAGGTCCAGAGAACTGGGGACAACAGTGCTGCAGGAGGCACCTGAACATGAGCAAAAACCAAAACAAGTGCCATCAGTTTTCATCACATTTCCAAAAGTCCAGGGTGGCTCAGAGGCATTTGTTGGGTGTCTATCCACAAGTTTAGATCCCATAGCCCTACATCTCCAAGGAGGAAAGGCTGATGGAGTTACTCACTTGGGACCTCAACTGGCTCCCAGCAGCAGAGACTGTAGTTAGCTGCACCCCCTTGCAAACTTACTGAACTTGAGGATTTTATAATAATAATAGCAACTAAAAAAACCCTAAGTCTCAGCTCACAACTGAATTGAGAAGAGAGAGCTGTAGGAGGGCTCTCACCCTTAATGTAAAATTTGTCCACGCTTGGCTGCACATTTTTGAAACAGAAAAGGAGAAATGGAACCAAGTAGATGCCAGTCATGGTAGTTAAGCTTTGCTTCTTCCACGAGACTGTTTAGGACTGTGTGTTATGTTGGAAGAATATCCACTAAAATGGAGACACTGAGCAGCGTGGATGGTATGGTGGATGTTCATACACCTTGGCCTGTGGACTTGAAAACTAGATGGAAAAATCCATCTGGCATGGCAGAGAAAACTTTCTGAATGTATATGCTTTTATTATTTCATTAGTTTGGGAATATATGTGGTTTGATCTGGTTTCCAGAGTTGGTGCCCGTGCTGGTTTCTGATTATTTTGTCCATATAACTATTATTTTTTCTCTATGACTATATAATCTATATTTTGATTATTTTGTCTCTGTAACCATCTTGAAACCACTGTTTCTTAACACACTTCGTAAGCAAATTTCCCTTGCTCTACTTATTGCTGCCAGGTAAGAAAATGCGATGAAAGAAAAAAAACAAACAAGCCAACAAGACAACAAAAAAACCAAAGGCCATCAGAGTAAAAGACGAAACTCAGAAACCAAATCATGGTTTCTGTTATCATTGTTATCGTGGTTATCATAAAATTGTGGTAATTATCAGTATGGGAGGAAGAAAGAAAAAAATCCCAAAAATAAACATAAGAAATAGGGAGAAAACCAATGACCGAAGAGCAACCAGGGACATGGGAAAAGGACAAGAAGTCTAGAAAAGACAATGGGCTTAGAGACTGGATGAGTGAGAGCCTGGGCACACTAGATGCATCTCTTGCTTCCATCCCTGTCTGCATCCTTGTGAGGACTGTGGGGACCCCAGGACAGGAGCTGGAGAGGGGTAAGCACCCTACTCACCCCATCCGAGGCTCTGCTCTCAGCAAGGGCCCCACATGTGGGTGGGACAGCAAAGGCTCCCAGTATTAGACAGCCCTTCCAGATGATGCCTCAGTCTCTGGAATAATAGATGGTGTTTTTGCAACCTCTCAGAGGCCTGTTCCTGGGTAGATGGTGAAAGGCAATACCTCAGGACCACTGGGTTACAGGAGGTTGTAAAATTGCTCCTCTCCATATGTATTTTTGACAATGCTGTCACTGAGGAGTGTTTCCTTGGGGTTTTTTCCTTGCTTTTTTTTTGNGTCTTTTTTTTTTTTTTCCTTCCCCCTTCCCATGCTACTCTTTTCACTTTGACCTATTAAACTGTAAGTCTTATTTCAAGCTGACGTGGAGGCATTAAATGAGTGACTGGGCCAGCAATTTAAGGGAATTGATGATCTTTGGGGCTTACACTCTCACGGGTCAAATGATAATGTTGCCCTTCAGGTTAAATTCATATGTTACATAGGGAAAACCAGGAGCTTTCACCAAACCCAGGGCCAGTGGGATGCAGACAAACTTTGGTCATAAACAATCATTTAAAAGCTGGTTTTGAAGAGGACAGTGCAGGGATGTATAATTTTTCATTTGTTTCTTTTTGTTACATGTTTTCTCCTCTAAATTTCTGTGCTGTCCTTCAGGCAGACGTTCTCTGTTGGTGTTCTGTAAACTTTTAAATAAAAATGATGGTCCTAAAGGATATATAAATATAGAAATAGATACAGAGATGGATATGGAGCTAGAGATACAGGTACATATAGTGTTAGAGATAGAAATACATGTGGAGATAGATTGGTATATGTATAGGTACAGATATAGACACAGACATGATTATAAATTATATAGATACAGATACATATATAAATGCACATATAGATAAAAATTGGTACTGGAAGCCAAAGACATGAGATTCATGGGACTTAGAGTCTGATTTTTTGGCACACCAGGTCAAACCCTGCAGATGATGTAATGATACTAATTATTAATACAATTTTCTGCCTTCTACATTTATTATAGACTCCTTCCTGCCACATCATATTCTCTTTATAAAAACCCCTCCAACACATTGGTATCTTCTCTTCAGTTCATGGATCTGCTGCCACATACCAATGGTCAATTACATTTTGCTCAAAACCAAATATCTAAAGCTGCTCACTAAGTGGAAAGAAATTACTAACTCATTCCTGCGCCCCACCCCCTTTTTTTTTTTTTGGTCTGGTTTGCATTCTCTGTGGAATCATAAAAATATCATTGGTAATGGACATTTATTCCCCCTTGCACCCATGACAAATGAGATTGACATTATGGGTCCTTAGCTGCTAGTGGTTACAAAATGGTATAAAACCTACTGGGTCCATTCAGAGCAAAGCCTGCAGTTGTTTTTATGGTCACAGATTTTGATAAATACAACCTGTCTTTGTTCTCCTTGGGGAAGTTTCTAACAATTCCACAGGTTAATAAAAAAAAATCAAACCACGAAAATAAAAAAAAAACATAACAACCCCCCCCCCAGAACAACCTGAAATTTTGGCTCATATGTAACGGGGAACTGTCTGTAGTATGAGTACATGTAGAGAAAATAGAATTGACCATGGTGTGTTTACATTCACTTCTCCACCTTCATGCACCAGCAGCTCTGAGGAACACAGGACTTCTGCCTCAGGACAGCTCCTCCTGCCCTGGCTGCACAGAGCAGACCAATGCCAGTAGGATTTTGGGTTGACCCTTACAATCTTTTTAATGGAACAAGGACGAGGTGCATGGGGAAGATGGTGTTGGTTGCAGTTAAGTTTGACTGATCTCCAGAGATACTTTGCCTGAATTTACATCTGAATTTAAAGCAAGGGTGGGGACTTTATAGAGTGCTTGGCCAAAAAAAAAAGGGGATAACTCTCATCTCAGTGCATAAAGCTTAGGTCATTTCTCTCATCCAAGAAAACATTGAATTGGGTGGGCATTATTGCAGGGGCAGTCTCTGTCCCTGAAAAAGTGCTTGTCTGCAGGAGGACTTTGACAAATACTTAATAGATAGTATTCAAGTGAAAAAAAAAACCAAAACATCTGTGGAAACTATAAACTCATATTGCTTGCAAATATGTGGGTTGACATTGGTTGCAGTGGCCTCACATTCAAGATCAGCAAGAGGTCTGGAAAGCGGATACCAGATAAGCATTGCTGCCCCAGACAGAGCAGGGAGGTTTCCTCTCTCAATGCACAGTGTCCGCCTATTATTTATCAGTCACTCATTCAGGACCCAGCAGGGACAAATTCCTCACACTGGCAACCCTGGGAGCTCAAATCCCTGCAGCTGAGGCCACCGTGGGATTGCTTGAAGGGGATCAGTGGCTGCCAGCTCTAGGATGGTTTTCCAGGATTGAGAGCTGCCTCTGCCTGGTGGCAACACCCACCGGGAAGCTTTCATCAGGCAGTGGGTCTGCAAAGGACTGCATCTTACTTTTCATACCTTGAATTTTGCAATATTTAAACTGGAAAGGCTATACTAAAAATGCAGCAGTAGATGTAGTAACAAAAATTAAATTAATTGGCATATGACACTAGCCGATTTTTTGACTCGGTACATGTGTGTGTCTGACATTTTGGGAGACTTGGTAATAATTTCTTCATCCCAGGCTTCTGAGTGATTTTGGGAGAGATTGGAAATAAAGAACTAACTATTTTCTCAGAAAACAGTTGGGTTTTCCAGTCTTTATGTGTTCAGCCTTCAGATACCAATGAATTATTTGTGAAGGTCATGTTGAATTTGTAGGACACCATCAACACTTGCCTTCAAGGGAAGCAAGCCTTCTGTCAGGAAATTTCTTTGAAAAATGGATTATTATTGCTATTATTTTCAGGGGATGTGTCATTCAGTGGTGCCAGGTGAATACTGGTTTGGTAGGTTGGATGTTTGTGTTGGATATTTCACCTTTGGTAATTACCAGCTTTGCATTAGGAGACCTTCAGTGTGGACACATCTGACAAGGAAATACATCTGAAATTTCCCAATAGCACTTTATAGTTGTTTCAAATAAATAAATGAAGACTTCTCTTCCCCGGATCCTGTTGAGCTAGTCAGCAGCTCGCAGCAGGTAGATAGATTGCTACCTACACAGAAGTGACAAGTATCCTCCAGGCCCAGGAGAGGGAGATCACTTACTGCAAGGACGCTGGAAGTTTATGAGCTAAAAGGAATAAATATTCAATACAGAATTCTCCCAGGTGTAACTCAAGTGATGGTCTTTTGCCTCAATTTGAAAATGAGGAAAAAAAAATCAGCTTGCTGATTATTATGTTTTGTTTCCATCTTATTAAGGTTTAAATGTACCTTCTTCTGAAGAAGTGAGTTGTTTATTTTACTTTGAATTATCATGTCACAGAAATCTACCTTTCAATTTCAGGCAGAGTCTCAAAACTCAGAACCTGATTAATAAAATATGAAGAGTTTATGCTATCTGTTTCTCCTGGTTTGAAAGAGCAATTTTTCTGTTACTGAGAAGACAGGTAGCATTGCTAAGAAAAAATAGATTTTTTTTTTTCTCTCTTTGCTAAGGCACTGGTCTAGGGAATGAGATATGTAGGCAGAAATCTCACCTCTGCCAAAGACTTTCTGGGTGAGGACTTTCTGGATTAAAACGACATAACTTTCCCTATCCTAAAATCATATCACATTTGATACAGTCATTCAAGGTCCTTCTTATAGAACTCTCTGGAAATTCTGGTTTGTTTGCTGTAGATGGAGTCTGCCATCAGTAGGCACTTGGATATTTAAGTTAGATATAATAAACCCTTCTCTTCAAAATTTGGTCCATCTCCACATTCCCTCTGTTTAATGGGCATAGCAATCTTTCCTTTTTACCCATCCTTCTGGACCCACCTCAGGGCTTTGCAGTCTCAGCACATGCTGCCCAGTGTAATGATGGTACAGACCATGAGCTCTCACTTGTATTTCAGGTGATAATAATAATAAATAAATTATTATTATGGATAATAAAAATAAATAATTATATAATCATCATCATTATTCCCTAATTTATTTGGCGCTTGTTACATGTAACTCATGCATGTCAACCTTGCCCATGGCAGGGTGTATGGAGAGGAGAGGAATTAGATGATCTTTAAGGTCCCTTCCCACCCAAGCCTTTCTGTGATTCTATATTGAATATATATACTATACATATACTATGTACAATGCTAAAATACATCAGTTTCAAGGAGTTTCATGCCTGAAATGCAAATTCTAAAATGAATGTGAACATCTAATCAAAATCTAGACATTAGCATGACATCCTGTGGCTATTTGAGAGCTATGAAGACAGGATGCTTACATATATGTACAAACATAAGGCACAGTGGCATGACACCAAAAAAAATTAGATGTTAGACATAAAAATTAAGGTGTAAGATGTTAGGACATGTGTTATCTAACCTCTTTCTGCTGTTGGAAGGACAAACACACTCCTGTATTTTCAAAATATCTTCAAGTAAATGAGTGTCTCCAGAAAGTGTGAATTTACGACAACAAACTCATTCATCATAACATCACAAGAAGCTAGAAGTTCTGCACAAACCCCACATTTAGGCCTGAAAATGCAAAACAACACAGAGAACACAAAGCCTTCCGCTCACTTTTCCATGGCAAACAGAGAATCAGGGACATGCAGAGGGATTTGTTTTTAATTTGTTTGTTTGTTTTGGACAGGACCTAATCAAGGGTTTTTCCTAGNAGACTCCCTTGTGCTTCTCTCTTCTTTCTTTTGATTTATTGAATTTTTGAAAAGAACCAAAGGGGGTCCCCAACATCCCATTGCCTAGGAGAGCTTGTTTCCCTACAGGACTGCAAAGGCCGGGCAGAAAGGGCTCAAACAGGCAGCGGTGAGGCGAGGCGAGTGTTATCAATCATCCAGCACGTTAAAAGAGAAGAAGGAGCAAGAAAAAGAGGGAGAGTGAAGGCGGGAAGCAGGGTGGAGGGAAAAAGCCTGGGCTGAATTGTAGGAATTTCCTCCCCCCCAGTTGCTGGAGGGAGGTTTTTTGGACATCTGCCCAGACACATGCCGAGTTAAAGAAGTGGGATAAATTCTGGAAGAATGAATGGAGAGAGAGGAGGGGTCAGGAGGACAGAGGGGAGCGTGGGCTATGGGGGGCAATGGCAGCTTACAGGGACAAAGGAGGTCTGTGGGGAAAGACTGCAACGGCAGCATGCATGTGTGTGTCTTTTTTTTTTCTTCATGCTCCTGATGGATGTTTCAAACACTCGTTCCTTCCAGGGCACTGCATATAGCAGTGAGACCTCTCTGTTGTGTGGTGAGAGGTAGCTTGCTGTCTCTTGAATCTTCTTCTGTGTTGCCTGGAATAGACAGTGCATGAGCAAATAGAGTTTATAACCAGTCAGGCTGCATCAGGGTTGGTAAGCACATTTCAAAGAGTGAGGGCAATACAATTGTTTGAGCAAAACTCATGATAGGCTCTCCTCACCTCCTAATATCTCCAGCAAAGGTTGTGTGGCTTTCTGAGAGATGCATTGAGCCAGGCAATTTCTGAGTATGACTCAAGGCATAGATAGCCAAATTGACTGGTCAGCTTGGATAACCTAGATGAAAGGTCAGATAAATCATTCTCTGCAGCAGACCTGGGATGTGCAGGTCATATTCTGGGCAGTTTGTTCCCATGCCTCCTCTGTCCCCGTGGTTTCAGGAGATCACTCCCTTGGCTCTCTTAATTTAGCTGCTCATCCAAAAGATCTCCAGCCTTGTTGGAGAGCAGATGTGAGTTAGGACCCACTCAGATGGTGATGCAGCCAGCAAAACTGGGCTGGCAGCAATCCCTGTCCAGAAGAGCCAGATGCACATGGATTGAGTAGCAGTAACTCCTTCCTCATATCTGCTTCAGCCAAAAAAAGTTTGTCCATCCTCTCAGGTCTCTGCTGGCCTTAAGAACTATGAATTCAAGAAGTACTCTGAATTTGCTAAAGGGTCTTCATGCCATCTTGTGTACCCCAAGTAGACAGTCACTATGTATTTCTGCAACTCTTCTTCCAGTCTGATTATGAGCTCAGTTTCACAAATCCCACCTGAAAGACAATCACAGTCTTGTGCTCATGAAGCAGCTTCTTGCAGCCTTGCTGTGGCTGAATATTGCTCTGGTGGTGCCACTCATGTTATTTTGATAAATTTCTGAACTTTTTTTAAACTTTAAGAGTTCCTTACTGTACACATCTAGTGTCACCATATCCAGAGCTTGCATCATTAAGGCCAAATAAAGAACTGAGGAGTAAAGCCTGTGTCAGCTCAGAGCCTGCTCCCATACAGCTGTTTTTTTCAGCTGCTGCCAAAAAACTTGCTACTTATGTGAGAAAGGATTTCATAGTTAAGCAAGGTCACTTTGCCATCATAACACATAATTATGCAAGAGCAGATGAGACCTCCCAACACGAAGAGTTTATAGAATCATAAAATCATGTCATATCCTGAGTTGAAAGGGACCCACAATAATCATCAAAGTCCAACTTCTGGCCCTGCACTGAACAACCCCAAGAATCGTATCCACATGTCTGAGAGAATTGTCCAAATGCTTCTTGAACTCTGGCAGGCTTTGTGCCATGACCACTTCCCTAGGGAGCCTGTTCCAGTGCCAGATCACCCTCTGAATGAAGAACCTTTGCCTAATATTCATCCCCAACCTCCCCTAACACAGGTTCAGGCAATTCCCTTGGGTCCTGCCACTGGTCACCAGAGAGAAGAGATCAGTTCTTGCCTCTTCTGTTTCCCCTTGTGAGGAAGCTGTAGACTGACTGAATAGGCCTGGGCAACTCACCTGGGTTACATTGATTTTTTGGTACAGAATCATAGATCACAGAATGGTTTGGGTTGGAAGGGACCTTAAAGATAATCTCATTCCAACCTCCCCACCATGGGCAGAGATGCCACCCAGCAGATTAAGTTGCTCAAGGCCCCAGAAGTCAAAGCATATTCTATCATTACACTGTTGTCAGACAATAGCAGTGACATTCACTTGTGCCAGTGCAATACATGGATTTCTAAAATTATAAGTCATTGGTAAACGAATGGACTAATAAGCTCACTGAAAATCCAGACTACCTCAAAGCTTATTTTGACCAGATCCCAGACTAAAGTATGATATGCTGTGATGGCTCTGGTCAGCATTTTGTCACTCACATGTTCATCACATCACATTGTTTGCTCTCCTTTGGTCCAAAAAATACTCCAATCATTTGCTACCAAGTCTTTCCTGCAAGTTTCATGCTGTGTTTTCCAGAAGCAGTAAGCACTACAAGACTGTTTAAGGGAGAAATTTTCCCCTAATATATTAGCAAGTAAAGAACTCAAAACTAGGCTTGACCCATTTGTTATAATCCTTGTCATTGTCACCCTGTTGCTGTAACTGAAAATATTTCTGTTGCTACAAACTGTAGTTGAATTAGCTTGGTGGAAATAGAAAGTATCCTTCTTATCACCTAAGAAAGAAAAAACCAGAGATGTATCCCTGCAGCAGTTTAAGATATAGCATTTTGATCATTCACATAGAACAAACATTGGTATAATTCTTTCCTGGGTTAGTTGTTCTAGCCCTAAGCTAAGCTTGGAGGAGGTAAGCATGAAATGGAAACATTAACAAACAGGGCTCATGTATGCGATAGTCATTATAATCATTTTGTATTGGGATGCAGTGGCTTAAAAAGAATCAGTGGATGGCAATACTTATGACAGTGCTTAGCCTATGTTGAAGCTTTCACAGGTGTATTAATTCGGTTATTTCATTTATCTCCAGAGTAACAACCCTTGCTTGCTAACAAAAGATCCAATTAGGCAGTTAAATTAGTCCATGTTTTCCAAAACTGAAATGTTGACCTGCAAAATACAGAACTTGAAAAAAAGTCCCCAGCTGTGGTGTCATTGTAAATTTTGGGGATCCAGACAAGCCAGACATTGCCTAGATGTGGACAGATAATGTTTAAAAAGGTTAAAAAACATGGACTAAGCTTTTTAAATGCTGTAAACTGGGAAAGTTTTAGGAAAAGCTTTTTCTACTGCCAGGAAACAAGGACATTTGAGGGTTATCTAGTCCAAGGGCTGCACTGGTAAACTTGGGAGAAGTGCGAGTTAAAGAAATGGATAAAACACTTCAGAGAAGCCTTTGTGAAATGAAACTGAGACTTAAGAAGTTTCCAACTTGTAATGTTCCTCCAAGGCAAATTAGTCCTGTTTCTCACAGTCATCACTGGGGAGCTTTCAGGAACATTGGTTTTACTCCCATAAAGGTTATGAAAACTGTTAAGTCAGATTTTGCAGGTTTTATTACTTTAGTGGGCAAAATCAGGTTGGTGAGGAACAATTTGTATTGGAACAAGAAGAATTGATTTGTATTAAAATGCATCAGAGATGTCAGCAACTGAACAACCTGGTGTAGTGGAAGGTGTCCCTGCACATGGCAGGGAATTGGAATGAGATGAAGTTTAAGGTTCTTTCCATCCTAAGACATTCTGGGATTCTATGACTTGTATGTCAAAGTTAGTGATTGAAGATTCCTCTTCTTGTTGCTCTGCATAGAGGTAGGATTCAGAGCCTGGTTCCCCCTGCTGTCATGGTTCCAATGAGCACGATTTTAAAATTTGGGTTTATTTCTATTTTGAATGGAGTGAGAAAAGGCTTGTTCCCTTGCTGTTGGAGCTATTCAAATTAAAAGTAGGAAAGCACCCTGTGGCTTGCACAGCTGTGCTGTACCACCTACTGCAACCCGGGAAGGCATTTCAGCCTCCAGGCTTGCAAACTTGGCTTGATATTCTCTTTAATATTATAGTTTAAAATAAATGGGAAAATAGAGAAGAAAAGTCAATTTAGCTTTAAAAAATCACTTACATTAGCCACCAATCTTCAAAATTTTATTGTACCTAGAACATGTACTACAGTGTTTTTCACAGGTAACACTTGAAGGTCTGATCTGCATAAACCAGTACAGATTTTGTGCCAGGACAACACCCCATGTTAAATCAATGTAATAGAACAATAGTAAGTCATATGATATTTAGATTACACACAATTCTGAGAATTAGGATGCCTTTAGAGATAATTTTGTTCCTCATTCTTACATAACTGCACTCTAGGAGGAATTTTACCTTAATATAACTCTAGCTATGTAATAAAAGCGATGCAACTTCTGCATGGTTACTAATCCTTACCTATGTGAGTTTAAGGCAAAGATGACCAGCTGGTGTCCCAAAGCTATGTTAGGTTGCATAGTGTATTATCTAGTGCCAAAGAGTTTTGGTGACCAGTGAATGAATCCACCAAGTATACTGTGGAAGAGGTGTGTGTAAGACTCACATGTAATTATAGACTCAGATTGCGTCTGATTAAGGCTTTTAATAACAGCTCTGTGTATACTAATCTGGTGATAAAAGTGGCCCCTAACATAGAAAAGTGGGTCACTCCTTTTGAGCATTAACCCAATGCACCTTCTCTGTATAGTCCTTGAGTGGAGGTGTTTCCAAACCAGAATGATGCTATAATCATAAATGAGGGTGTTTATTTATTTTCCCCCCATGTTTTTACATGGACTGGTTTTGTCTCACAAAGTCAGTGTCCAACTCTGTCTAAATAAATAGATATTGCATTAAGAATCACTCCCAGAATATATCAAATCACATACACATCCTGATGGCTCTTTTTCTGATCATGTTTGTCCCAGTGATTGAGCCCCAGCCTCACATTTGCTAGCTGCTACTGATATTTAACTTAGATATAAGTACTTGGTGTAAAGAACGGTCTGTCTTCTTTACCCAGCCAGGAGATTGACCTGCCAGCCCAGGGCTGACAGTGCCTTTGTTGAGCTCTGATTACAACAGCACTGGCAAAGCCACCGTTGTGTTTGGCACTTGCTGGTCTCTGATTTGTTCTGCAGTGCTGTATAGTGAAATGAAAAACATCTGGTCAGCTCACACGCTCTCTTTAGACTGGTTACACAAATGCATGAGATTATGCAACCCAGACCTGTGATCCTATTTCTCCCTCTTCTGAAGCATTTCATATTTTGCTTTTAATCACATCGGACAGCCAGCTGGCTGGCTTCCAGGTGCTGTTTCTCAGATGGCGAGCCTTGTTGCTTGACCCATCAGCACAGGTCAGCCTGCCACCACCTCACTGTTTCACAAGAACTCCTTGTGTCTTTTCTGCTTCCCTACCCATGAAGCCAAGCAGTGTGAGCTCATGCCAAGAGACCGGCTGTGGAAGCTGGTGAAGTTCTTGAAGCACGAGGAGCTGGTTCAGGCAGTGTGTTGAGCTCGCTTACACCTTGGGCTTTTCCCATCTGATGGTGTGGCCTTTCCAGCAAGCAGGGCAGAGCTTATAACCCTCATCGACAGCTCCAGGCAAGTCTGTCTGTCTCGTAGCACTTGCAGGAGATTATCCAGCTAGGGGAAGCAGTATGATGCATCACAGTAGAAGGAGTTCAAAACAGGAGTTCTGATGGCTTTGCTCTTATCGTCTTTTTAAATGATAAATCACTTAAACACGCATCTCACCAGGCTGTCTTTTCAGCTCCAAAGTGAGGAGGTTTCCTGAGCAGAGCATTTGGGAAAAGCTCAACAATGGAAACTAGCAGTGCTGCCCACTGGCTTCCACCAGGCTAACGGCAGCTGAAAATCAAGTTTAGTAGCTTAATCTCAGTGAGTTCAGCTTTTAATTAAAATACATAATTTAATGCTAGAGACCTCATTCTCTGAGAAAAGTAGCATTATATATGCCCACATCCAACCTGGATGGCTTGAAAATTGGCATATTGCCTCTATTACTTTAGAGATAGCAAACCCAAACTGACTTATCACTGCAACCATTTGCCAAGCAGACAGAGGCACTGTCTTCATCCCAGATATGAAAACATGAACGCTCATTGGAGTTGACTTATTTTATATGTAAGCTGATGCCATGGCCTAGCATGACCAGAAGAAGAGCTGTTGAATGTGAACTTCCACATAGTCACATCAAATCATGCCAGGCTGTCTGCAGAGAGCTGAGTGGGAATGGTTCTCAATGGTCTGTCCCAAACTCCATGTCTAGAGGTTTTCCAAATTGCTGCCACTGACTATGGATTAGGTGGTATCTGATCAGAATTCCTCCTTCTTTATATATGTGTATTTCTGTGTTTGCACATACATAAAGAGCACTTAATATAAAAAGGGAGGTTAATGAAAAGAAAATAATTAGTGCCTGTTATCTCAGGAGCCTACGCTGGTTTTTTCCACCTCCCAGTTCATGCCTCCTCTGTAAGTACTTCCTCTTTATCCTGTGGTAGACTTTGCTATAATCCAGGGCTTTGCCAGCTTAGATTGAGGAATGGCTCCTTTAATTTGCTTGGAAGTCATCCAGTCTTTGGAGTCTGGATAGCTCTGTTTCATATCTTAATAATTTTCATGCCTTCACATGAATTTTTAAAATGGGAAATACTCTGGTGAGCCACTGGATCTTTCTCTCTTGGCTGGCAGCTTTCCTTCTCCATTAAGTCAGCCAAGGAAATCTCATACTCCAAGCCACAAGAACCTCCTCTTCCATTCAGGAGAGGAGCCTGAATTTAGCTTGGAGGTGGATGCACAGACGTGCATGCACACGCGCAGGCACGCACTGCTTGATTCACTATTCCTCTCGTCCCCCTTTCACCTATTAGTGTCCTTTGAAGGATCAGGTTACCTTGCCAGTGGAAATATATGAGCTCGCTGTGTGATATAGCATAACTGCAACAGCAGATCATATAATTTTCCCCCGAAGGCTTGTTGCAGACTATGTCGAGTCATTTGTATTTATGACAGCTTGGGGGTGATTTAGTACGACCTCACTTTGATAAAAGCCATTTAGAGCTCATAAATATGGGTGACACACTGCCTTCTCGGCTGAGATTTTAAATGGAGAGCTGCATTTGCATTCCCATTGAGCTTTTATTGTTTAAGGGGTAAGAATGGGAAGGAACGAGGTAAAACAGGAAACAGAAGGAGTGTGCAAAATGCAAAAGGGCCCTTGAGGAAGGACGGATGCTGCTGTGCTTAGAGTAGCCCTAGCTCAAAACACCCGTGATGACCTTTCCTCTCTCCATCTCCTCCTGGGCAAGGGGCAAAGTGAAGTTTCACTTCACTCCTCCCAAACAGGTCAGCTGGTGGGAGAGGAGGATTCTCCAGTTTGGGGCAATATGGATTTAGCATTGAGTTTACACAATAATAATAAAAAAGGCTTCCATATGCCATGACGTTTTCTGTTAGCTTTGATCTTGCTGCTGTGCGCTGTAATTTTTACTTAATTTCAAGGAGCCATTTACCATGTATATTTATATTCTGTACCTAGATTTATAAGGAGATAGAAAATTTATGGCCAACAATAAAAGATACTTAAGTCAAGCATAGAGTTGTCAGATTTTATGCACTAGGCTTAAATCGATCATTGGTGGAAGCAAGTAGGAAGACTGTTCTTGGAAATTTTTTTATTTTCATAATTTGTAATCCCCAAAGGAACCTAAGCATCACAACCCATTGAATTTCACACAGAGATTAATATCTTTTTTTTTTATAAATGAGAATTCAAAAGATAAAGGAGTTTTCATCTTTGTAGTCACTAGCAGAGGCAGAACCTGAGTCTAGGTGGGTATCTTGACCATCACGTCGCCAATTAGTCAACTCCCTGAAGCCATATATTGTTGTGTTCTCTGATTTTCCTTTCTCTTATACAACCAGTTCAGGTCAGAAGGAACACTGGAACCTGTTCCTGGTGGCTGGGAAACCTATCTAACACATTCCTGGTTAGTCTTTAATGGTGCAATTACTGGAGGTTGATGAGGAGCATGATTCTCAGTTTTGTTTCTAAAGCTATCCTGTTTATGGGCTTGATGTTTAGGGCTGAGGGTTACCAAATTAAAGTAATCAAAGACTCTTTAAGAGTAACCTAGATATATTTTTCAGATCTTTATACGTGTAAAAGCTTTAGATTTTGATTTAAAAGCTTGAACAATATCACTTGTGAAAATTACCTCTGAAATCTGTCCAGAAAACATATTTTAGCATATATCCATATATTTGAAATATATCAAAAAGATTTAAACTGATCAGGTTTTAAGCTCTTTTTAAGCTTCTTGGAGTGCTTTTTTATGAATTACAGTGATTTTATTGAACATTATTTTTTATTTTTGATGCCTAACATGATAAAGCTGTCACAAAGGCAAAATAAATCTTGCTTGCATTTCAGATCATTCCTATGGTGTGATATATCATTAGAATGCCGTACCCAAGTATTTAATATTATACATAAACTAATTAATTAACCATGTTGCCATTATTACATTATTATTGTCCTCTGGGTAGTATAATGTTTATAGGTTGACTGTTAAGTTTGATGTTTACAGCAGCAAACCCAATGCTTTCTTTTATCCATTTTATTACTAAAAATTATTTGTGTCACAACCTGATTAGACTTTATGTGTATTTAAGGAGGTTTTGGAACAGCTTGTGCACAGTAGTGGACCAGCACTACTCAGGCACTGATTCAGAGGTGAAGTTTAATATAAAGAAAGGTGCTGAAGCTGCAGCCTGGTTTTTTTTGGATTATGCTCAGCTGGTCCATGCACATCACACGTCTGTCCCCCCGCTGCTCCCATCACTGGGGCTCCCACCCAATACCTAGGCAACAGAATCCGGAGGAATTAAAAGGCAGTGTGCTTTTCATTAAGCAAATGAAAAGAAAATCACAGTCCCTGCCCCGAAGATTGTACACTGTAATCAATGGCAGCATTAATGGGAAACTTCACTGCACTCGGAGGAACAGTAAAACATGCATGATGGGGCCCCGAAGATGAGACAACCAGTAAACTACTTACTCTGCTTCAGCTTCATTAGCCATTAAAGCAGGATAATGGCACTTACCTTACCTCGCCAGAGATTAGTTAGTCGTCACTAGCACAAAGTTTGGAAGGGGAAAAAAAAGCAAAAAGAAAAAAGAAACATCCCTCCAATTCTTGCCTTAGTGTTGTTGGCAGCAGGTAAGGATGGGACTCAGATAGTGCCATGTGGTTCTGGTGGCTGTACTGGTTCTGGAGTGCAGGGATGTTTGTGCTCTTGACTTGTGGAAGAGCAGAACTGTTGGGTGCATGCAAACCCTGCACTGCTCCAGCACATGCTTTGAGTTGGCCTTTATGATCCTTGTCAGCCCCTCCAACTTGGGACATGCTATGATTCTATGATTCTCAACAGGAGGGAAAGGAAGGAATTGATTTTGCCTGCCAGGCTTTTCACATTTGGGGTTCAAGTGTGGTGCAGTTCCCAAGCGAGCATGTTCAGGGATCACCAAAGGCCACTCTGCAGACATTTGGCTGCTCTGTCTAAAGCCCTGTATGGCTGAAGCCTCACTCAGCAATCTGCGCCATGGGACCTCTCCACGGATGATAAAACAGAAGGATGGAGCAGAAGTGACACAGCCGTGCGGGAAGGCTTGTGCAACACCTGTCCACACCATGCCTGGTGTCAGCCGGTGCCATTTATCTTTATAAGCATTTTTATTAAAAGTAGGTCCTAGAGCAAACAGACCTCGCAGTGTGGCTTTTTTCATTAAATGAGCTGATTCGGTCTCTGCTGACTCAAAAAGCCAATCAACAAGCCTTTTGAATCTTTGATCCATTTTTCTACTTTGCTGTTCTCTAAAGGTTCAATTTCCTCTCCTGTCATCTTTGGAGAGGGGGAAAATACACAGACTGATCTCCCAGTTATAATACAATTATTTGGTGCAAGGGAATTTTTTTTTTCACTTGAATAAATTAGTTGTTAATTAAAGCTTTTTGATGTAGTGCAAAAGGAGTTATATTTGATACCAACAGCTGTATGCTGTTTGATTTATAGTCCTTTGGGGTGTTGTTGGTTACAGCAATCCATTTCTCCCCTTACCCCCACGAAACACACACACACACACACATTCATTTCAAAGACCATTAACTGGTACTGTGTTTTCAATTAGAAGAATATTTTTGCTGTCTTTTTCACTTTTATATGCAGCACTTGAAAACAAGAAAGCAACATTTCATTACTATGGCCATTTCTTCCAGAGTAAAGTCCTGTATCAGTGGCAGCAAAGACAGATGTAATTCTGCCAGGGTGAACACTCTGCTTGAGCTGATGGGTTGGCCCTTAATGTGCTTCCTTAACTTAGCACATTGCATCTGCAAGTAGGAGCCACTGGAAGAGGATTTCCTCTGATATCCACTTCAAGCAGGTTAAATTCCCACTGTGGGAACTGATCCAAGCTTCCAGGTAATGCATGAAGTGTTTGGAAGCTGTGAGATATATTTGGATTGAACTATTGCTGTAGTCTTCAATCTGTGCAGAATTAGGGACCTGGTTGAATTTGAGGATTTTGGGTTTGATTTCCTGATGGGAAATTAGAGAATACAATAATGTTGGCAACGGGGCTGAATTATGTAAAATGCCTTTTCTTTCTTCTAATCCTCTCTTCGGACTAGATTAAATCCTATGTATTTTTTGTGCTTTCACTTAGTTGATTGATTTACCTATCTTTAATTTCTCCGAAATAACTCAACACTCATCTGTTTAGCTATGACTATTTCACACCAGCCAAGGGACCATGTGCCAGAGGTATTTCCAGGAGGATGTGGCATCCCAAGTGGTTGTTCCATAATCCCCTGTCTCTCATTCCTCACTAGTGAGAAGAATGGCCTTGGAAAAGGGATGGTGGCTTTTGGCTGTTTAACATTGCACTTACACACAGGTTAAGGAGGAGCTTTTCCACATATGATGCTGTTTTCAGTCAATTCCCAGCACAATGTTCATTAACTCTAATGGAAGCAGTTGATCAGAAAGTCTATTTCTTTATACTGTTCTGTATTTGGACTTCTGTGTCAGGGAAATGGCAGTGGGACTTCCCAGTCCTGTGAAATAACACATAGGGCACCTTTTAGAGATGATCCAAGCTTAGCTGAGCAAAGTAACGGGATCAGCTTTAGATGGAGAGAGAAAACCCTGCTTCTCCAAGAATCCTTGTCCCAGGCAAGGTTGTCCTACTGCTGCCATTTAATTTGCTTTAATCTGATGGAAGGGGGGAATGGGTCTTAATTAATTGCCTTCTACTCCAGGCTCAAGAGGAAAACCTGTTTTGGAACAATTTAATGCAATCAAAATCTGCAGGTTGTGAGGCTGCTGGCAGACTTCCCTGTTTGTGAGTAAATCAGTGCACATTTCCAGCTCTCAAAAATGGGAGAGGCATTTCTGAAAAATGGTTGCTGCAGGTGTGGACTTTTGGTGAACATGGAGAAGTGGAAAGTAGAGTAGCTTTGTCCTGTTCCCTGCTTCTCCCCAGGGAGCATGACTGTCCCTGTGGCCTCGAGTCCTGTCCATAACTGTTGAGTGTGAGTCACATTTTAAGGAACTGGAAGATGATGGAGATCACCTGTGTTAAAGAGGGTGGTTGGAGAGAAGAGATGCCCATGTCATAGGATTATGTTCTCTCTCTGCTCTCACTGTAACTGTGCTTCATTCTTTCCTGTTAAAATCTATCTATCTATCTATCTATCTATCTATCTATCTATCTATCTATCTATCTATCTATCTATCTTCTATTTAGAAAATTAGAATTATTTTTCCCTCTTCAGTATCTCTTCAGTAGTGATGGAGGCAGCAATTCCTGCCTACTTACCCCAGTTTCTGGCATCCCACACGTATTACATTGTTAGTAGTATTTTGCTGGTATGCACATGTGGCACTTCGTACAGTTGCACATTGTGGGGTTTCCAGGAGGGGTTCTAGGCCACAGAGATTGGCAGCAGATTTGGGAAATGCCTGTACATTTCACAGTGATGGTAAATTCCTTCCAGGTTTTTTTTTTATGTTACTTATTCCAATTACCTATTCTGGAAAGGGCTTATTTATCTAAGGATCAGTTTGATATTCTAGTTCTTAGGGCTGTAAAAAACATGTTTTTCTCAACTGCTGAGGTACTTTCTATTTGTTCTACAGTGTGTAATGAAAAACAGTACATGCTCAAGAACTGAAATAACATTTGTATCAAGCATACAGAAAAGCTATACCAAGATTTTCTTTGTATGACATGCTCTTGTGATGTGTCTTATTAGTTCCCAGAAAGGTGCTATATTCTTCTGAGCTAGGTGATGCAATTGTACAGTAGCTACTATACAGCCATCCTAAACTACTGATTTCTGAATTATTTAGGCATTTGGAGAGAAGGGAGACAATAAAAAACCATGTTAGCTGTGCAGTTTTCTGCAGGTTTATGGAGTGATCAAAAGTTAAGAAGTTTAAAAGGGTGAAAAATGAAAACTAGAGTAAGAGAAGTGGAGGAAAAACAAGAAGGAAGGGTATAAATGTCAGCAAGGAAAGGAATGAACCATTTAGCCCAAGGCAAGTGCTATAGAAGATGTGACCATTAAGGTTACTGAAGGTGAAAAAGAGTTGGTGGTGGGTGGTTTGACAGGGGAGGTCAAAGAAGAACCAGGAAGGAGCAAACAGGGATGTGGAAGAGAAACCCCACAGTAAGAATTGGGTGAAACTGTGTGCAGCTCTGTCTGCACGAAGTGTTGGATGAATTTACCTGAGGAGAATCATTTAGGGTCTAGGTACTGCAACTGGCTCAGGGGTCCCCAGCAGACAAGGGACATCAACCTGTTGGAGAGAATGCAGAGGAGGAACATCATCAGAGGGATGGGGCACCTTTCCTATGAGGAAAGGTTGAGAGAACTGGCATCGTTCAGGCTGGAGCAGAGAAGGCTTCAGTGTGACCTAAATGTGGCCTTCCTGCAGGAAACTGACAGAAAAGATGGGGAGAGACTGTTTACAAGGCCCCAAAGTGACAGGACAAGGGGGAATGACTTCACATTGAAAGAAAGTAGGTTTAGACTAGATATTCTTGGCTGTGATGAGGCACTGGCACAGGTTGCTCATGTCTGACCCATTCCTGGAGTGTTCAAGGCCAGGTTGGATGGGGGTCTCAGCAACTTGGTCTAGAGAAAGGTGTCCCTGCCCACAGCAGGGAGGTTGGAGCTGGATGATCTTTAAGGTCTTTTCCAACCAAGGCCATTATATAGTTGTCCTTTTCCTGAATAAACAGCAGAAGCAGCTAGTAGGTGGAAAGTGACAGGGCATCCAAATTTAATGCCCCTAATAATATGACTTCACAGAGTTTTGGAGACCAAGTTGTTTTCTTGTCAATGAAGACTGGCGTTTTTACATTTCTAAGGTTTTCATTATCCAAGGTTCTTGTGGCCTATTAAGTTTTTGTGGGTTTTTATAAACAAGAAGTAATATCGCTATTGTTTGAAAAAGAACCTTTTAATTTTGGCAGGCACAAAAGCCCTGCAGCCGAAGACATGCCTTTCCCTTCTCCCATGAAAATCCTCTCCATTCTGGCTGAGTTATGAGCTGTGTAAGATCAACATTCCCCATTTCTCCCTTGTATTTCTCAGGAAAATTTTGGCAGCTGGTCAGAATAATAACTGAAAACGAATCTTCCACAGACCTGGGCCCACAGTGCTGCCAAAGCAAAAATAGCAACGAGATAAATCCTCAGGGGCTTGTGGGGCAGGTGGAACTGGTGGATCACCCCCTGCAATTTCCCACTAGCAGTGGTTTAAGCAAGTCTTGCCAACCAAAGCAGTGCGTATCTCCAGTGACTCTTGATGAAGGAAAGGATGGGTTCACTTTGGACACAATATACTGTGCTCAGGCTGTTGAATCAAAAAATTTGAAGCTAAAAAATTAGGAAGTGTTGGGTTCACCCATGTGCATCCAGCCATGATGTGGGCTAGGGCACATGCATATTAATCCCACAGTGACATGTCTTTCCTGTCATGTGTGAGAGAGTGCTTTCGTTCACACTGTTGGAGAAACACTCACCCAAGCAGAAATAAGTTTACACAAATAGCTGTAAAGTTGTGAAATTCCTATTTTTTGACACTTGTAGCATAAACATCTTTCCTATTGCAGTGGCTAATGTAGTAAACACACAGAAAGTGTGTACATCTATACATATATGTATACACGTTAGATGGCATGCATCTGGATGGCCATGTAAGCATCACCATATGGGATGTATGCATGTTTAGACTTAAATAAATAAAAATTATTTTTCTGCAGTAGTACAATGCAGAGCAGCAGCAGGATTCCAGCCCTTTCTTTTTTTCCTTTTCTTTTTTTTTTGTTGAGAGAGAGGGAAATCTAATAAAAGTGCATATTTGCTGACAAACAGACAAGAAAACTCCACGTTTACACAGAAGCAAGTGGTGCCAACACATCGGTGACGCTTGTCAAGCAAAGGCGGCTGCACGCATCTGTGTTTGCTCCCATACAACCGTTTTATTTCCTTTTGAATAACAAGGGGCTTTTCCCCCCACCCCTTCCCTCTAGCTGTGGACTCCATTTCTGACAATGCACAACCGTGTTGCTTGTTGGAGTGCCTGTCATTAAGCAACACGCTGATTATTCTGGCAGCTCCGCTACTCAAGTCCCCATGGACAAAGTCAGACATGGAGAGAATTGAATTTCGCCAAGGATGGGGCTAAAGGTCGTTCCATGCAGTGGACAGCTGTGTCTAGTCAAATCGAAACTATTGCTCCAAGCGTTACCAACAGAATAGCTGATAGCTCTGTTGTCAGTTCATTTACACTTGCATCCTGTTACAAATTAAACTGAAATTGTGGTGTGCTGAAGGAGCGGAAAGTCAGTTTTCTGCCAAGTGACTATTCCTTCTATCACCAATTTCCAAGTGCAGCCACTATAGATCATTGCTAAGGGTTTTCTTGATTTCCAGAGATGAAGATTTAGGATTCTGATTTTCTGCCACGGGCAGAATTCCCATTAGCACCTGCTCTCATCTTCTAATCCCATAGGTTGAAAAGGAAATGCAAAGCTCTGGTAAGTGGCCTCTTTTCTCAGCTCTGCTTACAAAGAATACCATAAAGTACAGAATTGCTCCATGACTTCTCCCACTTTCCAAGCTTGCTTTCTTTTTGCTTTTTTCTTTTTCCTCTTTTTCTTCTTTCTTTTTATTTTTTCTTTTTTTTCCTTTCTTTTGATTTTGTTTTTATTTTCTTTTTCTTTTCTTCTTTTTTCCCCTCCCACAATCAGCCCAACATCTCTCCCTGAACCCACTCCTAAGTCTCTCCTTCAGCAAGACAGAAAAATGCCTTCTGGGCAGAAACACAACCTCTCACAGGATCCTCAATGGGTCCTAGCAACTAAGCTGAAAGCCTGGGACTTGACCACATTTGGAATAAACTTGCCCAAAAACATCAATGCTAATTAGCTCGTGTTATGAATGGATTAAGTGAGACACCAGCTGCAACGGGGCATTTTGATTTGGGTTGAGGCTGGGTAATTAGATGCACATAAGCTGGCTGGGGAGCTGTCAGTCAGCAAGCAGCAGCTCTCTTTGCTGTGTTAGGAAGAAGAGCTTTTCTGTGTCCCATCATCTGTTTTGCTGTGAGCCTTTGGGTGATGTACCAGTAATCAAACACAGCGTTGAGCGTGAACTGAAACCCTCCCCTGAGTCATAGCCATGCAGTTCAGTGACTTCAGAACTTCACTCCTTGTGCAGCTGAGCAACACTATTTTATTTATAATGCAAAATGCTCCTCATATGGTGGCTGTTAATGTTAACACCATCTTTCCCTTTGATCTGTGCCAGCTTTCCCCTGGTTTCTTACCTATAATTGGTGCTTGGAAGAGAGTTTGGGGGGAAACGTATTTTGTACAGTCATTAAATGACCTAGAACAATACTGATGATGGAAAACTATACAAAATTGAATTTATAGATGAGTAAATATGTGCAAATCATAAAATCATACAATCATAGAATGGCCTGGTAGGAAGCAGCCTTAAAGCTCTTCTCTTTCCACCCCCTGTCACGGGCAGGGACACCTTTCACTATCCCAGGTTGCTCCAAGCCCCATCCAAACCTTGAACTCTTTCAGGGATGGGGTACCTACAGCTTCTCTGGGCAACCTGTGCCAGGGCCTCACCACCCTCACCAGGAAGATTTTTTTTCCTAATATCTAACTTAAACCTACTCTCTGGTGGTATGAGCATCTGCAGTGTTCTCACCTACAGCTAAGCTAGTTGTCCTGAGCTTCCTTTCTTGCCACTGAGGGGAAAAGGTAACTCCAGGTAGATCCACCTATTTCAGACATGGTCTGTGTTTGAAGGAGGGGATTCACTACAGGGAATCACTGGGGATTTGTTTGGATGAAGTTGTCTGGTTTTTAGATTCCTATTTTTAATAGGTGAGTCAGGAGGTAAATCCTGCCTTTCCTCCCAAATCTGAAGCTTTCATGAGAATAGAATATCCAGACAGTAACTTTCTTAAATATGAAGAAAAGCAGAAAGTAAAAAGGCAGCCTGACTACTCCTGACATAGAGCCTTTATCAGCTCTATAAATAAAAGACATATGCATGTATTGGCTGACTGCATCTCAGATTGCAATACCAATGTTTTAAAAGCCTGCTGACAGTGCAGCTGCTTATTTCATTACTCCTCTGGTGTCTTTGCAGGTAAGTCATGCATTATACAGTATCATCTCTAGCAATGCATGACCAGAGGGGACAGACTGGAAAAATTCTGGATGGTCCATCACTTTCCCTTACCTTCCAGGAGAGGGAAACATAAGGAATGATGTATTCAGTTAATAGGCAGAATTAGCGAAATAAAAACCTACTTGGAGTGAAGTGGGATTTGCAGTTTTTTAGAAGGAAGGGGAATGACTCTATCTTATTACTACGTGAGCTGGTTGCATGCACAGCAGAACAAAGATAATTTTCAGTAAACTCCTGCTCAGAAAACATGCTGAGGGGCTTTGTATTACTGAAAAAGGAAGTGTCGTGCTTGACTTGAAAACATTCAGTCATGAGTTGTAAGAGCTTACAGCGAACCTTGACATTGCTAGAGTATTTTGAGGAGCTTCAGACACAAATTCAGCCTGATCCTGCCTATAACCTAATCTGTCCTATTTTATCACCAGCAGTGTGTCTCAGAGGATGTCCATAGTGGTCCCACCATATTAAAGTTCCCCTTTAGGACCAAAATTTGTGCCAGCATTTGTAAAATGAAACTCATGGTAGAAGAACAAACTATCTCCTCAGATAGGTTTTTCAGTCAGTATATTCATGTTAACCTTGTGCTGTGTCCCACTGCTGTGCATCCCAAATGCTTCTTTGGTAAATGGTTAGCTAAAAATATTGGATCTCAACACCCTGGGTTTTTTTAGTAAGAGGTGTTTTTTCTCAGCTATGAACGTCTGCTCACCTGCATGGCATTGTCTTGGCTCAGGTGAGTCCATAATTCAGCATCCCCAAGCACTTAGGCTTGTAGACCTGAGGGTGTCCACTGGCTTTCCTGGCAATTCTCCCTCCCTTCCCGGGCATGTGCTTTTCAGCCAATGTCCACATGAGTTTGCTAGGTTTCTTTGGGTACCTACTGGGTTGTTTACAGGAGAAGACCCAATCAAAAGTTGTTTTTTCACAGAAGAAAAGGGCCTGAAGAAAGGATCCATAGTACTATGTAACACTGTGGTGATACAGTATTGATCAATGAGACATATTGACCAATCTACAGACATATTCATATCTATTTTAAGTGTTTGGGGTTTTTTGTCCAAGACAGTGAAAAGCTTTTAGACATAAAGATGCTTATGTAAAATAAGTTTCTGGGCCTTTATCCATTTGTTCATAACCTCATCCATTTAGCTATACACAGAAAAATTTTTAGAAACTACTTCTGGATCCAGCAGAGTAATGGATGAAAATGATAAACAGAGCCATGGAAGTGTCTTTCATTCTGGAGTACAGGGGGATGTAGGCAGCAAAATAGTTGTAGCTTTATAGGCTTTCCTAATTAGCATCTGTCACTGAGGAAATGCCATAAGACATTTTCCACAAGTATTCATTAGCTGCTGAGTTTTTATAAGCTTGGTTAGACTTTGTACACTTTCTCCCACCACCCTGTCATGTTTGCCCTTGACAAATATTCCAGCAAACATGTTTGCATGCGGCACTGTTTGTAGAGGCTGCAAATACTGGAGAATATTCCTGAATAGTGCCTTTAATATTCCCGCTGAAAACCTGCTTCTAGGGATTGTAATGTCCCTCTGTTCGGGAGACAAACACCACCATGTCATGCAGACATTTAACAGTCTGTGAATTGGGAAAAGATCAAGAGGAGTTTTTAGAAAAGAATTTCAAATACGTATTCTTAGGCAAACAGCAATCTGCCAGTAGTTCACAAATCAACACACTGAATATGTCAAATGCCTGTCTGTTCCCATTCCTGGGATTTAATGTCAGGAACAAATTTTGAAAGCAAAACCAAATATTTTATTTGCTATTCTCCTCAATTCCACTCTGTATAAGAAAAGAGGTGTTAAAAAAACAAAATTAAAAATTTGTTCTGTTTAAAATAGCTTCCATAACATTGTTTCTTATTGACTGATCTCTAAATAAGAGACTCTTGCTCTTGACTTCTGTTTAGATTAATGATTTCTAGGCTTTTCTTTTTGTGACAGCGATGAATTGGTCAATGTTTGTATTAAGCTTTTCTAAGTGCACTATTAAATGGGAAAAACTTCAACAATAAACAGGCTGACTGGCTCAGTGATAAATTGAAAAGAAGGGAAGGTATGTATTTTTAGACGGAAGAATCATCATGGAAATTGTCTGATTGCCATGCATTTGGAGAAGGACTATGTGGAAAAATCTTAAATCAACAAGACTGTGCTTTGGAAAAAAACCTTGTCTCACCAATGCATATCTTGTCCTAAGGCTTGCCTTGGATCTAAGCGTTCTTGATAGTGTTGGAAGTAAAACCTTCAGGCTGTCTTTAAAAATCCTTTAAGTTCCTCTTGTCAGCATGACTGGCAAGCAAGCTTGGATATTTTATTTTTCCCCTACATGAGAAAAAGATATGAGTAATTAAAGATGCAAAAGAAATGAAAAGAATCTTCTTGGACCTTTGTATTGCTGTGTCCGGGGTTGGTCCTATTATTAAAAACTGAGTAAGGACAAATAAAATCCCAAGTTTCTTCCTTTTTTGTCATGCCAGAGGATCACATGTGTGTGGCTGTTTCAGGAGAGGACGGATGGCATATTCATGGTGTTTCTGTAAGTGGGTCTTATGTTCTCTCTCTGTGGGTGGAAGTTCAATCCTTTGTGTCTTCAGTCTGCCAGACATCAGGGCAACACTGGCAGTTCCAAGAGATAATTATAAGCTTCTGAAGTTGCCAGGCACATCACTGCTTCCATGGAAAGCCTTGTGATATTGAGCTGAAGGTGAGGTTCAGGGTCTGTAGTGGTTTCCCAGCTCCGGTGCTGCCTGGCTCCGACCCTCGGCAAACCTGCACTTCTCTGAGCTGTGCAAATGAGATAGCAGTATCTGTCTCACAGGGGGTGTTAAGAAGCTTAATTCATTAGTGTTTACAAAGTGTTTCTAGATCCTCAGATGTAAGACTCTATAAACAGACAAAGTATTACTAATTGCCAGCTTATACTGAATTGTAAAGTGAAAATAAGGATGGCTGGAGGAAAGAGGTGCTGAATTTTCTGATGAGCTGTATCAGTCTAGTGGCTTCAAGTTAAACAGTTTAAAGTTCTATTTCCCATTACTATCATCTTAATAAAATCTCCATTCATTTTTATTGGCGTAATAGTTGACCTTCCATTTACTTTGGGGAAAATGAAGGCACACAAGAGTCTGCAAGTGGGGCCTCCTATGGTAAAGAATAAATCAGAGGCTTAATTCAAGCAGTCACTCTTGAACGTACACCACGAGGTTGCATTGCTTTAAATAGAATGAATCTTGATTTACAGAATATGACTTCAGTGGTGCTGTTTGATTTATACCAAAATATATTAGGAAAACAATCTTGCACTTCTTTATGGCCAAGGAGCACACCATGGTGCTAATGTTTAGAGGATTTCAAAGCATATGGGTAGATTTTTTTTTCCATTTGCATGGTTTAGTTTCACGGTATTTGTCCTCTTCATAAAGCAGTAGGAAAAACACCCTATTTATTCAGTCCTTTCCACTTTCTGAATTTCCTGCAATGCCACAGCAATGTCATGTTTGGGTTCCTAGTTAACTTTTGTTGCCATTTTGGAAGGTATCGGGAATAGTGGGTTACCTGTGCTATTTGTATTTATAAGTTGTTTTATTTATATACATTTTCCTGCAATGTCTGATTCTTTAGAACCAAGCTATCTAATTAAAGTTCCTTCAAAAATTAATCATAGAAATGGAAAGAAACTTATTTAGTGCTCTTTCAGTCTTTAAAATATTTTTATGTTCCCTTTTTTTTGGGGGGGGGGGGGGAATTTTTAGTGTTTTGGGGGGGTTTTTTGTCTGAAACCACATTGTTAAATAAGTAGTGGATAGCCATTTGCCACTTGGCCTCCAAAGGGTGAAATCCTCATCTGGTATAAATTGGCATAGCTCTATTCAAATCAGAGTGGCTACATTAATTCAATCCAGCTGAGGCTCTAGACCTTACAATGCCAGCAAGGAGAGTGAGTTTTACACAGGATGGATTTTTCGGCTGGGTGGAAGGTTTTTCTGTGTAACTTAGCTATGGGTCTGGGCTCAGGGCTGTGGGAAACTGTCTGTTTGACATCTGCAGCATATGCAGCAAATGCTTTGGCAGTTTGAGTTAATGCCTTTTGAATTTGCAGGTTGTTTACTTTCAGCTTGAATGTGGATTTGCTTTCAGCCTCAATGGGAAATCTAACATAAGAAGTAATAGGGCCAGCCATCTGTCCGAAAGGCTATGAGAATTCCTGGTTTTGAACCAATAATGGAGATCAGGGACAAGTTCACTCCCTGTGTAATCTCTGGCAAATTATTGGCATGCTCCTTGGATTTCCAACCTGGGACCCAATCCCTCTGGTACAATGTGAGCAAGCATAGATTTAGGAGAGGAAACCTGTAAAATGAACACGATCAACATCACTTTCCAATAGTCACTTCTACAAGCAAGCATTTTTCCAGCCGTTTCTTCCTCTGCTCTGATTTACAACCCATTTTGGCATATAAACTGTGCACCTGTGAAGTGGCCGCTCTGCCGTCGCTGCAGCCTGTGCTCTCAGGGGAGCAGTAAACAGCACGAGTGAATGGGAACCCCCATCTCTTGCCAACATTTCCTGCAAGTAAATATCAATCCATGTGTTAGTCACAGGCCAGAGGATGGTGTAATAACTAGATCGATTGGGTCACTTTTTTTAAAAAGCTCAGGGCCAGATTTCTTAACTGCTCAGCACATTCTCGAAAGAGTCCAGATTTTTTACTTTCTTTCAAGCCAAAAGTTAAACCCCTGTCTCCCCTCCACCATCTAAACTAAGAAGCTGCACAAAAGCCAAGTTTTGAAGTAAATTATCAGCATCCTGCAGTATTTAGCAGGACATAGTGAGCAGATTTTATAAAGCACACAGCATGTGATGGATAATGGAGCTGCTCCCCATTCACAGATGTGGACATGAATGGGGGCTTGGGCCTCCTGGACCTGTCTTGGTCACCCACAAGAAGTGTCATCAGCTTCTGTGAGAAAATACTTAGACTGCATATACAGTGCTGTCTGGAAGGCTGCGCCCTTTATTTTGAACACTCTACGGTATAAACTCTTGGCCACAGCTTTTCCACTGACTTTGTCCATTGTTTCTGTTGCCTTGGATTGAGTTATTCTGATTTGGACCAGCTGAAAACATGAGTCTTGGTCTCCAAAATACTTGGATGAGCTAAAGATCCCTGCTTGATATTTAATAAATGATAGGAAAGCCAAGGAAAAAGACAACAAAACATTTAGGAAGAACATTATCTGGTCTTTAACAGCAAAAAATTCATTATTCCCTGCATGTGAAGTGAATGTATATGCTTGAAATCTTCCTAAGGTGAATGGTCAGGAGCACAGGGTATCTGGCAACATCCTTAAAAACACACTAGCCTGATTCTGATCTGCCTTACACAGTGAGTAACAGTAACTGATACACCCTGGTGTAAATCCAACCAGAGATCAAAACCAGCCCTGCCAACAGCCTTTTTTGTCCAGAGGACTCCAGCAAAACATACAACATTCGTTCCAACAGCACCAGGCTATTTTACTTCAATTACACTTGGATTTCAGAAAACTGGAGGGCACCAAATCATGTTCAAACTGGTTTTTTTCACCCTTCTCTGTCAAATCAGGTCTACTGCAGATTGGGTGGGGAAATAATACTCTCTTCAAAGTCTTCAGTTTGTTTATTGATTCAATAGTATTTACTGACTAACAACCCAAGGCTCATTTGAACATGAAATGCTGTGATCTCCCATGTTATCTGATGGTAGAATAGCCAGCTTACAGATAGCTAGTCTGCTTAAGGTGGTAGAACTCAAGGTTTGTAGTCTTCTCTTAGGGAAACTAGCTTTTTCTGCTATTTTTCAGGGAGACTTCTCTAAAAGTTTTCCATAGAATCACAGAAGCTTTTTTTCCTTATTTCCCTTGTATCTGTGCAGTCCTGAGAACCAGGATAGCTTGAAATTAAACTAGCACAGTCCAGCCTTCAAGTCAAAGCCTTTGCGGTTTTAGGCTTTGGTTGGAATCAGAAGCAGAAGAGCCAAAACACTGCAAAAAAGAAGAAGAAGAAAAAAAGCTGTTTTCATGGTATTTTTGGCACAGACAACGGCTTTCAGAGATACTGGAAATCATGCAAGAAGAGTATGTTCTTAAGACATTTCTACCCCTGCTCTGAAGACTGACGGTTTTAGATAAGCATCTGCATGTGGGAATCTTTATCCAAAAAAAACCACCCAACCTTTTGTAGTTCACCCATCACTAATAGTGATTTCCCCTTCTGGATCTCTCTGTGCACTCGTGCACGCACACAAGTTCTTCAAGGCATCCTAAGAGTTTTTCCTTGCCTATAATAATTTAATTGCCTCTTGACCAAGATTTTCTCCTTGGTGAAGAAAACGACTTAAGTTGCCCTGTGCTGCCCAAAGGATTTCCTCTCCTCAACCTCACTGCACACATCAGGATTGTTTTCCTCCCCTTTCTCCTTTGCCACATCATCTCTGCATTTGGCAGGATTGTTTTGTGTTTTGTTTTTTTTTCTTTCCCAGCCTGGAAAAATCCAACATCTCCTCCCCCTCCCTGGCAGCGTGGGTGACAGAGACGGAGAAATCAGCACAGTGTCAGCAAGAGTTTAGCCCCGCAGCTGGGACCTGAACTTTCAGCGGTGGAGTACAGCGCTGGGTCACTGCACTAAAGCAAGCCAGATTGATACAAAGTGCTTGCTCACCCTGGGAAGGGAAGCATCAGAAGCCAGTTGATAAAAATCTTTAGGCACCGTCTATTGTGAGACTATAGCAGCAAAAGCTTTTTTTCCTGGGAAAGATGACCACATAGTGTGTATTTAGTATTGCACCCCGCAAAATGACATGATATTTGGGCGCTTGCTGCACTGGGGTGATACAGATTTAAGTGTAGATTTCAGAGCTGTTGAAAACTGGAAATGGAGCGTGTGGACTCAACATGCTGCACACGGTGTGAAGTTTTCAGCTGTGAAGACCTAACGATCATGTCTGCCAAGAGTTAATGTGCTTAGAAAGAAGATGCTAAAATATTCTTTCCCACTCCAGTTTGCAACTGAGAACTTGTTAGTCTGTAATATCCCTTATTTATAGCACCTTTTAACTCAAAGGATCTGAAAGTGCCTCTATCTAGGAGTCACTTCAATGATACCTGCAGGCAAGGATGCTTCTCTGCAGGTGACTCCAAGTGAGGTGTCAGTTTGCTTTGCCATGGACACACATAAGGGACCTCATCTCTCTTGCCAAATACCAGAACTTAGTAATAAAGGCTGGAGGGAAGGGCAGAAACCTACTGTAAGCCTGAGGGACAGCAAAGAGAAAACAGACATATAAACCATATGGGAGAGAGCATTTAGGTGGAAACTGGCTGACTTTGGAAGCAGATATTGGGAGGAACCATGACCAAGGTTGGATGATAACCTTATGCAAAGAGCCTGGGACAGTGAAACCACATCTCAGAAGAGTGGATTTGGTGCCTCTACCTGGATATTTCTCCATCCAACCCAGCCATATCCAGCTGTGCTCTGGTGGTCTGAAGAAACTCCAATGTAACCCTCTGCAGGGGACACATCTCAGTGGCAGAGATGCTTCTAAAAACAGAGTCTCAATGCTCAATTTAAATACACAAACTCACACATCCCTTAATGAGTGCAGTCATGGCAGGGCATCTGCTTATTTTAAATCCACTTCAGTGCCTGCCCATCAGCTGCTCCCCACACAGCACCTGGCAGTGGCCAAAGGACCAGCTTCTCCATGTGGCTCCTGGCAGCTAGAGAGGTGTCATCCAGCCCTCTGCTCTCCTCCTGTGTTATCTGTGCAGGCCAGGGAGGCAAAAGTCAGACCAACTGATGGGTTTACAGTTCCAGCCTGTGATTTCTGCTTCATCAACAGCCAGGCAAGATTTTGCCAAGATACATATTAGGCAGCTGCTCAGGACATTGCTGTTTTGTCTGCACCACCCCGAGCATGCTGTCTGTGTGTCTGTTCCTGCTCTGTCTCTGCGACCCTGCTATTGAGCGGGTTGCTCTGCTATCCCCTGGGGTGGCCAGAGCGTGTTCAGTGAGAACCAGCCTTTTTCTGGCACTTTTGCTGGGCCTCCTGAGGGACTTGCCCCAGGGAGAGAGTGCCCATCTGTTTCAGCATCCTCTAATTCCCATGGCTTCCAAGGAGTCCTGCCGTTTCTTAGTGGACAAAGCCATCCCAACATAAAAAGCTCCAGGGACACCAGTGGCTGCTTACAGGGCTGTATCCCTCCCTAGCTCTCCAGCTAGGCTTTTGCTCGTGCCTCCATGATAAAATCCTCAGCACATCTCTCCTCCCTCCATGTCCCTTCCAAGCCATCCCAGCATCAGCATTATTATATTTCTTTCTCCAAATCTCTTTCCTCCAGGCACCAGACAAGGTGCATTTGATACCACTTTATCTCTGTCATGCATATGTCAGTGTTTCAAACTCTGGTTTAATAGGAGTCACATCACTAGCTGGAAATTGGCTCTCGTGGGTCCTTCCCATGGAGAACATGCATTTTGCCTCAGTCTTCCTCTACCTCCCAGCAAAACTTGACTCCTTCCTCTTTTGAGGAGGGGGTTGGGGTTAGGACATCCTGGAATGCACAAGGTTGTGGTGTCTGCTTTTAGGGCATCTCTCACTCTCTCCTTTCTCAGTGCAGAGAATGTATATCTTGTATATTCATATGGGGGGGGGGGGGGTTCCCGCTTCTTGGCCCGTTGANGTTCCCTCTTCTTGGTCCATTGAGTGTTATATCATGTATCACTTCCTTTGGTTCCCTTTCCACTTAGCGGTGCTTTGGATTTGTGGGTGAAGGTAAGAGTCCCTCTAGAATCATTGAATCATAAAATATTCAGAGTTGGTAGGGACTCACAAGGAGTCCATCTCCAAGAATCCCATCATATGTCTGAGAGCATTGTCCAAATGCTCCTGGAATAATGCAGGTTTGGGGCTGTGACCACATCCCCGGGGAGCCTGTTCCAGGGTCCAGCCACCCTCTGGGTGAAGAACCTTTCCCTAATATCTGTAATAACTTCCTGACACAGCTTCATGATATTGTATTAGCTCCTGTCACTGGTCACCTGAGAGAAAGTGACAAGCACATGGACAAGCTTTTTCTCTATGGAAGGAGAAACAGAAAGAAGGAAATAGGGAAGGAAAAAAGAATAAAATAAATATTTGGGAGGAGGGCGTTTAAGAGGAGAGAAAAACAAATCAAAGCTGGTGCCAGGCTGAAACCAGCAGCTGGTTGCCAGCACAGCAGGCTGAGAAGTTGTTGGTGGAAGCACTAAGTGACATGTTTGGGTTGCTTAAAAAAATACAGAGTCCCTCCCTTGTTATTCCGCCTCTGCTTTTCTCCCGGCCTCACAAGCAGGAGGAGGGACTCGGCTGCCAAACGCATCCTTGTATTTATGGCAGTGCCAGGGGATGGAAGCGGAGTGTGTTGTGCCCCGTCACACGTGTGTGCACACGCGTGTGCCCACGACTGCTTGGGCACCTCTGAGCTGGAACGGACCTCCCAGGCGCGGTGTGGGTGCCACGGCTCCCCACTCCCAGGAGATGCCACGGCATTGGCAACCGTGGCACGATCTTTTCTTCTTTTTTTTTTTTTTCCCCCCCCTGTGTGCGAGGAGGAGATGGGAGGGCTGGGAATGGAGGAGAAAGACAGGGTGGAAGGTTGTAACGCTTGGCTGGAAAAATTTAGAGGAGTACAAAGGAGACCGCGATGAAAAGGGGTGGCGGCGGAGTGGGGGGAAGGAGGCTGTGAATGGGCTGCTGTGAAGGTGGGAAGAGATTTATGTTTGCCGAGTGGTCTGGTTTGGGAGCAGGCTGGGAGGGTGCAGGGTGCCGCAGGCAGGGCGGGGGTCTGACGGCCCCGGCAGCGAAGCAGTGGGGCTTCATTTTCTTCCTTTCTTTCCTCCTCCCTCCGCTGGGCGCTCGGAGGAGAAGGCAAGACAAAAAGCTGAACCAGTGCCAAGAAGGAGCTGCAGCGACTCGAAAATGGCACTCTGCGCCACACTAATATTTCGAAGCTGGGCTGTGCTGGAGAGCAGGGAGACGTGTCAGGAATGAGAATGGCTGAGACCGTGGGGCCACTGGCCCGGCTCAGGAGTGTCCTCCCTCCTCCCTGCTTCCCCTTCCCTTTTAAATGTGACCCTTTTCTCCTCCAGCCACCCCCAGGGATATTTAGGAACTCTGGGAAAGGGAGGGGACGTTTGCTGGTGACACGGAGTGTAAGGGGGCTCATCCTCCCATCTCTGTATCAGGGAGGGATTTTTATTTTTTGATTTTCCCCCTAAGGAGGGAGGGAAGATTCCCAGGGAGTTTTCTGATGGTTTTCCTGTTGCCCTTTCCCTCCTCTTCGCTGTCCTCCTCCTCCTCTCACTGTACCCATAACGCTGCTGCTGTGGCTCTGTATCTTGATGCAAGGTTACTTGTAGGACACATGAGTCTGTGCTGAAAGGTGCAGCGTCGCCTGCGTCGGTGTTTCCCTCCGCTTCTCATTTGCTGGGAAACGAGACAACTTCCAAGCGGCTCCACGGCTCAGCTCGGCGCCTGGTTGATGCAGTGGCGCTGTTTGGGTTGCAAAAGCCCTTTCCTGCAAAGCCTGTCTGGATAAAACAAACAAACAAACAAAAAATTTCATGTAAGGATGAAACTGCATCAATTCATAAAATCGGTTATTTGGCAATAAATGGGATGGAGCTCTGTGGTGATTTTTGTCTGGAAGGAAAGGTTTTGTCCTGTATTGTTTCCCTTGTCCCTTCTTTCACAGGCAAGGAAAAGCAATATAAAAAAAAAAAATCCCTTTTTTTAAATGGAGTTTGATTTTTTTAAAAAACATTTTAAGAGTTATTTCTCACACAAGCATTCTTGTAGTAGTTCAATATTTGAAGTTAAATGAAAATATTTCCCTTCCATCCCAGAGATGTTCCTTTTCAGACCAGTCTTACTGGATTTTAAGTTTTATGTTGTCTTTACAGAAACTAGAGACTGAAGAAAGAGAAAAGTCCAACCTTTAGATCTGAAAGCAAGTCCAGATTGTAGTCTAACATCAGCTTTAGTCCTCCCACAGCCAGTAGGTCAAGTTCAAGGAGACCTTTCTAAAACACAGGCAGAGCCTCATTAACTTGCTGCATCTTAGAAGCCCATGGGTTGTTAGGTTGTTAACTTGGCCCATTTTGTAGTCCCAGGCATGTGATGATCCCTGTGACCTCTCTCTCACCTGAAAACCATTCACTGTTATATATCCAAAGCTCACCTTTTGTCTCAGACATGTAGACCCTGTTTGGGAGCACCCAGCTCTGCCCAGGCAATGCCTTTTTGGAAATACTATGAAAAACAGTGAGGAATTCAGGGGGGTTGGGAGGTGCCCTCTGACATTTCTGAGGTGATACCAGGTTTTGCACAGAGCAGGATGACTAGAGCAACTGATCCCTTTCTCTTTGTCACCTCCCAGCTGTGCCTTGTTACTGCAGCTCAACTTGGGCTTGTTCAGAGAAGGTGCTGTAATTTCTTCTTGCTCTTTTTCTTTGTTGCAATGGCAGGGCGTATTCCTGGGCATGGCTTGGCCCAGGAAACCATGGAGAGGGTGAAGAAACCATGGCAGATATCAATAAGAGGGTTGGAACAGGGCAAAGAGACTAGGAGTGTGCTGTTGTACTTTCCGCCCAATCCTACCTGTTTTCTCTGAATAAGGGACATATATAAAATACATGGATTTCTAAACATCATGTGTATGATGTTTGCTTTTCCATTGTCTCTTTGGACTTCAGGATGTGAGCTCTGTATTTCAGCCACCATTCTTACCATATGCCATGCAGACCTTGCCTGGATTTCACAGAACCCAGAGTCCCAGATTAGTTTGGGTTGGAACAAACCTTAAAGTTCATCTTGTTCCAACCCCCTGCCATGGTCAGGGACAGCTTTCCCTGTACAAGGTTGCTCCAAGCCCTATCCAGCCTGACTTTGAACACTTCCAGGGCTGAGGCAGCCACAGCTTCTCTGGGCAACCTGTGCCAGGGCCTCACCACCCTCACAGCCAAGAATTTCTTCCCAATATCCCATCTAACCCTGCTCTTTTCCAGTGGGAAGCCATTCCCCCTTGTCCTGTCACTCCGAGCCCTTGTCCAAAATCCCTCTCCAGCAATCCTGTAGCCTCTTTAGCCTAGAGCAAGTGTTCTCCCTGGAGTCTTCTCCAGACTGAACAAATCCAGTACTCTCAGTCTTTCCTCATAGAATTTTCCAGAATTTTCCAGATATTGCTGATACTTTTGCCTGCAGCTACATGCCTTCCTTTGGCACAACCTACTCTTTTTGACCTGAGATCTCTGAGGATGGGAATGTCAGGGATCTGTGGGATTCTAAGCTGCAAGAGCAAATAGCAGGAGTGGGGATTAAAGCCCACATCAAAGTGGCCAGAGGAGTCCCTGCAGTCTGTACTGAGCCACCATGCAACTGCTCATGCTTTTACATGTGGAGCTAGCTTTTATTTACTATTGGTTTAAAACTCTTACTACTTCAGGTACCAAATAATTCCCAACAGATTTATAGAGAGGATCCTAAAGATATGGACAAGTATTAATGTGGACTGACAGCATTCATGTGCTCACAATAGCAATGTAGTGTTTATTATGCAGGAAGATGAACTGGGAGCAACAAATGAAGAGACCTTCCTAAACCTTGTTATTTCAGAATTCAGGTTTCTTTCATTTCCTCGGTATCTTGAGAGTATGGGAGCTTTGGGGTAAAAGTGCTATTCTAGTACTTTCCAAGCAGTCAGGTAAGCCATCTGAGCAGGTTGGTCATACTTCCCAAGGAGGGAAGACATTGACAAGGCAACTGAATATTTTTTGTCTTTATTTCTGCCTGTATAATAGAAGTGTCAATTAAATGTATTCTCCTGAAACATGATGTTTCGTGTATCTCGAGTTGTTTCCTTCAAATCCTTCACTGTTTTAACACTTTATAATGAGAAATATTGTTTGCTTGGAGTTACAAGATGACTTGTGTCTGGAAGGGTTAAACTAGAGGGCTCTTCCAAGGCTATCTTTCACTCCTTCTCCCCACATCTTCCCCACTCCCAGACTTATTTTTTTGGACCAGTAACCTCATATTTCACTAATCTAAATGTGCAAATGCTTTGCAGTCACGGTCCAGTAGCTGGGTTAATCTCAGACCCCTGGAGTGGCAGATGGCTGATTTGTTGCTGATTCCAGTTACAGAGAATTGTGTCACCTATTATCTTTGCACAGGCTGATGCTTGAAAGGATGCCTTTGGCAAAATCAGTAAAAAGCAAAGCAAAGAAAACACCTCCTGATCTGCATCACCACAGGTGAAAATGTAAAATATTTCACCTTTATGTGAAGGGCTGGAGAGGTGGACAAAGAGGAGAAGTGGGAGGGGAGGAAAGGAAGAGGAAGACCTAATTCTCATACCAGAAGTACTGAAGCACAGGGCAGAGCAGGTTTGTGGCAGTCACAGTGTTGAATCACAAGCACTTACCCCGTTTTAAATGGTTTTGCAATGTGGTAATCCTTGGCTTCGGCTCCTTACTTGAACTCTTAAATGAAACAGGTGAGTTGTCATCTTGTGACACCTTCCTGCTCTTCCCAAGCCTTTCTAACACAAGTTGTCAAAGGAATCCATGGCAACACGACTCATGGTGTGCCCCATGGCTGCTGGGGAAAGCTGTGGTGAGCCCATGGTGCCAATATATTTACAAGGGATGCTTGGGAGGAGAAACCAACACATCTGTGAGGGGTAAGGGGAAGCTTGGGCGGGACCTGCCAAAACTCAGGACTAAGGGTGAGCCCAAGCACTGGGTGCTCAGAAGGCCCTAGCTGGCAAGTGGTGGTGGCCCTACTGAAAGATGTAAGGAACTTGAAAGGGCAGAGCAAAACTCTGGATGTCCTGGCCATTTTCTATGCAGTCATCCCAACAATCAAGGTTTTCTCTTTTTCTCTCTTCTTTTTCCTTTGGGAAACACCACAGAGTCAGATGAAGAATTTGGGAAGAGAGTGTGCGTTCCCTGTGCAGACTCCAGTGACAAAATCTGTGAACAAGGTAAGAACAAGAGATTATGGCTGTGGTGTTTTTTGTTTATTCCTTTTCCCCTTCCAAACACATTTTTGCTGTGTTACATACAAAATTTAGGTGTATGTAGTATGTAGAAACATACTACATACTAGTCCAAACACTAAACAAATGAGTCTAAAAAAATTAAGCTAAATAAGGTTTCTTTTTAATGCATGCCATTATGATGGTTTGGATTTTAGAACAGTTTGTATTGTATCCAAATGATCTATGTGTGAATAATTGTTACCAACCTCCTGACACCAGGACCTAATTAGGAAGTAAGAGCCTTAAATAGGCCATTTGCGTAGTGAGCTTCCATATGTCTCCTTGCACAATTTATTTGCTTCACTCCATTGAGATATAATGAGAATGAAACTCTTAGAACTGCCTTTGATTCTGAGGCTCTTCTCTTCATCTCCTCTGCAGTTATAGCCCATTATTAAGTAGATAATATCTGGTTCCCTGTGTTCAGAAAGAAAAAGCTACTGTAGTGGTACTTTTATTCCAGATTGCCCAAGCTTCTCTATTTCCAAGCTTCCAATGGAAATGGAGTGAGAAATGCCAAAACAACCTGCAGACCAAGAAAAATGTAGTGCTGTCAGAGAAAGCAAAAAGGTCAGGGCAGGATGATCTTGAAGGAATACTGCCTATCCTATCTACTTCACAACCCTGCTGAAAGCTGATGTTGTGATATTTTAGCTAATGAATAGATGCAATTTTAGGAATTCAGTGAATAGAAACAAAAGAGCTCCACAATTGGTTCTGTTTGGCATTTTTCCTAAGTTTTGAGGAAGGGGGGAAGGTTCATGCAAGACTGTCTGAGTTTTTTCTTAATTTTGAATATTTATCTCAGTCTGGACCAGTATCCTCCCTGGCATTCCTTGTTCGTGTTATGGTACAGGGTATGTCCTTTAAGTATAGTTTCAGAATATATCCTTTATTTCCAAACATTTCTTACATGCATGACTCCATCCATGCTTCATGTGGCCCTCTTGATTTTTTTTAACTCCCATAATCCTGAAGTCAGCAAAACTTTAGTGTATGATTAAGTGCCATTTTCTGTTGAGATAAACTTTAATGAATGCTCAAAATTTGGTTTTTTTCCACCTCTAAATCATGATCTTATTTCGTTTCCTAGTGAAAGACAACTCTACTTGCAATGATTTTGTTTATGATAATTCACTTGCATGTTCCCTTCCAGGAATTGTCATTGCCTTCCAGAAGGGAGGTTAGTGCTAGTCCCCTCGCAGTGATAATTATAATCAGACCTGTCAGCCTTCACACAGTCTACGCTTATCACTTGCATTTAGGAGGATTTTTCCTGAAGCCTATTACGAGCACTGCTTCTTAGGGAAAAATACTCATGATTTTTTCTGCTAATCTTTGATGGCTCTCAGCTTTGAAAGCATGGAGAGGAGCAAAATGACTGCCAGTTGCAGTTAAAGAAACTGTCTGTTGGTCCTGGTGTAGAGGTCTGGAAAGCCAAGGAGTGGGTGGATAGTCTGGGAAATGCTGAGGGGTTTAATTTGGTTGTGACAACACTTCAGATATGCTGGAGACACAAAACAGTGAATTTTGCACTGGTAGTGCTCACAGAAACTATCTCTGTAGACCCGATAGACAAGAGCTTCAGGTGGCTCTTGGGAGTGGTACCCTCTCTCTCCTGTTTTGGGCAGCAATCTCTGCCCACGTTGAATGTCTTGGTAGCAGGATGGCCAGAGAAGTGGTTGCAGTTGGTGCTGGAGGTGATGGTTGGCATCACATGGACCAGTAGCCACTGGCACACCACGGTGCAGTGGTGACCAGCTGGCTGAAGTGCTGGTGTTGGGTAAGATTTGATTCAGTACATTCATCCCAGGATGTTTGAAAATTGTCCCCCCTAGTGTTATTCCTTGGGAAACACATTGCCCCATTTATTAGTTTTCCCCCCATTTTACTTCATTATTCCTACTGATATGCTAATAAAACCCCTTTAATATGAGTTTTTTGTTGGTTTTGCTAACATAAAAAATAATTTTTACAATTTTCTTAGATTAAATGAGTGTTGTACCTTTTAGTCCCTACTATGTTATCACCGTGTTCTTTGTAATGTACTCAGAGATTTGAGCTCCCTTTATTTTGGCAGAATCTGAGGGTGGCCAGCACTTCATAGCTTTTGCAGCAAAGAAGATGGTGTAAGATTGGGAAGTCTTATGTTCTCTTCAGTTTTATATTTACAGTGTTCAGGGATATGATTTGCCTTTGTTTTATTTAAATTCACTGGGAACTAGAGATTTATTTATCAGGTGTCATTCCCTGAAGGATGATAAATGCCATATAGCGAAGACTTCATCTATTATACAAACAGATTTGAAGGTTTTGCTGTTCCATTCCTCTGTCTGCTGAATGGAGTAAAAATGCCTTTGGCTGAACAGAGACAGAGTGATACTTAGCAGTAGCATCTTATGACCTTTTGATCAGCTGAGATCTCAAGCCATATTAGTGAACAGATTATGATGTGATGGAAAGAAGGCCAGGAATAGCCTTTTTATCATGAGAGCCTTTCTGTGAATATCCTTCTTGGGTATATTCAGGTGGTTAATCACGAGGGCTGGGGAAATCAATTGGAAACAGGGGGACAAAATACTGTTACAGGCAATCCAAATGTGCTCAGGTTTGCCAACAGCACCTGGATATTACAGCTTACAGTTTCTCTCTAGTATTCTTCTACCCTCCTGTTTCTGTCAGGGCTGTGGGTGACCTTGCAATATTTCCTATCACTAATAATCCCATTTTGGCAGAAAGAGCAACACAAAATGAATCTTGAGAACTTGGACCATAGGGGAGCTGCAGTTCCCAAATCAAAGGTGTACACATGGTGAATACGGATATTGGACTGAAGGGAAGCTTACGTGGAAATGTCTCTGTCATTTTAGAGATAATAACAATAATGCTTAAACCTATTTCAACCCTTTTCAAGAAAAAAAATTATGCAGGTTTCAAAAAATGCACAGCCCTGATAGAATTTGTGTTTTTACAGAGTCAAACAAAAAAAGGGAAGACTTTCGCATTGATCTCACTGGCCTGCCTGTGCAGAATTAGTCCTTAAACTTTTCCGTAGATTTGAATTAGCCTCCTTTTTATCTTAATGGCCGAGATGAATCTGCAGCCTCTTTGAAAACTGAACACAAAGAGTCACTTGCTCACTGCTGATTCTGCACATCAATAACAGTAGTGCCAAAGTCTGACCTGGTTGCTGTGGTCACTTTTGGAAGGAAAGAAAGAAGGAAAGACACATGTTTTTGGAATTCAATGTACATTTGTGTCTGTCTGAGCAAAATCACATGCCCAGCCAGCCCATGCTGGTTGTAGAGTATGTAACATCACCCTGTGCATGGTTAGCACTGGAGTGTCTGTGTTGCACACATTTTGCCTTCTCTTGAAGCCAAACAAGCTGCTCATTTTACTGACAGGAGGAAGGAGAAGGGCTGGCAGTGTGTGAATCCCAAACTGCTGCCAGTGTAGTGAGGATGCTGATGCACCAGGTCTGGAGAACAATAGCTACCACAGCCCTATGGAAACTCTTTGAAAATAAGAAGGTTATGGAGATGGAAGAAATGCACAGCAGGACACTGTCTCCTCTCATCTCCCTCAGCCTCTTCAATCAGGTGCCTGCTGGGCTTCCCACTCCTCCTGCCTTTTGCACTAGATCACAGGATCATAAAGCATTAGATTCTGCTGGCATGAAGTCATCCACCATCCTCCTGGCATTATAGCTTCCTGAGTCAGGGAGCCACTCTGAAACATCAAGGCTGTGAGCAGTTTTTAGCTGCTGCTACCACAGCTGCAGAGGTGTCCAGACAGGAGCTCAGAGGTGACACCAGCTGCCTGACACAAGTATCCACCATCTTTTCCTTGAGAAAAGTAGTCACTGCAAGAGGTGGATGGCAGTCTTGGTGCTGTCCACAAAGAAAGTGACATTGGTGAAATACAGCTCACTATGATAAGGAGCTCCCTTCCAAGCTCCATCTGCAAACCACAAGTTGGTTGCTGCACAGGTGATGGTCAAAGCTGAGTGTTAGAAGTGTTATGAGCTAAGCCATTCAAAGGGTTGTGTTCTCTGAACAGCTCCCATATGAGAATAAGAGCTTCCAATGGTAGCTTTGAAACCTCTTCATCAAGAAGGCTTTGCAGTGTGTATGGTGAAGGAAGCGTAAGCATGAAATATTTCATCTCCCTCCCTCCTCTGTCTTGTAGTGCTTGAGTTCTTGTGGGGTGCAGGAGGGTGCCCAGATTTGGATGACACCAGACCAAAATCTTCCCTGTTGTTTTGGGTTTGCATAAATCCTGCTCTACCTTCTGCCAGATGGCCTCTGTCCTGATATATAATCAAATCTTCTTAAAATAAAGAGCTTTCATTCAACTTCTTGTGGCTCAGAGAAACCTATGAAAATAAACTTGCTTTGCTTTTAGCAGGTGAGCACAGAAATTCCTATGGGACATCTAGTGGTATCCCAACTGTCAAGGTTTAACCCCAGCCAGCAGCCAAGCCCCAGGCAGCCTCTCACTCACTCCCACACAAGCGAGATCAGGGAGAGAATCAGAAAGGTAAAAGCTGGAAAACTCATGTGTTGAGGTAAAAACAGTTTAATATGGAAAGCAAAAGCTGTGAACACAAGCAAAGCAAAGCAAGCAATTAATTCACTGATTCCCATGGGCAGTCAGGTGTTCAGCTGTATCCAGGAGAGCAGGGCCCCATCACATGTAACAGTTACTTGGGAAGACAAACAGCATCACTCCAAATGTTCCCCCCCTTTCTCTTTCTTCCCCCCCAGTTCATATACTGGAATATCCCTTTGGTCAGTTTGGGTCACTTGTCCTGGTTATGTACTGGCCAGTGTGGTGGCACAGAAAGCACAGAAAAGGCCTTGGCTCTGTGTGAACCCTGCTCAGCAGTAACAGAAACATCTCTATCTTATCAACACTGTGTTCAGCACAAACACAAAATACAGCCCCATACCAGCCATTGTGAAGAAAATAAACTCTGCCCCAAACAAAACCAGCACACCAATATATCATGGTTAGAGCATATGGCAAGTACTTGAGGTGGAATGCTTTTTTGGGGGTGCACAACTTTAAGTTGCAAATATTGAAGATGACAGTGGTGTGCAGTGGGAGAAGGAGAGCAGTGATTTGTTTATGAAGTTAATCTGTCCATGCATAACTGTTTTTTGTTGTTTTTTTTTCATTTTAAACACAAAACATCTGGTTCCTTGCAAATATTCTTAGATTGCAGACAGCATTAAACTTGTTCCTTACTGAGTAAGAGTGATTTCATGAACCAGCAAAATTATTATTGTTATAACAAATTTAGAGCCATACAATTCCCTTCTCTGGGATGGAAAGAAGTGATCTTGATCAGGAAAAGTGGAAGAAGAACATATGTCTTACCAGTGTCTTAGGCTGCATCTGTCTTTAGTGAGGAGAACAGTGTTTGGGAATGTTCACAAGAGTGTAACTGGTTATACTCAAAGCACTAGACCAGTCCTCAACACACATTTGGTCCATGACAACCAGCAAGCTCCTAAATCATTCTTAAGCATGGATCAGGGTTCATCCTAGTGAGCTGTTTGTATTTAGCTGCTGCGTTAGGGAAGCTGAGCAGAGGTGCCAGCTCTGTGCCAGTTGGACTCAATGCCTGGGAATATTTCTGGGAAGGTTTAATTTACTAGTGGCTGAAGAGGCTGAGGCCCAACTGAGAAACTGGACTCTGTCATTCTAAACTCCATTTGTCAGCAGTGGGAGTGGAGGAGCCACCATCAGAGGCTGATTCAGCCTCCCATGGACCTGACCTCTCCAAATCCTAAACGGTTTCTGAGGCAGCTGAGCCTGCAGGGTTCAACATGCTGATATGGGGGAAGAGGCTACATTATCCCCCAAAAGGCAATGTATAGTACAGGTAGATTTCCTACATGTTTACTAGTCACCTCCCTAGCCTCTTCAACCTCAAATAAAAAGATCAGTAAGTCATGGAGATGTTCTTTCCTGCAACAGTGAGTGCCACCCATTATTTTTCTTCACAGAAAGTATTTATTTCTCCCTCATTGTGGGGAGGTTCCTTTTTCAATAACTTCCAGCCATAAGGTTGGTGTACTGTACAATTTCTTGTGATTGGTTTGGTCGTTGATAGTTAGATGTTTCCATAGAAGACAACTGTAGACTTATACATAATAAAGTAGTTCATAGAAGGATATAGCATTATAGTCTTTCAAATATAAGTAAACCCTTTCTTTGATAAAGGAAGTTTTATTTTGAATTCCTGTTTAAATATATACACATATATGTATATAGGTATGTACTTTTTCTCACTGAATTAAAAACTTCATTGGAAAAAATAACTTTAGCTCAACTACTGCAAACAAAGTGTAATGTTTCATTATCTTGTCTTTCACTGAAATCTACTCATGCACAAGGTGATTTGATATAATAATTGTTTAAACATATCAAACAAAACATTTTCCCTTCAAGAACACCTGAAGTGTTTGGTCACAGTGATTATTGATTAGATTTGGCACATATTTGGAAACATGACCTTAATCTGCAGATTTCAGGGAAGAAGGTATTTTCCCCAGGTTTTTCAGTAAGTCACATGAATGAATTATATTTTTGACATGTTCAAGATGTTCCATTTTATACAAAAGAAGCGATATCCCAGTTGTGTCACTGAAACTCAATGTCCCGTGTTGCTTGTTAACAGCTGCACATTTATTGTTTCAGTGTCCCAGTTTGCTCTGAAGTATAAATGAACTGCTACATACTAAATAATCAATAGTTCTGCCAGCTGAGTATGCCCTGGAAATACAGTATTGCTATTAATATTGATCCACACAACAGAAATCAAGGCATCAAATGTTGCAAGCATTACTTGCCAGCACCCTGCCTTTTCCTTGCAGAGTAACTGTCTTGAAAACAAAATCACTATTTCCCAGGAAACTGTTTTCTGCACATCCTCCTTCCGTGTGTAATAATGAGTACAAATATAAACACAAGGGTATCAGGGCACAGGTGACCTGCAGATATGTTGCATATAGTTTGCTTTCAGCCCTGTGTGGTTTCTGGATGCAGCAAACCAGCTTCAAAGAGCAGCAGTAAAATCAGTTGGCATGAGGGCCAGTATCCATCTCTAAGGGTGCAGCACACAGCCTGGTCGGCCAAAATAATCAGTGTCCTGGTGTGCCAGGAAGATGCTCAGAGAGCTGGAGTGCCTCTCCCCATGCTGAAAGAGCTGGGGGTGTTCACCTGAAGAAGAGAAGGCTCCAGGGAGACCTTAGAGCCCCTTCCAGTGACTAAAGGGGCTTCAGGAGATCTGGAGAGGGACTTGGGACAAGGTCCTGGACTGACAGGACAGGAGGGAATGGCTCCAAACAGCGTGCTGGGTTAGACTGGACATTAGGAAGAAATTCTTGACTGTGAGGGTCGTGGCACAACCTGGCACAGGTTGCTCAGAGCAGCTGTGGCTGTGCCATCCCTGGAAGTTTTCAAGTCCAGATTTGGATGGAGGTTGGAGCAACCTGGTCTATTGGAAGGTGTCCATGCCCATGGCAGGGGGGCTGGACTAAGTGACCTTTAAGGTCCCTTCCAACTCAAACCATTCTGTTGCTATGGGAAAGGTAAGATGGGCTATGGATGGATCGCTTGAGACCTCTGGCAACCTTCTCAACCATCCTTGGTGAAAGCTTATGTGGTTTCCTTGCAGAGGTGATTTCAGGCTCAAGTTCTCAGTTGGTTAAAAAAAGGTTCTGCAACACTGAGTATTGCTGGCAGCATCAAGAGCATCTGTTCCTTGTTCCCCGTCTACTCCAGGCTGCTAGGTTGCCTTGGGAGGAAGAAAATGTGATGTTCCCCATTCTCACGTGTGTTCACACACACCTCTGTGGCCTTTGTTCCATCTGTAATGACTTTGCAATGGAGGTGTAAGTAAAAGTTTGGCAGATTGGTTTTAACAATTGTCAGTGTTCCTAGAAGAAGCCCAGAATTTCATTAACTAAGGTATAGACATGATTTCCTATAAGCTCTTTTCATATTTTACTAGATCCAGAGAAATTAAATTAGTGTTTTATCTATGTGCCACCAAAATTAGTTTTCACAGAACTCTTCATAAAGGAATACTATAGTTCATAGTCCCTTATGTTTGAGCAGCAGCTCCACTATATGATGCTCCTGTTTCTTTAGTAAGTGCCTCAGTTCAACAAGAGTGATGGGGAAAAAGTAACCTGGAACGAGCAGAGCATAACCTTGGAAAAGATAAGTGGGGAGATTTAAGCCTTTGAGGGGGAATGGTCACACCATGACACCGTGGTTGGGTAAAGATGCAGAACAATGACGGAAGAATAAAAGCAGGAGCCTCAGATGGCTAGAAGGAGTCCATAAGAGGTCCTGGCAAGGTGAGGAAGGAAAAAAAATCCTTCCTTGCACACGTCTTAGGAAAAGGGCATTAGGAGAAATGGTGCTTTCTGCAGTGCCTTGCTCCCCTCTTGGAGAGGGTGCCTCCATGTTGATTCAGTGTCAGCAGGACCTGATGTGCTACCAGCTGGGTTCTGTCTTCTGAGTCACCTTTATCCACATCATCCCCTTGCTCCTGAGGAGCATTTAGTGATGAACTGAGATTAGCTCAGTTGGTTACAGTGTGATGCTAATAACACCAAGGTTGAGAATTCAATCCCAGTGTGGGATTGAACATTAAGAGTTGGACTCAATGATCCTTGTGGGTCCCTTCCAGCTTAGAACATTCTGTGAAATTTATCAGCCTTATCCTTCATCAGAGAGCTTCATCTTATCTGTTGCATGGAAAGCTATTTAGCACCTGCGAGATGAAGCTCAAGACAACATCTTGGGAAGTCTATGTGAGGAATGAGATTTATGTTATCTCTTACTGGGAGGAATCAAGGTCAGGAATGAAGTGCTCAGAGCAGTCAGAGTTGCAGGGAAAATGAATGCAACGCTCTTTATCTACTGGCAATTCCTAAGACCCGACTTCATATCAAAGATTACATTTCTACACTCTTTCAGGGGCAATAAACAAAAATATTCAGACACTCAGCCAGGAGCAGGTATAACTTAGAGTTTCCTCAGGGTTGCTTCTTTTCAAGAACATTGAGGTAGAGCTGAAATTGTCATCAGCTGTATCTGTGTACTATCAACAAAAGGAGGTGATAGCATGCTTGCACACTCTTCAAAACATTTCTTCTTCCAGCAGTATCACCTCTTCTCTGTACAGCCTCAGAAGCTTACTTCAGCTGCTTCAACTGAAACCACAAATTATGTCATTACATTTTTTTCTCCCACTGGATGGTGAGTGACTGGCCACTTCTGCCCTTATCTCTTCTTTTTAGATAAAATGCCCCAAAATGCTATCATTGAAGTTCAGCAGCCATTGGTGATTTTAAAATCCTCTCCAACTGCCTTGGATCAAACCCAAATGAAATAAAAATCAATAAGAGAGTCACGAGGCCAAGACACCAAGATGATGTGTCCAATGCAAGCAGCTTGCTGGTTTCAGAGTGATTCTGGCAGCCATCTGCTCATTTGAATTTGAGGATGTGATGCTTTTAGAAGTCAGAGAAAAAACCCACACATTCAGACCACAGTCTTCAGATATGTTACTTGATAACAGGATTCTTTTTTGTGTGCCTGTTTTCTTGCAGCCTCAAGAATGTCCTGTTTTGCAATCATACTGTCAGCAGGTGTTTGTAGTGCTGTAATACCATGATGTGTAATTGTCTACTTGGAAAAAAAAAAAAGTCGTCTTTCTGAAGCCTCAAAACATTTTCTCTTCACCTCTTTTCATGAATGAACAACAGAATAGACTGTGTAACTAAAACTCAATAGTCACTTGTTTATTTACATGGTTGATGATTGGCCCTTTTTAGCTGAACAGATACAGTTTTTGTCATTCTACTCCTATTTCAACTCCATGGTCTCAGCCTTGTCTTGTGTAACAAAGAAAATGATCCTTTTATGGATGGTGTTAACTGAGACACCACTGACCAAACCACATTTAAGATCTAAATTTCCCTTTTATTCTCAAAGGTGCTCAGGATCAAAGCATCAAGAGTCCAAAGCTGGAGAGAGAAACTTGAACTCCTGGTGCATCCTTCCTGTGAACAAATAAAGCTTTTACAGATTCTCTTGCTGCCAATGTGACCCCTTTAATCAGCAGCATTGGCCACAGTTATGAAGATGGTATTGTGGTAGTCCATAAAATCCCTGTCATGGTCAGAGCATCATTAGGAAAATGTATTATTGTTCTTGGCCCAAAGGGTGTGTGGCAATAAAAGATGAAGATGGAAGTTGAAGAACCCTACAAAGGCAGGCAAGAGTGGGACAACGTCCTGCAGAGCCTGTTAGCACAGCCAGATGTGGCCAGCTGTTACTTGGGGTGGGTGCATCTAACTGGGAGAGATTTGCAAGAGGACTGTGGACAAGGCTGGTGTAATGAAAGCCTTTCTCTTGCTGGAGAGAGAGCCTTAGGGAAGAGATGAAGGTCTATGAGCAAAAGATGTTTACTCTCTTACTTGGAGCTTGCTTAGGGAAAACATTCTTTCTGGATTTTTAAAAAAAGAAAAAAACTAAAATGAATAAGGCATTCATAAGCTAATGAAAGCTGAATTTTCATGTGTTATAATGGACTTCATTAAACTCTGGACATTTACCACATCACAATGTTTATCTGCAAGGCAGTATTTCCCCACGCTTAATAAAAAGAAACAGCAGGAGCACTGCAGCAAATTTAAGCCACTTCTAGCATTCAGTGTCAGGATTTTAATGGCACCCACATTACCTTGGTTCCTTTGTATAGCTTAAATTTGCTTTATGTGACAATACTTAGTTTTTATGCCATGCTTTTCAAACATAAATCTCAGCATCTCAGAAAACAGGGCATGATGCTATGCCTATTTCAGAGAACTGAAAAAACACTAAGGCATGTGATTTGGTTGGGGCCACAGAGCAGCACTGCTGGAAGTAGACCACAATCTTCTAAATCTCATCCCAGGAGTGCCCTGCGTCTCCAACAGGAAGATTTATCCCTTTGTAAACAGTCTCATATGGGGTCTGAATCAAAGGCTTGCACCAAACTGGGATGAAGGGAGTGGATACCTCCCTGTTAACTTCTTGGGGCACTGGATTGCACTTCTCTGTCAGAATCAAGCATTCAGAAGTGGTAAGTGGAAGGGAAAATATTCAGCTTGGTAGATAAAGCAAATAACATCAAGCTGCCTGTGTTTTCCTTCCATTTTTATCAATAGCCATTGTCTGTTGGCTCTTTCTAGTGGGATTTTCTGTAAGTCCTGCTTGACATAGGGAAGCAAAGAGTTGACTTCCTCTTTGTTGAACTTTCCTGTTTGATGTCTTCTGGTCTCAAATTTGCTTTGATGACAATTTGGGTTCACTCTTCTTCTGAGACTCTGTAAGACTCACCTGGTCCTGTGCTGGTGCCAGTGCCTGGGAGGCCCATAACTGTGCTGTAATACTGAAGTCCCTGCAAAAGCTAACTGGGTCACCCATAACTACCCATTTTCAGGGGGTGGAAAAGTACCTGCCTGTTTAAAATGGTCAGAATTCTTCAACTCTGTACTTCTAGGGGGATTCTGAAAGTCTTGGAGCAGGGACTTAATTCCGAAGCCATTCCTCTGGGCTCTGAGTTGGGAACTCATGGTGTTCCCAAATTGCCTTACTGTGTTACAGGTGGTCTTACTGCAGACTTTGGTACAGCCAAAAGGGCCATCATGTCCCTTAAAATCTTCCAGCTTGTCCTTTGCTATTACATACTAGATCATTTTGCAGTGAGGGTTTTCTTCTTTAAAAGAAAAACAAGAAGATATTGATGGCAAGCAGCTCCAGAAATCTCTGGGGACTGTGCTGCTAAATGTCCTCTCCCTTTGGCATTCAGAGTCTTCCAGCATGGCACTGTCTTTGATTTGCAAAGACAGAAGATAAGATGAATGAGCCTCTTCTGGGCTCCCTCATCCTTGGAAATGAGCTGTAAATCTAAATGGATTGTATTTCAGTGAAATCATCTGAGAAAGGGGGTTCAGAAATAGTCCCACTGCTTCCAGGAAGAACTCAGAAGTTACTCCCTGATAAATAAGGAACCATCCCTCCACATGGCTACAGAGCTCCTGCCACCATGGCATTTCCCATAAAGGCAGCCTGTGGTCGTGCAGCTCTCAACAGACTCAAGGAGTCGAGGAGGGAAGTGGACAATAGCGTCCTTCCTCCACAGCCTGCAGACACATCCCCTCGCCAAGAAAAGATCTTGTTGATCCTAGAGTTGGTTGTCCGCTAAAGAGCAGATCACTGAGTCAAGATTAGACCTAGGGAGTGAAGTGGAGGTAAAACCAGAGTTGAATCTGTCTCAGTACAAAGCCAAGCTGCTTTTTCTAAAGAAAGTTTAAAAAAGCACCATTCCCCAGTTTCATATACCTTGAGATCCTGACTGGTCCCGACGGATTTTGTGAGGCTTTTATAAAACACTGGGAAAAGAACTGGATGCCTCTGGCTAAAATTTGCCTGTCCATGCAGGCCTGGCCTATATTGGTTTTCTGGAAGATGGTTCAAATCAGAGGTGAGGATCCTTTGTCAAGACAGTCTAGCAAGTCGACGAACTTTATTGCCATTCCTGGCAGTGTTCAAGGCCAGAGTGGATGGCAGTCTGAACAATCTGGTGTAGGGGAATGTGTCGTCCATGGCAGGGGGTTGGGAATGAGATGGTCTTGAAGGTCCGTTCTAACCCAAAGCAGCCTGTGATTCTATGACATATTGTAAGAAATATACCAGAGGGTGCTTACAGGAGCATTTGTATGTGACAGAGAAAGCAATTTTACCTATAGGGTGACTAAAGCACCAAAACCACCTTTTGGTGACATTACCACATGCAATTTTTATTCCGCATGTAACTCACTATTTTAAGTGCTGCAAGCATAGGACTGTTTGGTAGTTCCAGAGTTGAACTTTAGAAGAACTGAGTAACACAGAGATTGAAGTGATTCAGGTCAGACATGTTTTTCTCCACAGTTCCCTTGACATGCTTGGTTTGTGCAAAGCTTCATTCCCTATCTCACAGCTGGTGGACAGAGCCAAGGAAGCTCATCCAAAAGTCTCTGTCTGCCGATACAGGCCTGAAACACTCCAGAGGGACAAAAAGAACAATCAGCTAGATGAGAACTGAGCCAATTAAATGTCTGAGTAGTGTTTCAAAAGCAAACATGGGCAGCATCAGAAATTTTCCATCAGCTGTAATAATGCCAATTACTTTGCCAATTGCTGATTCCACCATGATTTGTTTAGTGCAGTCATGCTTCGGCCTCTTTCCTAGGCTGATATGCTTTGTTTATGCTGACTGTTCATTTGCAGAGCTTGTCTCTTTTTTTCCTGGTGTTTTCTCTGTTCACTGGGCCCATCTCAGAGCCCAGAATAGTCCTCCACCCTCTCTAAGTGCTTCCAGGCAGGACAGGGTATCATCAAAGAGTGATGAGTTTTCAGGGAATGGGAGATGCTGCTGTTGTTCCCAACTACTGTGTGGATGCAAAGATCATCTTCCCCTTTCTCTTATGCCACTGAGTTTAGAAAGCAAAACAACCCTCCCAAGAAGCCAGGCAACTTCTCAAGGAGCAGGCAGTTGAGATGTGATGGTGGTTCTGAAGCTGATTGGTTTTGTATCAGAGAGAGAAAGAGGGACCTTGGAAGGGAGGGATCTGCAAATGGCGAAAGCACACAAGAACACATCCACACTTACAGTGAGTCTCCCTGGAAAGTTAGCAGGAGTTTTTCATTAGTGCTTACATTCAAGTCTGTGAAAATTAATGGGTATCTCCATTGCCACTTTGCACAAGAGCTGTGATTCTTTTCCCACTAATTGGGGAAGAGTGCTAATCATGGGCATTTAAGAAATGCATCTGCATGACTGACAACTTGATTGTGAACTGCTACAACATCTTCCAGGGATTTTAAAAGCTGGTTTAATTCCCTACCCTTGTCAGTCGGGTCCAGACTGGAGAGGGTGGGATGGCATTTCCTCTGTCCTCCTACAAGACATGCCAAGAGGTGGCTTCACCTCCAGGGTGAGTAATGTCTTTTCCTCGATTTCACCCTCCCATAGAAGCTACTGTTATCTCTAGAATCCCACTGATGGTGCATTTTGCACATACCATCCCTGCTGACATCTTTCCTAATATTTAATCTAAACTTGCCTTGAGCAACGTGAGCACATCTTCACCAGGAGGCAGCAGGACTTGTTTCTGGCCATCCTTGGGGCAGGGGAAGGAGTCCCCCAGAAACATGATCTGCCACATGAAGAATCAGCTAGAGGTGAAGCTATCAGCTCTGTTCATACCCTGCTATCGGTTTCAGCTTTGCAGCTGACAAATATATGTGACACACTTTGCTGCTCACAGCTGTCCTCGGCACCAGGAATTGTAAAAGATCCTCTGGACATGTCACAGTTCATATCTGCCACAAATAGACAAAAAACAGACACACTGCTGGCTCATGTCAGAGAAATGTGGCAAAGGGAGTTAGCAGGGGAAATTTTTAGTAATCCTAAATTGAGAAAATTAGGGCAGACTGGTTTTAGGAGAAACACACTGGGATGTGGTTCCTTTTTCCATCAGTGTCACTGCAGTGGACTTCATGCCCAAATACCTGGCACTGTATGCAATCGTCCAAACTATTGCAAAGTGTGAGTGGGGCTGAAATCTCCCCTCACACCTTCCAGTGTGTGGAATTTGTCATCCACTTGGTATTCACTGCAGCACAGCTGCCATGGACACCAGCTGCAAGTCTTGTTTTCTTTGTCAGAAACCAAGACATAATGGAAAATAAATTTTCCAAGTCACAAAGATACCTTGCAACAAAATGAAAAAATAGATGAGAACTTCTCCTACCTCCTTCTCACCTGCAAGACAGCCTTGCATTCAAGGACAGTTTATGCGTGAATGTTTGTGGACAGCAAGAAACTCAGCAGTCACTAAGTCCATATCATATTCAGGTAACCCTCAACCAAAACAATCATAGAATAGAATTATAGGATCATTAAGGTTGGAAAAGACCTCCAAGATTATAGATTCCAACTTTGAGTTGAACACCACCAAGTCAACTAACCCATAGCTCACTTCCAGTTGTTCCTTGAACACCTTCAGGGATGGTAACTCTACACCTCACTGGGCAGCCCATTCTACTGTTTAATGACCACTTCATGGAGAAATTTTTCCTGATGTCCAACCTGAACCTTCCCTGTTGCAGATTCAGGACAGTTCCTCTTGTCCTGATGCTTGTTGAACGTGAGAAGAGGCTGACGCCCACCTGGCTACAACCTCCTTCCAGGTCTCAAAAAATCAAATACTCTTTAAGATTTTGAGGGTACACAAAGGTTTTTCTTTTCAGAAAACAGACAAATCAAGTTCACTTAAGATTGGAATGTCACTAACCTTTTCCTTTATTCCTCCCCATCTTCTGTATTCTTACAGAGTACTAATGAAGGGTCACGCCATACTAATTGTGTATGTGTTGCAATATAATAACTCATCTGGAGATTTAAAATAGCAAAGAGATTATAAAACTGGAGGCTGCTCTGTTGGTATGGCAAGCTTGGTGTTTATTTTAGGGAAGGATCCATTAGCTCACTGTGTTGGAGAGCCCCAACAGTTCTTTCTCTGCTTCTGAGGTCAAAGGCAGGCAGGGCTCTCTCCTGGTGTTTAATCTGACATTTTTATAAAATCATATCCTGTGTTGTAGCAATACTTAATAAAAGAAATAAAACCAAATTTGTCATCAGGTTCAATAGGGAAACTTCACTGTTGAGTTACTAAATAAAATCCTGTGGGCTTCCACTGGACATATTTTCAATCACAGCAGAAGGTATTTAATGCAACCCTTATGGCAAATACTGCAGACATTGGTTATGTTAAACCATAGGAGACCTTGGAGGAATTTCTTCTTTGGCCTAAACTAGCAGAATATAGTTTTGTACAAAAATGAAAGGGAGAACAGTAGCTGATATGACAGGAGAGAGCATGAGGTAGAGAAGAGGTTACGAGATGTGCTGTATAAATCCAGCTAGTGTCTCAGTGACGTTTGTCCTTGTGTATATCCCCACCCATAAAATGGGAAGATTAGTAATTCTCAATCTTGCAGAGAGCTAAGAAGCTAAATTAATTACTGTTTGTGAAGCTAATTGAGATTCCCAGATGAGTACTGTTTGGAACATTCTAATTCTTTTTCTTATTATTATTTCCATTGAGGTTTAGCTCTATGTAATTAGTTGGCTGTATCTGCAAACAGGTATGTTCTCTCAGGCTCTTTGGAGGCATTCCCCATGAGACTGGTCCATGCAGAGCTGTGTGGCATAAGGAAGTACTGGCAATCAGCTGTCTTTCAGCATTTCTACCTCACTCCAAACCCATGTCTATTTCCTTGTATGGCTGTGCTCTTCAGAACATCACATTTCTGAAAGTAAACAAAAACAACTTAAGGAGACCAGCCTTGTTACAAATTTATGCACCATTATAAATTATTATGGTAAATTATATTTGTGTGTGTGTGTGGTGGAATCAAGCCCAGAAGTGGGTTATTACCATTTCAGGGAGGGAAAAGATTTTTCGCACAGCATTTAAGAGTCTCCGCTTTGGCCATCAGTTCCTGTTGGGTTCAAAATTAAATAAATTCTCATGCAATATGTAGGTATCACCTATCATTTTAGTTTATGTTCACGAGTGCTGCTATGCTCAGTAATTCTGAGTTAGCTCAATATTTTCAAAATCAATAAAAGCTGCAGTTGTTGTTACTGAAGATTCACTTGTCAAACACCTCTCCTACTTAAAAATAGCATAAAAGTAGTAGAACAAAAAGACCTACTAAAATGATGCCGGATTTAAAACAAAGCAACCCCTTAAGATTATGTAAGAGCTATAGGAAGTATGTTGTTTTATTTATGAATGTGAAGCACTTGTCTACTCATTATTTTGTGAGTCTGGGTCGGCGTGTTTTGCTTTTCCTTTCCTTTCATAAATAAGCAATAATTGACATTGAGGCAGACAAAGAAGTGAGTTTTAAGGATCTTGAAACACAAGAAGCATTTTGCCGGAGGTTTCATCTGAGAGAAGTTAAGTCAGTATGAGCTGGAAAGCTTGGGGAAGTAGACAGAAATAATCAAGTCAACATGTCAAAAAAGGCTGTTCAATAGACTGGAGCTATGCTTGTTTACCTTTCTTGTGCATAAAGCTTGGAAGAGACAGGCTTGGTGCTGGGAAAATGGTTTTAAGCCAGATGAAGTACTTTGTGGTGCTCACATCTCTCTTACAGTGGGAATATAGAGTTGTAGGCATTTCTATTTACTTAACAAGTCAGTGAAACCCTCAGTCTGATACTGTGTCCAATATAATCAATTTTAATCTTGGGATTTTTGTGTTCCTGTAATCCTGGGGCAGTCCTTCAAAATCCATATTTGCCAAGGCAAATACATTTGGCCTAAAGGAAACTGGGAGATTCCTTTTTCACATCCCTGAAAGAACAGGAGGCTATACTCCATTTTTAAGGATATGTTCATGGGCTCTGAGGCACCCAAAAGTTTTCAAAGATCTGCCACTACCTTTCTGAAAAACTGAAATGAGCATTGCCTTTGGTGTCTCCATCAGTAAGAATCATGTGGTTAGAAGGAGGGAGTAAAATAAATAGTTATTTAAACTTCTCTATGACCAGCTTGAACTTGAAAATAATAGAAACAGAGACAGGGTGTTTTTGCTTGCTAAGTGTTTCACTGGCTTTTCCCGTATTAGCTAATATAGCACTGGAAAGAACTGAAGTTTTAGACCTACATTTGCAGGATTCCCCAGCGTTGCTATCAGCAACCTCCCAAAACAATCCATTCAGTTGGTCCTTTGATGTGCAATTAAACCCAGGAAAAAATAGCTTTGTGTAATGTATAAATAGAAATGAGGAGAGATAAAGGCGGTGTTGAAGTTGCTTGCTGACAGCTTGGCATTTGAAAGTTAAAGGTGCATGCCACTACCTCTGCTGAAGAATGAGTCCTGAAAAATGTCTACTCCTTTCCAAATTCCAGCCCCTTCAAAATTAGCACTTTATTTACCTTGCAGCTACTTTTGTTCAGTTGGAAAAGGGGGTAAGAAAAAAAAAAGCCAAAAATCCCCACAAAAGTTCTTTGAGGCTGACCTAATTTGTCTTAGAAGGAAAAATTATTTCTTTGTGCTGAAGAAAATGACGGCTGCTCTCCAGCACAGTGCTTTGATTAGATAGGGTTTCTCTTTATAAAGGTAGCATTCTTACCATTAGGTAATCCATAGGTTTAGCCATTCTAACTGATGAATATCTGACATGCAAAATACACATCTCTTACATGTTGCGAAAGTTCCAAGTACTTGGTGTGGTCTTTGAGGGATAAGGCAGCCAGGTACATTTTTATTAACCTGACAAAAGGGTGAGATATTCCAAGTGGAAACTACAGGATTTGAATGAAACCTTAGCATGAAATTAGATTTCACAATCTGAAGGAACCAACATTATATGGTTGCCAATAGGTGGGGAGAGCCATTCCAATTCAGGACAGTGAGGAAGACTGTGTGGAGAAAACAAGGATGGCAAATGATGCGATTATTATCTTAGCATTACCTGTCTTAAGAATGCGGACATCTAGTCCCAGATGGATTTTCAGGCTCCCTTACAGCTTAAAAAGAACACTGGGAATGGAAGAGAACCATGGCCTCTAGGCATCCTAGGCCCTGTTATAGCTATCATCTCTGTGCCATTTGAATGATGTTTCCTCAAGGGTTGAATCAGATCAATATAAAGGATTGGTCCATTCCCTGTGTCCTGTGTTCACTTCAGCGCAAATCTATTAAGTTCTAGCTTAACCTTTTTTTGGTTCATTGTTCCCAATGTTTCTTCCAGTCTACACCCTGATTTATTCATACCCTCTTCTCTCACGCTGTCAGTGTGCAAATGAGCTTAAGGAGCTTTCTCACCTCACCACATTATTTTGTCTCTGATATATCAGCAGAGAGAAAATGCCTCTGTCTTGTTGGACTCACATAAGCCAAGAGAGGTCCTCTTCTCTTTTGAGGATCCCAGTGGCCATCTGCTACATGACTTCCAGTTGGTTGCTCTTCATCCTGCTGAATTGCTAAAAGATGTTTGGAAACTCAAAGCATCCTCCCTGATAATGTCAAAACAAAACTGTAGAAAAGTCTATTCCGAAAGGCCAACTCTCTGGGGGTTTTTTTGTTAATTTGCAATCATTTTTTTATAAGATTTTGCCATGGTTTCGTGGCTGCCAAAGGAAAAACATGTGACAAAATCTGCTTCCTTAGTTTTGTGGCTTCTCAAATGTAGATAAAAAGTAGGTGTCACCATTGCAACAACAACCTGAGAACAGGAGGTCGATGTCTTTGGTGATAGAAAATGAGGTGAGCCAGGGCTTGGGGCTGAACTCATTTCTAGACACATATGCAAAGCAGTAATAAATGAGGTACAGTTTATTATGAGGAGAGCATCAGGTCTCCCAGCTGCTCTATTAGGACTTCAGGCCAGGATATTTAATTATGCCCTGGCCTCCTCCTTTAAGCAGATTATCACAGTGACACACTGACTGCTGTGCCCTGCCACCACCCTCAGACTTTGCTCCTGTTCCTTTGCTAATGGTGGCCCTGCTGTCCGTGGAGGGAGGAGGCTGAGAGGAGGTTTTGCAGTGGGTTGGGGGGGATCTCTAGATTTTGTCTTAAATAAATAATGAAAAAAAATATTTTTATGAGAATGGTTAGATTTCTTATTATGATTGTTATTACTTAGCACACATGGGATCTTGTAAATAGGGAGTCTGTCAATAATAAAAACCATGGCAAGCACACAGAAAGGCAATTTCAGTAGCTGGACTCCTTTCTTCTTGTTAATTCACCCATCTGTGCACTGCAGAGACCAGAGACATGGCCTCCTCTTCACCCTTGCACTCCCATTCCCTCTACTGGCACAGAATACACCCATGCCAGGAGTACACATCGGTGCCCCTTTCCATGTCTACTCTTCAACACTCTTCCAGTGGCAACAAGCCCATGAGCTGAAGGCTCTGGTTCATCCCAGTGGGGTTACAGATGCTGCGGTGCTGCCTTCCCAGGTTGTCTCTGCTGGGTGCAGCTCTTTGAGCAAAAAAATCCCTTTGCTACAAAAAAGCCCTGGGTCCATGCTGCTGGAGGTAAGCCATCTCCCCAGGACTCCCTCTCCAGAGTGTTTATTTTGTCCCACCACAAGCTCGCCAGTTCCTTGTTGCAGTGAATTTCACTTTCTGCTACTTTTTGAGAGGAGATCAGGGCTTTGAAGTGTATGTAAGTGTTGGGGTCATGGCTGATAATACAACTATTACAAGGACAAAGGCAGCAAGAGTGCTAGAAAGGCATAAGTATGTGGTTTCCTAGTGAGAGCTGGTGATTTTTATTTAGGGCTTTGTATTTCTACCAGAAAATTTGTGGAAAAAAAAAGTTTAGTATTTCCAAAAAAAACACATACATTGGGACTAAATTTGCCCAATAATTTTGCCTCCAGAAATAGAGATAGGAACTCTGAAAAACAAACAAACAAGAAATACAGCAATTTTCCAAGAAAATGTTTTAGATTTTCTTATTGAAAGACGTTCATTGAGAAAGATGGACAGAAGAGGAAGGATGAAAGAGAACAAATGTAAATGAGAAGATAAAAAGAATTACTTATTTTTTCCCACCCATAACATAACACACTTCCTGAGCTATTTTATGTAGATTTCCCATCCCTCAACAAATATACTCTTCCTTCAGTTATTTTCCTAGATTCTGTCATTAGCTCCAGTCCTGAATTGACGTGTGACCTGTACCAAGTGACAGCTTCTGTGCGACTTGGCTCACACTTCTGCAAACATGGGAGTTTAATGGGCTTCGTCCATTAAACTTGCCTAGATACTTTCCAAGCTGAAGGTGAGGGTGGCTCTGTGTACATGCCAAGTCTGGATAGAAACTGTCAGTCCTGTCTGCTTTAATGAGACTTTTATCTTAGAGAGGACATCAACATGTAACCTGTCTTATTGTCATGTACACCCAGCTATGCTTCAAAATATTCCTGGTGATGCACTCCTTCAGTTAGTTTTATGTCAGCAGTCTTCTGAAGATAGCAAAATTGTGTTTTCTTAATGAAAGTTTATGGTGAAATAGCTCAAGAATTTTGAAAAATATAAAGCAATTGCTTTGCATCAGTGATAGACCTCTAATTCATGCTCCTACTTATTATATGGTGCTTCAGCCAGGCAAGCAGGGCAATCATTGCCCGTGTAGAAGCGACAACATGAGATGGGCCATTGGGGTATGAAATAGGTACTGGAGTCTATCATGGCACTGGAAAGCAGCAATCATACATCACAGTATGACATAATTTTTTATCATCTTCTGCCAGCTGAGCTGTGATTACAGTGTTAGCAAGTTTGTCAATTGTCAGATCATAAAACTGATCATCAGAGCTGCACTAAAATATGCGAACCTTTGAAAACAGGCCATGCTTTTAGACCTGTGATCCAGCACTGAAATATTGGTCTTCAAGTTTCTGTTCCCTCAGCTGGAAGGAGATGATGTGCAAGAAACACCCTTGTTCCCCACATGTCCTTACTGTCCAATGTGCCTATGCTGTGTCCACATTAACATCAATGTGTCCTGTGTGTTCCTTGTCATGCACCCACCTTTCAGCTGAGGCATCTGATGGCATCTTATCTCAGCAAGACAGAGATACACTTTGGGCTGTTCAGGTCTGTTTCTTAATGTTCTTACTTTAGCACAAAACACAATGACAACGGTGACCTGTAACAGAATTAAGTAACAAACCAGAGACAAAACAGTGGTTACTTGAACTAAACAAGCATGAGAAAAAGAAAGCAAGCTGAGGAGCATGACCTAGAATGGGAGAGGAGTGAATAACAGATGCCTTTGCAGTGGTATTTCACTGCTGCTTGTAATGAAAGCACACTTAGACATTTGGAGAGTAAGCCAAGACCTGCTCTGGTCAAGGGAGCCCTGAGGTGTTTGATTTACAAACAGCTAAAAATGCCGCAAAACTTTGAAAGCGCATTTACAGCTTTTTTTCACCTTGTCTGCTTGCTGGCATGTATGGAATTACGAGGAAACGGTTTGGGTTGTTACTGTGGTTTTACTGATTTACAGTTGTTCCATGCACCATTTTTTTCCCATTTTACACGTCCCTAAAGATCCACAGGCCACCCCTTGAGAATCAACAGCCTGGAAAGTCAAGGTGGAAAATTTATACTTCATGTATCATTGGAGTTCCTTGGTACTACAGGAAAGCCAGGAGGATCAAAATCATGGGCTTCAGTTTCCTTGCAAAAAAACCCTGTTTTATTGTGACAATAAAGGTTTTTCTTCAAGCAAAACTAGACAAATCTGAAGTTGTTGTGCAGTGAGTACACCATGCTTAGAGGGGAGAGTGTCATATGCTGCAAATGCACTCAGTGCCCTTCAAGGAAAAGACCATACATCGAGCAGGTTCAGGCCAACTCTTCCAGTAAGACCAGTTGTATAGTCTTGTCCATTATTCCTCAGTCTCCTCAAGGAATGGGAGGCCATAAGGTGAAAGGATGTAGCATTAGCAAGGTGATAATTTCCTTGACTTTTTCTTTCTTCCAGAAGAATGGATTCATTGGATGGGATAAATGTGTTGGTAAAACCATCCTGCTTGGCACCACACACCCATTCCTTCTAGGAAAGTTTGGCTTTCTGAACACTTTGTGTCTACTGTGTCATGCTATCACCACACTTTCCATGGAAAGATCCCTGAACCACTTAGGCAAGGTGTTTTTGGTGAGGCTTAGTTACAGGGTGACCACACAGCTGAGGAATGCAGGTATTTGGGACTCCCCTGGAAAGACCCTGCTGAAAGATCTCCAGGGTGTACTGTACAAAGCATAAGCCTACCACCCTGAGGGTTTGGAAAAGAGCAAATTCCTTCCAGGATTATAGGATTAAGAAGCTGAAAAGTGATTCAAATTCTTCATTAAACAGGAAAAAAAAAAAAGAGAGAGAGACATATGAGGGGAAGCTCTTCAATGCATGCATCACTCGACGTGTTTTCCTTGTAATTAAAGGAAGTTATTGAAAAATATTTGAGGGGATTAAATGCTCAGAGTATATGTGCCGATCAAATAACACTAGAGTCTGCATTCTTCTGAGTAATCAATGGAGTGACTTGAATGGGGAAGTTCAAAAGATCACAGTTATTGTTAAAGTGCCATTGTAGTAGTATTCACCGTACTGTACAGCAGATGGACAGGCCCAAGGGTTTCCCAGCAGGGAAACTGCTATAGCTGAAAAAAAGCAAAGGTCTGGAATTCGTATGTGGGTATTTCCACAGCAATTGTTAAAATTTCAGGCAGCCTCTCCTTCCCTTTCTGTTCCCCAACCTGAATGAAGAAAGAGATATTCCAAATTTCTTAATTTTCTAATTTGAGGAAGGCTTCTTTTGGACTGACACTGTGTTTCCCTTTTATACAAGAAAACAGGACATATGTCTACAGAATGTGTGGATAAGAAAGATGTTTAAGAAGTGAGCCCAGGGCATAAGAAATGGGAGGGACTGCTATGGTAAACAAGGAATTTTACTTACCATTATTCTTTCTTCTGTCTTCTATCAGCTTAATTGTTAGTGGTCATTAATGTTAGAGGTCATTAATAGAGCAGCCATTAATTAAGAGGTCATTATGTCCCAGACACCTGATGTCTAGAATAGCCAATGTGTCCTGCAGTTCATAACATGGCAGCATGACCACTGTGGTGTTCTGTGAGTGTTTGCCCATGTGTGTGTGACAGAAATGCTGCTCTATCCATAGATATTTGCTTTAGTCTGACTGTTCCTGTGGGTGTTTCAGTGCTGACAGAGGCCATAATAAGCATTGGAGAGTGGAGAAAGAGATCCAAAGGGTGAAAACCACAAGGCTGTGGGATTTTTTGCGTCGAACTACTGGGAATCAAATTTCCCTGGATTATCAATACCCTCTCCTTCCCTCCCCTCCCCTCCCTTCCCATCCCCTTCTCTCTCCTCGCTTAGTGTGGGTATAGTTTTCTACATAAAGTCCAACAAATCCCAACCTCATATACTAAGAATATCGGGTCACAGTAGTACCAAAGGTGTGGACATTAGGGGAGTGAAGCATGAGTCTCAAGGCGTCGCTGAATCTATCTTCCTTAAGGCAGGGCCAGCTCTACCTCAAACTATTCAACACTCATTCATCTAATTTGCTCCTATGCATGTCCAGCAATGGTGAGTCCTTTAGGCATGTTGCACCAACCTGCAACTTTCTTTGTCTTTTACTTGTTTCCTTTATGTCTCATCTATGTGTCCTTCACTTTAGTATAATTACATTATTTCTTAGGCTACCCACAGCAAACAGTACCACATTAGCTTCTTTCTCTATGCTTTGGCCACTTATATTAAATCAGTCTGGAATTTGATCCGGTCAGGAAATGAATCAATTTCAGACTTCCCATTATCCTCATGATTTCTTCTTGACAGAAATGTCCAAATTGGGATCACTGTTTCTTAGCCAGTCGCTTCAATCCTTTTTAGGCACTTAAAAGTAAACTTTCTTACAGAGGGCCTTAGCATACTGAATACCCAAAATGAAGTTAATGCATGCTCTTAGAGCAAGTCCTGTTTATTTTGGCATCTCACTGTAAAAATAAAAGTCTGATTATAGGTATCGGCATAAGAAAGTGAAGACGGAAGGACTGCAGGTTTGGTTGTTCGGGATTTTTAAATATTTTTCTTTTATTTTAAACTACTTTGGCAAATCAACCATACATTTTCTCACTTCCTCCTTCTAATAGCTAACGAGACAGCATATGCCAGCATCAAAATTTCCCTCTGATAGTTTGTTTGTCAGTCACCTCAAGCATGTAGTGGAAAGTTTGAACTGACCCTGGGGTATGTTACTTGTTAATAACTGAAAGTATGATTTGACCAAGTTGCCATTTAAGAAACTCACAGTCCAATCTACTTTGCATGGTGCCACAGTATCAGTAGGTGCTGAAATTCAGCAGGACTAGGTAAAAAATGGGCTTTGGAGTTCGGTGTCTGAGGCCCTGGAGGTTAATGGAGTAGGTATTTGTCTAACCTTACAATTGTGGTTAATAAAATAATGGGTGAGGAATGAGTGAAAGAAGTTTTTTTAAATTTTTTTATTTATTTTCTTTTGGCTCCACAGATGTGCTTAAGCAAACACAGTCTCCTGATCCTGCAAACAGCAGTTCCCTTGGCAAAATGGCTTGGATACCTCTAGTTAAAAAACACACTTGTAAAAAATAAGCTGTCAGAGTGTAAATATTTAACTTTTCCATTTGTTTTCTTCTTTGCATGGAGTGTACATGACAAACCTTATTCATAGCTGGTAATGTTATAGTTGATGTCAACATTTATAGTTGGAAAGGAAATTACCCAGACTGTCATGATTTCACATCCTTTTTGTAATTCTTTCTCCTGGATTGGTTGTTCACGATGACAGACCCTGACACAGACTGAATTGCCCCACAACATGGAGTGTCATACAATAAAATGCAGGTTCTAGAGTTCTGTATACAAAAAAATTACCCCTGGAAAGTACCCATCACAATGAGAAAAACAGAACAAACCCTATGACCAAAAGCTACAACCAGACCAGAACAAGTTACAATAAAGGGGCAAATGTTTAACATATTATATCAAGTTTATTCCTGGAGATTTGCTGTCTTGGGAAATGATAGGAGGTTTTTACAAAACATGTGATCTATTTAAGCTCTACTAGACTTGGATGAAGTGATTCTGCCCCTCTACTCCACTCTCGTGAGACACCACCTGCCTTCAGCTCTGAGATCCCCAGCACAGGAAGGACATCGACCTGCTGGAGTGAGTTCAGAGGAAGAACACCAAGTTTATTAGAGGGATGGAGCACCTCTGCTACAAGGAAAGGCTGAGACAATTGGGATTGTTCAGCCTTGAAAAAGAGAAGCTTTGAGGTGACCTAATTGTGGCATCCAGTGCCTGAAGGGAACTTAAGGGCATGTAGTGACAGGACAGGGGCAATGGCTTCAAACTGCAAGAAAATAGATTAAATATTAGGTTTAGATGTGAGACGCTGTCACAGGTTGTCCAGAGGAGCTGTGGCTGCCCTGTCCTTGGAAGTCTTCAAGGCCAGTTTGGACGGAGCTCAGAGCAACCCAGTCTAGTGAAAGGTGCCCTTGTCCGTGGCAGGGGGGTTGGAACTAGATATGCTTTAAGGTTCCTTCCAACTGAAACCATTCTATGCTTCTCTGATGCAAGGAGTAACAAGGGCAATTGTGTGGTGTGTAATTTATAGGTGATAAGGATAGATGAAATCTCTCTCACTTGCTTTTCTGATCTGTAATCCACAGAGAGTCTTGTTTCAGTAGCCTCTCAGCGTCAGCTTGGCCAACACAAACTCTGATCCTGAAGAATATTGTCTTGGAAGTGTGGGCACTGTAGAAAATACACACGCTGTGCAAATAACATGTCCATTTTTCACTGTTCTTTTGTGTCGGGATGAGGCAGTGGTGAATTATGCCAGGCTGTAATGTGTATGTGAAAATCATTAGGAAACGGCTGCTTTAACCAATGAGACTTATCATGATAATAAGTGTTAGGCTTGGTAGTTAGTAGTAACAGGGTCAGCGCCTTAGAGAGCAACTTATTGTAGAGTGCCAAGAAAAGGGAAAGTGATTAACTTCAATTTCCAAGGGAAAATGAGCAGTCCATAAGTTTAGTCCTAGATTGTCTGTAGTCATGTTAAAATTCTTTGTCCCTCTTTCCTTCAGCAGTGGGAGCAAACTCCCTGCTTGGGTATGTGCCTTCCTTATTGCTAAATCCATTTGCATTGAGAATTGCTAGAACGTAGACGAAACTCAGTGATCTGAGCAGGCAAGAGACTCAGGATGTCCTGAGTTCTCGTGCTAAAGCTTGGCAAAAAAATTGGCTCCTTCAATTTCCTCTTCTCCCTGCAAAGAGGTTAATTCAGTAATTATTCTAAGAAACAAGATCTCTGCATGCTTGGCAAAAGGCCAGAGATTCATCCAAACTTGTGGGCTCGCTTCCCTGATGTTCAGGCCAATTGGTGCACTCAGGCTGCACAATGAGTTGCAGATGTAGTGATCTCATGTGCTTCAGTGGTAAAAAGCGCAGAAACATTTACCCTGAAGTTGAATGCAAATGCAGAAAGATGGTTGCCTGAGACTGCAATCTGAACATCCCAAAAAGGCATCACACCAACCCTCCCCCAAATTTATCCTTTGCTTTGTTGCCTCATCTTTCCCAGCTGTGAAATGGAAACAATTCCACTTCTCTTTGTCCTGCTTTGCCCTGAGGAACTGGAATGAGCTAGACCTTTCAAAAGGACTTTGAGGACAGATTATTGTTTTTCATTTCTGTGTGCAACACTTCCCACCATGAAGTGATGCTTCAGAATAAAGGTACAATTCTGCTCTGCCAAAAAGGTAATCCTAACCTTCCACCAAAAACATCACTGCTTTGTTAGATGGAAATCATCTGTGTTTGACTGAGCCTTTTGAAACCTTTGCCAGTGCTATATAGTTCTGCATAACCAGCCTGGACCTGGTATATTTTATTTTTTCCTTACTTTCTGTGGGGGATTATGTGTTGCGACTTTGACCTGGGACATTTCCTTTCTTCAGGAAGATTAAACTCCAGTTGTTTTTCTGCTAGCAGTGAGTATCATTTGCAGACTAAGAAATATGATTTCCTTCTTTTAAAATGGGTCAGACCCTTTTGGTTTTTTAACCACAAACAATGGAGTTCAGAGAAAAATCCAGAGGCATACAGACTTGGGAGCCTTTGTGGCTTCTGATGTGAAACAGGCCTGTCTAATGCATTCAGTTCCTTGTCAGTTGTGAAAGAAATGTCTAAAGTTTCATAATATCATATCAGTTGTGCAAACAGCTTGTCCTTTTAAAGTAGGTACTTAAAATCTGCACTTGGTTTTAGTAAAGCTTAGTCTATTTTTATGCCTGAACAAGTTTTGTTTTCTAGGGGTGGTGGAAAGAAGGTAAAGAATTAATTTTTTTTTCTTTTAGATAGGAGACAAGTAACTCCATTTCACATGTCTGTGTCTCATTCAGGGCAATTAAGGATTTCAAGTCATTTGATATTCTCTTTGAGAAGCACAGGAATTGGTTACGAGTTTCTACCCTTGTTAGATTTAAACTATTTCATTGTAACCCTGGGGAATTAGGCTGGGTTGAAGTGCATGCATGCATGAATTAAATCACAGCAACACTGCTATGTCTCTTTTTAACGCAGAGCTCTCAAAGCTCTTAATCATGTGTTCATTTCTCAGACCTGCCCTGTGAGATGAGTATAGTAGCTGTATCATTTCCAGCACTGCAAAATCCGTGTGCAGTAAAGCATACATCTTCCTTCCTTCTTCTGTGATGGCTATTACCTTGAGCAGGCAAGGAACAGAGGCTGCTACCTGCACACAGATCTGTGCAACCTCCAGTTTGATGTACTTTGTTTATAGCTCAAGCAGAGGGATGCAAGTGAGGCTGTTGCCTGATAAAGAACGTTTTTTAGCTGGTTGAGCAGTGGTAATTCCTGTTTAAATGCTTGCAATCCCATTGATTTCAACTGGCACAGTTTCAGCAGGCTAGACGGGTGAATGTCTGCTGCTCACAGTCATCAATGCCCTTAGGGCTTTCTCCAGTGAGGTGTGAGATGTGGATTTGAGAGACAAAGAGATTCCACTCTGGCTCATCTGTTCGATCCAGCCTTGTGTAAGAGGTTTGCAAAGAGGACAACCTAGCTCAGTTCTTCAAATAAACGACTGAGGTAAACCAGGTAAAGATTCCCAGGCTGTAGATCTGAACTGCATCAGTCCTGAGTCGTGCAGCATTTCATCAGGTATTTTTTGTAGCACTTTCATATACCAGAGGCATGAGACAAAGCAGAAAAAACCTAGGAGAGGATGAATGCCACCGTGGAGCTCAGAACTGAAATTAATTGATATCACTCTCCCATTTCTAGTAGGGTCCTTAATGGGCCAGCTTGAGTCCTTCTGTAAAATCTGCAGCCCATTACATGACAGAGCTGGCTGTTAAAATTGTGAGAGATGAACAGCATGACGGCTGTGGCAGGTCACCTCCTGCAGAAAGGATAACAAAATATTTGTGTTTCTTGGGCAGATGGAGGGATGAGCAACAGAAGCACATGGGGAAGCAGGTACTTTTGTAATTACCAGAGAGGTAGCTCACCTTCACAGACCAGCAGAACTGGCTTAATGTGGCAACAGCAGCTATTGCACCAGTTGAAGGAACAGCAGAGCTGCCATGGCAACATCTTCTCCTCAGGGGATCTCAGGCAGAATTATGACCAAGCCAGCCCAAATTTCTGCTTTGCTTTCCACTGGAAAACTGCCCCTCCAGCTGGCTACAAAACACAAAATCCAGCCCATAAGCTGAAATAAAGTAAATATTAGTTAAACAGTTACAGCTCTTAACATCTTACAAGCAGTAGAAGCAGCTGTCAAGCTGGGAGATACCTCCTCCATCTCATGGCATCCTCCAGCCACAGCATGTCAAAGATGTTAATGGTGAGACTGGCTGAAACCACAGCCTCAGGGAGTGGCCTAAGTGATCTTGTCCAAAGTCATTTCCCACCTAGGTGACTCAGAGATGAGAAGAGCCACAGAGCATCAGAGATGGACAATTTCGATACGGGTTTCTACCTGGTGAAGGTCTTTCCTCCCATATAATCCATGAAACACCATAGGAAAAGGTTTAGTAATCTGCTTGATGGAAGTCCAAAGAGTGCAGAAAAAAACTTGGGACTATTTGCCCCCCCCTTCAAATGATTCTTTTTACTGAAGCCATCATGCACTGCTCAGTTTTGTGGGTTCCCCCCTTTCTCTAAACAAGCTCTGTCTACTTTCATTAGTCATTAGTTGCATTGGCTGGAACACAGAGCTTCTGTGTGGACAGTCATAGTGGAACACAGGAGAAAAGGAAGTGATCTTTTCTCTTGTTTAATGCTGCCTCTCAAGGAACTGCAGGTATTGATTGATGCTTCTCATGTTTCACATATTCTCTGTGATGGGAAAAAAAAGTCATATTCCTGTAAAGTGTCACTTGTATTAGATATCAGCAGATATCTCTTTAGTGAACTCAAAGAATCACTTTTTTTTGTATTATTTTTGAACTGTCTCTTTCTGTGTTGTCATATAAAAGTAGACAGATGATATACATCACTTTTTTTTTCTCCTAATGTGATTGAGTTATCACAGTCAAAATTTTCCTTTTCGCCTCTCAATTCATGCAATAAAGTATATTACAGCTGTAGACACGTGAGGAAATGTTGGATGACTGTACCTTAAGCCATTATTTCTTATCTATCCATAAACATGAATAAATATGGTAGTCATGGCTGTCAATGATAGCTTTGTTTCAACAGGTTCAACATAATTAAGCATTATGTAAACATGATTGATAAAATGAATGTCTCTGAATTTCCCTGGAAGTTTTAAGTCCTCTTCATAGTCAAAAGGCAATTACTTAGTTTGCGGCTAATGTTATAAAAGAGATAAAAGAAAGATATGAGTATGTATTATGAATTTGAACCTCTGTCCTTCAAAACAGTGTCTCCAAAGATCAGAATGCTTTTTTAGAAATTTAGGAATAAGTTGCTAATAATTTTGCTAATTAAGTTACAGTGTAAATCACCATTCACTCCCTGAGTTAAAAAAAAAAAAAAAANTATCAAGAATTCTGGGCAAAAAGTCATGGGATGTGATGGATGAAGGTTTATCTACTCTTTATAGTGACAGATAAGTAATGAGGTTGAACTGCTGTGATATTGTCTGGAAATAGAATAGATGACATTCTTAATAGGCTCAAATTGATTCTTAATAGTTCAGACCATCTGGTGAAACTGTGGAATAATAAAACTAGTACTTTTATTATGACCTTCATCTAAAGCATGCTATAGACGCTAGGAAA
>WEIV01021073.1:135452-147091 GCA_013390005.1 Calyptomena viridis
CTAAAGCATGCTATAGACGCTAGGAAAGCATGTGGGCATTTCTAAATCTATGTTTTGCTTGGATAGTTTGGATTAAAATTTGTTTGCACTGGGTTTGAGGGTCGGGATCTGGCATAGTTAGTCTAAAAGCAAACCCAGTGAGGTTCCAACTCTGTCTTGTAGGTGCTTAACAATTTCACCATCTCTTTAAGCCAGTTCCTCAAAAGCTAATTGTACTAACATACATATATGGAAAAATGTAACAATAATAATGTAATTACAAGTAGTAGGAGTATTTGGTAGAGTGTGTGTACACACCTGGGCACATAAAACAGTTATCTTCTTATTTTGACTCTGATCAGAGTTTTTAGGTCACTGTATCGTTCAAATGGTGATTGGGGACATTTACAACAGCATATTCTGCTCTAGACGTGGAGAGTGATAACAAAATCTGTTAAGTTCCAAGTTCTTCAGGAGGAGCATGCAGTTTGAAGTGGGAAAAGCAGTATACACAGTTGCAATAAATATGAGTTGAAGAGAGATCTTTAAGATAGAGACAAGAGAACTGAAGACTAGGAAAGATGTTTATACTTTAAGATAACTCCTGTTCATGTCCATTATGAAATAGCTTGAAAATTGGCAGGAACCCTGTTGCTACTAGGTGTATCTGGAAGCTGATCATAGAAATGTTATCTGCATGATATGATTAACTCCATCCAGCATCTATATATAGCTGTAGAAGCTTTTTATATGGAGATGTTTTCAACGATATTCTTTCACTTTGGCTGTGTTAGGTGGAGCTGTATGAAAATAAAAACTTGGACTATCATTTCTGTTATTTGACTGTGCAGTGCAAGGTGTAACAGACTCCTTGCTTATGATAGAATAAAGAGAATATACACTTGTGCCAAATGGCTATTTCTAGCGTACTTAGTGTTTTCAAAGACCTTTGCATTTTTTGTGATTTGAGAACTGCCCTCTTCACTGTCCTGTTTCTATCTGTAAACCTTTTCTTTTGGAGGTTGTATAAAGGAAACCAAAAGATGCTGCTTGGGTATTGGAAACCAAGCACTGAAGACAAAATTTCTCCTCTCCAATCTGTGTATGTCCAGTTGCAGTAGAAAATAAACAAGGTGTGACTAAAGGTGGCAAAATGCTAATTGAAATCCAGTGCTAAAAAGACATTGTTATAAATCAAGAAAGAAGACATCTGCTCCCATCTTCCATCTCTGCTCCAGACTTGAGTCACTTATTTGCCTTCCTGCCCTTTACTTTCTCTGCTTGTGCAGGATGTGTGGCAATACTTATTTTAAGAGATACTGAGACATAATTTATTAATATTTGCAGCACTCTTTCAGATCCCTGGGAAGTTGTGGCATGCAAAGACATTTGTCTTATTAAAGCATGTGCTAGTTAAACATAAAAATGAAACAGTGCTTCTGCTAGGTGGGTGGAAGTTTGTACAAAGATCTTCATTTTTGAAAGGGAAAAAAGGCTCAACCACTTGGCCTTCAGACTTGGCAATCTGAAACTACTTCAGTCTTTCCAGAGAGGAAATGCAGCAATCCCTCCAAAATAGCAAAGGGAAACACAATATTAACCAAGAGCAAATTAGAACCAGCAGTGTTTTTCCCAGTGATAGTGGTTAATCGCTAAAACAAGGGACCAGTGGAAATGATGAATTGTTCATCTTTTGATGTCGTCAAGATTGAAGGCCTCTCTGGAGGAAACATTTTAGACAAAAGTTATTGAGCTCAACAAAAGAGTAGCTGGGTAAAAATTAAAGCTGTATGACTTATAAAAGATACATGATCCACTAGTCCCTCTATATGTGTGATTCATTTCACACAACTTTAGATGTCTGAAGGTCGATGCCTAAGGTTGAACTGGTCACCCTGGACTCCCTTTTCAGTAAACAGCAAGAAAGAGGCATCTCCAGGGAGCAATCCATTTGACCTGCCTTAGGATGGTTGTTTTAGTGTGATGCAAATTGTCCTCTGGGGTAGCTGTTCCTCTCCATTGACTACCAAGGAAGCCTGTGGTAATTTTTTTACATTCTGGCACCTCATTTTTAGATGTCCTAGAAAATACACATACCTCTGTGGGACACCCAAGAGTTGTGGAACAGCAGCTTTTATTTTATAGGACAGAGGCCTGTTTTGTTGTAGTACTTGCTTTGCATCATTTATGAGTTAGTTGCTGTTTGAGTCATATTCCCATATTGGTAAAGCATTCTATATTTTGAAAGTAGGACCTGAGAACATTCCTCTCATTTCTTCAGGTGCACAGATGTAGGTAAGTGTGGGCCAAATCCTGCGTTACTCTGGTATAAAGTCCCAGCACTCTCGCAGATTTTAGTGGAATTACCATGCCTTGCATCTTAAGAATAAAAGCAGAAATTAGCCATTTAGAAAGGATTAATTCAACTGCCATAGCAATTTGATTCCTTCTGTTGATCAGATGATAAAGGGCGGCTCTGGAAAAAATGTTATATATCACAGAGCATTTATAAAGCACAGACTCTTGAGAAAATCCTTGTTGAGCATGTGGAGACAGTGTTAAAAACACTTTCATCTTTCATTTCTTCCTGTCCTGTAGTCTTCCTGGCGCCACTCCAAATTCACTTCATCACTTGGTGTTACTTGGTTTAGACCTGTGCCTCTTGCGTATTCTGTTAATAGCGGATCCCTGTGTAGTGTATCCAAATTCCTTGAGTCTAGCCTTGTCACTCAAGATGATGAAGTTGTCATCACAGTAGAGGTGTGCTCCGAGCTGCTTGGAGCAGTGCTCAGCCCACATCTGAGGTGAGACACAGTGGTGTTTAACATAGGGGCTTAACCATCCTAAACGCCCTTCATTATCAAGGGAGAGAGAGAGTGACTCTGTCAGGTTCCACAGCACAGGAAGGTTTGTTGTCCTTCGGTGGGCCACAGGGAGAAGATGTGTCCTAGATGACCCAGTCATGTCCACAACGCAAGAAGGCTTCAGTTGGCAGTGTTGGCTGATCTTGAACCACGTACCAGCTAGGAAGCTTTGTGGTACATCAGTGAGTAGAAAGAAGATTCCCAGAGCAGAGTGAGTTTATCACTCTTTATGTAATTGTAGAGAAGTCAAGTATTACCATACAGCAAGTCTCAGTCCCTGTCAGTTGTCTGTTATCAGTCTACCTTCTCCTGGTCTGTTTTTTTCCTTGATAGTTACTCTTGAGTGTCCAACAGCTGCTGCCCTCCACCTAAGCAATAGCAGAGCAATCCTGGCATATCTCACTGGTTTGGATAAATCTGTGTTTCAGGAGCTCTGTGAAGTAGAGGGGCTGTGTGGACATGTGTCGCTGCAGACAGCATACCCACACTGGGTCTCTGCACCACTGATCCCAAAGATAGCAATATGTTGCCTCTATCACTGTGCATGCTCAGCCTGATATGCAGAGCTGTAATGGTGCAACCAGACGGCGTGGGAAGGACCAGGATTGTCATTACCACACGGTTTTTTGATTCTTTGTCCATGCAATTTGTATGCTCCCATGATACAGTACCACAGGCTGTTTAGCCATTCTTTGGTTACTACTTGCGCTGCAGAGAAATCTGATCCTCTCCAATTATGGGGGACATGATACTCTTGCCACATCCAGCTGTTTCTGACCTGGTGGTATGTGCAGTGCCTCATCCAGTGGTGAATTTTCTGTCTGTAGCAGCACCTCCCAGGGTGCCCGTGTCAATACAATGGTTGAGGTGAGTGTTAACTTACTGCTTCCCTTGGAGACACAAATCCTGCAGTGACAGGGTTTTCTGTGCAGAGGTTGCCTGGGGGAAATTCACTGTACACTGACCTCAGCTGTGGATACAGAGGAAACTTTGCACTTCTGGAGCTCATGTATTCTTTTTGCTTGTAAAAATTCACTGTCCCATTAAGCAGAGGCATTTTAGTGCAATTTTCTCTCCTGTGTGACACACTCCTGCTGATGTCAACAGGAGCTTCACTTGCAGCACAGGTACAGTGAATGCCTGAGGGATCTCTCCAGCAGGAAACAAACAGATAAAGCTTTTAGGATGACCTGTGAAACCTTACCTCTGAAGTGACATTTGTTTTCCCACTGTACCAGAGGGATAGATTGTGAGCAGTGCATAAATATCTTTAGAAATGTAACACTATTGTAAAGTTTTTGGGGGTTTTGTGGGAGTTTATTTTTTTGTTGCTATTGGTTTTTTTGTGGGTTGGATTTTGTTTGTTTGTTTGTTTTTTGTTGGGGGGTATTATTTTATTCAAAAAAGTCTTTGTTTGTTTGTTTGTTTGTTTGTTTTTCAACTGGGATCATTCACATTTTTAGTCACTGAGGTTATACCCTTTCCTAACAAAAGGGAAAATTGGAAAAAGTTGGTGAGATTCATTAGCTGGCTTGAGAATATGAAAACGTCACTGCCCCTCCTCAAGAAGTAGTTCAAGAAATAGATACCTTTGAATCACAGAATCATTAGAACATTTAGGTTGGAAAAGGTCTTTAGGATCATCAAATCCAACCAAAAACATAACACTGCCAAATCCATCCTAACCCATATCCCTAAGAGACACATCTCCACATCTTGAAGATACCTACATCCTCATGGAGGCTTTGTACCACCACTTTTTTATGACTTTAGATGCTTTCTAATTGCTAATTGCTTTTCTGATCCAGGTGCATCGTTGCTACCCTACTGTGGGAGACCTTTTCTAAGAGGTAATAATAGCTTTTATCCCATGGTGGTTCATGTCTATGAAGCGCTAAACTCATCTTGGGAGATGCAGAACATTTTCCATAGTCCAGGAGATGCTTAACACTGTCTCAAAATTCTCAGCTGGCTGCCTTATGTCCATAGTCTTTGCTACAACTGGAGGACATTTCTAGAAGCAGTGTCAGAGAATTTTATTTCATCACTAAATGAATGGGTTCATATTCAGAAAGTTAATGTTGTAATGAGCACATGAGATTTTAAACCCTTTTCTGTTATTAATGATGAAAACTTGAATTCAATAAAAGCTGGCCTTCATTCACTCAGGAAAGTTTACTAGATACTAAGACTGAGTAAATGATTTGTTTGTTTTTAACTCTTGCAATTTATTAAACATGAGAACATAGGAACTGTTACACTAGTCAAAGTCTTACTGTCTTATTACAAGTTTCCAACTACTGACTGTAGCCAACACCAGGTGCTTCAAAGGAGCATGCAAGAAACCACGTAATAGACAATAATAGTAAACTTAATTTGATCATAAGAAAAATAGCTTGTATCTACAGCCGCTACTCAGTGTTTGGCTTATAACATGAGACATGACAGTTTATATGTTATTACACGGATATTTTAAAGTCACAGTAATTTGCAAAGGAGGGGACTAGAATTTAGGAGGTCATAATGAGATTGCAGCACTATCCCCTCATAGGATGGGTGACATAGACCAAATGACATCATCATTTTCATAATTTCCAAGAACATTTCCACACCTGAATACCATGTAAGGTCTTAACACTTATGAGGTTCCTAAGGCCTAGACTATTATAAAACAGGAAGGTTGTGTGAAAAATTAGATTTGTATCTTAAATATGAGCAATTATTACAAGTGGCTATGATAGAGAGAAATTAAACTGGTGCAAGGGAACACAGTGTGCTGTTCCCTTTTTTGGATTGTGTACTCCAGGCACTTGGCAGTGCTTGTGTGTGAACTGATGGGTGTGCAATCAATTTGGCTGTTTCCTCCATGCAATCTCTTTGGTGCAAACCCTCCACTTATTTGCATGGATACTTCACTCAGCGGGGAGAGAGGTGCACTAAAAACAGAAAGAAAAAATCCCCCAGACTGTCATTTCTGATCACACTATTCACTGTTATTATTTTAAAAAGAGGAACACAGAGATACAAACAGAAAGTCCTTGTTCTGTTCATCTTCCTGCAGCTGACTCAAGAAACTACGTTTTGTCTTTCCTTTGCAAAGAGTGAGTTAGGAAATGAATGACACCTGAAGACAAGAGATGGGTTGTTCACCCCAGATTTTGTCCGAAGGCCACCTTTCATTCTCTGTGATTCAGAGATGTTTTTATTATTCCTTTTTTAACCTTTGGCTTGAGTTTGTTGGGTTTTTCTTTTCCTTCTTCTCCCCCTTAAACTACATGACGAGTTATGAAACCTTGTGGTTTTCTTGTTCTTAATATGAGTATTGAAAAATGATAATATGCTGAATGCATGGGACGGAGTGCTCCCTCCTCCTGCTCCCAACTCCCTCCCCGTCAGCTGCTGTGGCTCTTCATCGCGTTTAACCGCTCCCAGCTTTCAGAACATATTGGTTTCCGTTCTCAGATCTTCTTTGTCTTTTGTGCAGCTGTTTGTTTCACAGTGTGGTCAGTGTTTGTGGAGTAGATAAAACCCACTTCTGAACTCTCCTATCCTCTCTTTCCCCCCGCTTTGCTCTGCAAAGGTTACAGAGCTGCTGGGGGTTCTGTGCTCGTGCTGGGAGGTATCAGTAGGGAGAAGGGGAAACCATTAATAAAGGATAAGTGAAGCAAACTGCAGAGAGGCAGCAGGCTCTGGTCCTACATCCAGTCAGAGGGCAGGAGATTCAAACTGAGCCTTGAAGGTCTTTTTATTTCTGTTTAGGAAGGTGGTGGGTAAATGGTGTTGCATGACCAAAAGCGCTCACTCGCCATTTGAAATGGGAAGGGACATAGCAATGCCTCAAGCCACTGTGTTTGGTTAGGGGTTTCTTTTGCCTGATTTTAATGAGCTGGTGTCCAGTTGAGGGGAGAAAAACAGTCTTCCAATAAAGCCTGTAGTATCTGACTTCTGTTGTGAGAGGCAGTGAGCACTTAGGTACCACTTTTGAGTGGATATCCACAGTCTTCTATGGGTGGTACACCAAAAGGTAGTATTTGTCTGCTTATCGCAGAATCATTTAAGTTGGATAAAACCTCTGAGATCATCGAGTCCAACCTTTAAATCCAATTCTGGGGAAGGAACTGCAAGTTCAAAATACAAATAAACTTCTATGAAATAAGATTTTGCATAACAATAATCATAGCTGAACAAAAACAAACTTAAGAGCCCAGGCTAAGTGCAAAGCGTAGGCAAGCCTTAATTTAGAGTTTCCCAGATTAGATTTCTTCCCACTCCTGCATGGTCTATGCACCTAGAAAAAGGACACAGCGCTTTCAGCAGCTGCCAGGATAGTATCAAATAGAAAATGCTTCTGTGCCAGCATGACTTCAGTGTAGTTTCCTTTGGAATATTCCACTGTAAATTTACCAGCCCTTACAGAATAAATTGGTGGAGAGATACATGTCTGCTTCCTACACGCATGAGTTTCTGCACAAAACAAAAGTGACTTTATAGATTGGAGGTTTTTTTCCCTTCCTTTAAGTTGGAAATTCCTGGGTGGGAGTGGGGCTTGTGTACTGCATTTCAGGTAAGAAGTGTGCTTGTAGTCCTCCTTAGAAATTCCAGTTACAAAATATCCTGCAGAATTCTTCATATGTTTAACCTGAAGTGGTTTTGATTGGTTTCTAAATGGTGTCTAGAAGTTTACACTCCAAGCCAGGAAATATATACGTGGGGCAAAGCAGTAAGTGCTTCTTGTAGTTTATAAGGTGCTACAAACTCTAATAAAAATAGAATAGAAATGTTAACTATTCATTATACTATTACAATCCTCCTGGGAGATGGCAAAAGGCACCAAAACTATTTCATTCAATAGTATCTTGGGTTTATGCATGCAGTCTCTTTCAACAGCATCAAAAGCTGTGTAGCAACTCTGGTTCATCTGCGGTAGTAACTTAATATTATAAATCTTTACAGGAAAAAAAAATAAATATAAGCACATATATGCTCGTTTCAGTCCCTTGTAGGATAAAAGAAAAAGTAAAAGGAAAGAGCAAATAGAAGTTAATATCACTATATATATTTGCAAAATACTGCCTCTCTTGGCCTTGGCCTATAGTTTTTATTTTCAGGCAGTAGTGCTCCCTTATGAATGCTTGGTATTCTATATGATCTATAATAAAGACGTGTGCCATCAAAAAACATGACATTATGTGTGCCTAGAGTCCAGGTACTCCCTTTAGAATAAGTGTGACAGTGAAAGACATGAAATGTGGGCATCTGACAAGCTCGTTTATCCCCCTGAATATTCCTAAAGAAGCAAACAAAGGGAAAACAACAAAGCCCCTCCAAAATAAAACTAAAGTCTCTATCAGTAGTCCTTAGAGATGAAGTCTTATCATAAAAACACAACCACTGCAACCCAGTCCATGAATCACAGCACTTAAGCCTGAAGAGTCACATTCCATGTTGACACAGACCTTCAGTAGTCCCATTAAATGTAATGAGGTTGCACAAGATGTAAATCACTGTAAAATATGAACCCTGATCTAATTTCTTTCTCTGAGATGAATTACTTCAAAGCCATTGTTTCTTATTTCCTCCTTCTCTGAAATACTAGTGCAACACAATTTTTGAAAGGAAATTAATTTAACTGTCAGTACTCTTGAAAGAAAAGCTGTTGTTGGCTCTTTATGCACTTTGAAATTTGACTTTAAAACACAGGAAGAGGTTTCTTGTTTGAGACTTTGTGTCAGCTGTGGGTTTATTGGACAACATACTCGTGGTTGTACTTATTTTAGCAGTGAACTAGATAGGCAAGTACAATTTATGTGTCCATATATTGGAGTATACTGGGAAATAATATATATATTGTGGTGAGGAGGTAGTGGTCCGTTGCATTCTTTCCATGGTAATTAGGAGGCAAATGACCCTTCAGATGTCAAAATTGAATTATGCTTGTGAATATTCAGTAGAGACCATTGTACCCATTGCAAGAGGGTGACTTGAATGGCCTGAAAGGTCTTTCCAAATGTAATATTTATGAAATAGTGAATGGTAGATTTCAAGCCACAAGCAAGAAAGGATAACACCAATAGTTGGAACAACCTGTATACATGTCTCTATATGACAAATAGAAATTAAATACAGTAAATATATTTGTCTTTGCCTTTTTATTACTTCATCTACTGTTCCTAGAAAAAGCTACTTGTACCTACCCAGTACCAAATATAAAGAACTTGAAAAGAAAAAGCAAAGAACTCCAAATCTTGACAATCTTGTTTATGCAGACATAAATACAAAACTGTAATGAGTAATATCCTGCCTTGTACAAAAAGGATTTTTTCAACCATATTACACTGTCACAGAGCTTATTTTTTTTAATGAATCATGAAGATTGGGGCTTTGTAACACCACATAAAGGGTTAACTACATTTGTCATTTAATATAACTTGTGTTTAATGATACTATGATAGTTATTTTCCATGCAAAATATTGCCCTAGGTTACCACCTGAAGGCATTATATGTTATACCATCACATTTTTTCCTTAATGAGCCTCTTATAAACAACCACATGGAAACTGGGGTACATGATATTATGTGAATGGTGGGCCAGATATCCCTGTGCTACTAAAAAAAACCGCTAAACCTACTCAGATCTGTTTAAAACAATCCCAAAATAGTTCATCTATAACACAGGTGGATAATCAGAATATGCGTGGTGGGTGGTGATGGTTTACAGATTTCATCAGTATGTATTTGGGATGACTTGCATAACTGATTCATGGCCTCATCACCCATGATTAATGTACTATAAAGCTACAGGAATTAAAGCCTCTCACTGGCACTTGGTGAAGCAGGGGCCTTGCAGAAAAGAGAAGTATGTGACCATGTAATTAAAGCCTGTACCATTAATCTGTTTGTAGAAATGGACTGGTTTGAGGCTATGCTCACAAATTCATCAAGTCATAAGACCTTTCAGGTTCTTGTCTTGCTAATGTACTGTTTTTATAACAAACTTTTAAGCAATTTATTGTATACACTTACTATATATGTTCTGGAAAGCAATGTGATTACTTAAAAGTTCACATGCACAAAGATTTGGGGAATGACAGGTAGTGCATAGTGCATCCTGCATGGTCTTCTCAAATAAGTGACACTATTTTACCTACTTTTATTATGTTATTGTTCTTTCTTTTAGTTCTTGGATGCAAGGGGTTAAAACAGTTAATTCAGTTAAATATGTGTGTCCCTCCTGTATTCAGGCAACCTGAACTAAACCTGACCCCCTGTCATGGTAGGCACTGAGAGATGGGTCTTGCTCCTCGGGTCTCATGGGCTAAAGCCAAAACAGGGTTAAGCAGCAAGAGGAGGGAAAGATTATTATATCTGCCATTTTTGGACAGAAAGCCATGGTATTTGGGACAGCATTCTGCAAAGTTTTCTCTTCTTCAGAGAATGGCTTTTATCCTTGTACTCCAGCCATAGCCCCTGGATCTCAGGAGCACAAGTGAGATTTTTCATTGGCCTAATCATCATCTTAAGTGTCTCTTTTTCTCTCTTACTGACCACTGGAATGTAGCCTTATCTTCACCAGGGAGTGACCCTAGGTGGTATTAAATCCATTTTTAAATGCCTAAGCAGGATATGATTTCTTCTGGTGTTTTGGTTGGTAACAATCAAGTTCCTTACTCAAAGTTAAAGAGGGTACAAGAGAACAAGAGGAAACAAGAGGTTTTCTAAATACCTATCCAGTGTCTTAATCACTAAATCTTCTTTCCTCTGAATAAGCTTTTCCTTATCCTTTGGACTAGATTTTCCAGAAGGTTAAATAAGCTCCTTTATCAAAACTTAGACAGCACTTGCCAGTAGTAGATCCACTCTGTCGGAGAGCAACAGTTCACTTACTCTTAATGGAGATTTCTTCATTTGCTTTGACAGGGAGGGTGATAGCTGACATACAACTACTTTAAACTTTTAAGCATTTAAAGTATTGCAAGCACATGACAGTAGTGGGGAAGGGACAGTCACGGTGAGAAGAAAGCTGCATGCTGGCTCAAAGTCAAGAGCCCCCTCTCTGATTTCAGAGGGATCCAGAGAACTGCCCTACCATAGCTGGAAGAAAGGATAATCCCTGGGATCATTATATTCACAATCCTGCCTTGTGATCTTTATAAATCTCCCTCTGAACACAGAGGATGAGCATCCTAGTGGGATNTGCTACAGGCTTTGATAGTGTAAACATAGATAATTCCCTGGGTTCATGTGCCTACATTTCTAATGCTAGGAAGTTCAGGAGTAGGATCCTTATAAGGTGCTTATCTCTGTTAAAGACTTGTAAATGTGCTCATATGCACATGAAGTGCAGGTCCAGCATCTCAGTCTAACAACTGAAAACCACCCTTGCTCAGCATCCTTGGTTTTGCCCCTTCCGACCACCAGAGATTTCTCAGACTTGTGTCAGAGGAACCTTGTTTTCACTATATGCAATAAAGTTCTGCAGGTGGCAGAAACTCCAAGGTTACTGCTGAAACATGAAAGGGAAGTATGGGAAAGATAGATAGATAGATAGNAACAGAACACTGTGAAGTGCCCGTGAAGAAGCAACCATCTGAAGGTTTGCCTTATGAAAGATTAACTTGCATCCTACAGTTTCGGGGTGTTGTGTTTTTTTTCCCCACAAAGGTTGTTTTTAATGGCTCATGTTTTAAATGCACACTGATTAATTATTTATGCATCTTGAGCTGTATTTTCTGTGTTTGGAACTTTTGCCATGGCACTAACCTTTTTATTTCACACCACTGAAAGCACATGCTGCA
>WEIV01021074.1:0-10151 GCA_013390005.1 Calyptomena viridis
AAAAAAAAAAATGAAGAACAGCATTTAATTATCAGACTGAAGGAAATCAGTATTATCACATTGTCCAAAAGGTTAATGATAAACAAAAACACTGCAGAGAAGCAGTAAAACATTTTATTTTTTTTAAACCATCTTGACTCATGCAAATAACTGATGACTTCAAAGACAACTATTTGGACAGGGAAAGGTTGGCACGATAAAGTCTTTCTGGTTTTATCTAATCCCATCTAAGATAAACTTTTGAGAAACAACTGTTTGTGTCATTATTTAAAACACTACTCCATCTTTCCTCATGTTCATGCCACGGATGAGGAACACCAGGATCTGGGATGCAGCCCTGGGGCAGCACATCTGTGAGTTTGAGCCATTTTCAGGGCTATCACAAGATAGGCTGAATCTGCACAAAGACTCTTGCATTAGTAATAAAGACACAGCTTGGGAAGAGCAGGAATTCTGTGTGCAGCTGCTCTGACAACAACAACAACTCCAAATGGAGTAATGGAAAGGGTATTTTCCAACCGCAAGGTACATCCTCATCCTCTGCAGGGAAGAGGAACAGTCCCATGTGCTGTCACACAACGTGTAGCTGGGGATGGTCCAACAGCACTTGGGATCTGACACAACCTTTTGCCGGCATGTTCAGGAGAATTACACGTAACAGCAGGAATTTAATTCCATGTTCCTACTGTACTTCAGGAAGTACAGAGCCTCCAACAGGTTCCTGGGTTTCATCCCCCGACCTCCACCATTCAAGAACCTCTGGGACTCTGGACAAGAGTGAACCCACTTTAACATATCCTGAGAAAAACCCCTGCTCCCCCTCTGAAAACAACATTTCTGAGGGCAGAGACCTTCAGCATCAGGCACTGTAAATGCTGAAAACAGTATCTGAAGCTCAACATCTCCCTGAAAACAATCTGCTAGAGAAGACTTTGGTCCACTGATCGCTGGAGGAGCTCTGCACTCACCTCAATAAGCAGAGAATAAAGGCAAAAGCTTTCAGAGCCAGCTCTGGCATTCCTTTATTAGGCCTTATATAAAACCTCTACTGCCCTAAAGATATTGATTTTTTTTTTTTTAAAGTTATGTAAAGTTATTTCGTGTCTTGTTGGTTGCATCCACTCCATATTTCTAATTCCATTTTTGTACATGTTCCCCACCTCCAGGGAAATGAGATTTTCAGGCAGCAAAGCCCCATGTCCTGGAGTCATTACTCTCAGATAAATTGCTGCCAAGTGTCCCATGCCAGAAGCAAGGGCAAGAAAAGCTTTGGTGCCCCCAGGATCACAACCCCACAACACTGACCATGCTTCAAAGACAGGTTAGGGATTTGAAGAACAGAATTTTGAATTGAAATCTAAATCCAAAGACCAGACTCAGTGCTGTGTGAAAGGGGCAGGAAATGAATCCGATCAGAGACAGGATCTGATAGTGCCAAACTGCAGCTTTGCCAACAGAGACAGAGATTATGCTGAGAAGAAAAGGCAATTTTATCTGTTAATTCCTTAAGATGCTCCATCCGATCCATGGTAATCGTGCCATTCCCTTCTCACTTCTGATTAGTTCCTCCTTCCAACAAGCCACCAGAAACCCATTGCTGAGGCACGTGGCAGATTAGGAGTAAATCCTTGCACTTAATTGAAGTATAGAGAAAAGTATATTGAAATAAGAGACACTCATTTTTAATTAATGTCAGACTCCTCTCCCAAGAAAATCTTTCCTTCTCCCATAGAGGGAATGAAAAAGGAATGTACTGCCTCCAGTTACACACAGTCAGGGAATCCTGGTACCCTCTGTCAGCCATCAGGCTTTTTCTCTCTTGCTGTTCAAGAATTTACAAAGGTTTTCTGCTATAAAGCTCTGTTGTTACTACAGGGCTTCCCTGAAAAGTCTACAAGATTGTTAACCTCTAGAAAAGCCTGTGTTTAGTCTGCCTTCTCACTCAAGTTTTGTAATAATTAGCATGGAATGCAAAGAAAAAGCCTAGAGGCCTTTTATTTAAAAACTCAGGTATTTTTTAAACTAGTTCTAATCTCCATAATAGACTAAACATCCTGTGATTTACTTCTAAAACACAGGGTTTTAAAGGAAGAATGTGCAAAACCATCCTATTGCACTCTAAAAACCACAGTGTAAATCCTGAGGCAAAGTCGAGGGTAAAAAACTCAAAGTGCATTCAAGGAAGTCATCACAGGAACTGGAGAGTAATTATGGGCTGGCTGACGAGCTTGTGCTCCCCATGCTGGCAAAATGCCTGCTAAGGCTGACACAGTAGATAGCAACAATTCTGTACTAATTGCAGAGCAAAACTATCCCCAGTTTGTGGGAAAAATCCTGGAGATGATCTTGGATCTACATTCTGCTGCCTGGAGTTAAGCCCTGGGGGCAGGGGACACTGTCTTTGCAGAGATACAGAGGCATGACACCAAAATTCCAGGCTCACATGGAAAGGGAACAGAATGTATACAGAGGTTTTCACAACTGCTGTCCTCCAGGTCAGTTCAGACTTGATCCAGTGGCCACTCAATTCCATGAACAGTTTCTCTACAATTTACAGAGCTTTGATAAAATCCAAGTTTCCTATTCACAGAAAGTGTTATTTGTCAAAAACAGCATCTGGGAGAGAAATATGAGGAGAGCAGGCAGGAAACACAGTGACACATGATAAACATATTCCATTATAATGGCTTGGCATTTTACTACTGGAGAAACAATTTCTTTAATTAAATATGAGCTACACAACAACCCAGCCATGCCACACACTGTGCAGAGCTGCAGAAGGATCTGTGCTTCTGGAATTTCCTGGCTTTTGACTGCTTGATGTAGTGCAGCATTAGAGTTCACCCTGGCACTTAATCTGTTACTCACTGGAGCTCAGGTTAAAATACAGATTTTGATTTGTGCACTTCTAAAATCTAACCTCTGTCCTGGACTTTGATCATGAAACAAAAGCAGGACCAGGGTCCCTTCTGCCCTCAATTTCCCCTCCTCTTTTTAGAACTTGTACCTGCAAGGAAGACTTCTCTGCAGGCCAGCCTTGGTTGTAGACTGTAACTGAAAGGCTGGAGCAAGAAAGAGCTGAAAATAGGAAAGAACTGGTCTTACAAGTTTATTCTTTTTGCACATTTAATTTTCTTGATACTAAGAGTTTTATTTTCCCTTTTGGTGTTATGACAGCCTAGTGGCTGTCATAGTGCAGTTGTGCAGCTTCGTTGGTGACAATGATTAGGTTAAAAGCAAAGAAAATAGGAGTAGAATGCAACATGCTTCTGGTGTAATAGAAAATATCTCTGGACACACTGGGCTTGCCCCTAAAGCCCTCAGAGCACTCCCAGTGTCCACACACCCTCAAGTGCACTAGGAAAAGGCACATTACTACAATCACCAAGGCCTTGGGAAACTCCATGCCAAATACTGTGAGCTAACATTATCTATTCCTCCAAAGCAACTGTTCCCAAAATTTTAAAGAATAACTAACTCACTTTCACACTCTGGCTGTTAAGATGCAACAGGAGGTAAGCTGTATCATAAAATCAGTTGCGTTGGAAGGGACCTTTACAGGTGATCTAATCCAACCTCTGATCATCTTATGGCTGAAATTCAGCCCTGACAGCCAGGACTCTTGCTTCCTTCTTCCACAGTGGTCACTCACCTCCTTGCCACATCAAGTGGAATGACAACAGTACCAATCTGTGAACAGAGGGGTGGCAGACCAGGAGGTTACACCACTGATCCCTGTGGAAAGATCTGAGACCACCAAAGCAAGAGACACCACAGAGGAGCAAACACACCCTCCCTCCAGACCACCAAGCCACTCTATAAACCTCATCCCCTGTACCCACACAAGTATCCTGCTTCCTGTTGCTACACTGGCAGCAGCAGAGCAGTGCTGGACAGGGTTGTTCCTTGGAGCACCCTGCTCCTCCTCCCTGCTGATTCACCACCCTGCACTCGGCCTCCTACTTAGCAGAGACCTCTGGGCTACGTGCACTGAGTGCTGCTTCCTCCTGAGCCTCCCTACAAGCACTGATATCTCCCCAGACCTCACTCACACTGACATATCCACACAGCTCCCACCACAACCAGAGCTGGAGAAAGGGAGGCCACTAATCCTGAATTTCCTTTCAGCCAGTGTGTGTTAATCAGAGTTCCTAATTTACCACCTGCAACCCCAGTGACTCCCAGCCAGGAGTTTGGACAGCTCACGAACCTTAGAGTACAAGAAGAAACACGTCTTATTCAAGTCATATCCCTAGCAATGACCAAAATCATAATAATTGTGGCAGGTTATAACAAATTGGATCTTCTCTGTCAATTGTGTTACATTTATCCCCTCCTGCCTCATGGTTCCTTTCTCCCACCACCTCAAGCTCTGCTTTGCAAAAGCCAGTATTTACTTTGGATTGCACCACACGGAGAGAGGCAAAGTCTGAAAGCCTCTGGGCACCAAGCCACACCAGCACCATAGGATGGTTCCCTAGTGTGTTCCACCAGAGGAGATTGGGGATTGCAGTTTCTAGGGGGTGAGAAAAGAAAACCCCATCCTACACAGTCAGCTTGCACAGCAGGTGTGGAGACTGAACATGCACATTCCCTCTCCAGCAGGACTGGCAGGAACAGGAGAGGCTGTCACACCTGGGCCAGGCTGCCCATCCCAGCCTCCTCCTACAGCAGCTGAGACCCTGCAAAGGCTGTGCTGCTCCACAGCCTGGTTTCAATCAGCACCTCTATCCATACACTGCCATGCCACTGGGAAGCACACACACAGCAGTGTATGATGTATAGATTCCAGCAGCCAAAAGGAAAGGGTCTGGACAGCCAGATCAGTGCTAAAAACCAAGATTTCATGTTTCATATATCTGAAGATGAGTGGTGCTGATGGGTGAGCAGGTAGGCAGGACAGATGGATCAGCCCACCATACTCCTCGAGTACCACAGCACTACATGTTCTTGGGGAGCTGTACAGAGTCACCACGTGTCCCTGGCTGCTCCTTCACTTCTCACAGAAATGGGCTGTTTCTATACCACTAATACAGGCAACACCACAGTCATGACTTCGTACAGAGATCAAGATATAACCTCATGTATCCAGGTACAGCTACATGTGATGCACCCGAGTACATCACAATGCAGAGCACTGGCACAAGATCTCAAACACAAACTGGACCTGCTTCAACCAAAAAGAAGAGCAAAAACCAAGCTGTCACTTTTAACAATGACAATCAATGTTGCTGGCACCCTAAGGCAGAGTATATCATAGCACTCCACAAACCTGAACCATATGAGCATCCAAAAGCACCATTTGACTTTGACATTTTCATGTTGGCAGGTTGGAAGTGCTCTGACACCTTCCCAGCACTCAGCCAACATGCTTTGGGGAATTCAGAGATAAAAAGGAGAAAAGTGCTTGCAGATGCTTCAGAGACATCAAGATTAAGTTTGCAGGAGGCATTGCTATTGCCAGTACAGTTTACTAGAAATAGAAATATACATACACATATAAACATAGAGTTTTCCTATGGATGAGGTTTAGAAAGTTCAAAAAGCTGCTTCATAGAGCCCAGTAAAAGCCTATATAAACAGACATGTAAAAGATGAACAGTGAAAGGCAAAACATCCACTTCCTCTCCCCCAGCAGCATATTCCACACAAGCCTGCCTTTTTGTGCCATATTGTCCATCATTAAATCTCCAGCAGGGATGGCTGGTGGATTGGTCATCAGCTAAACATGCCAAACTTACCAGCTGGGAAACAGAAGTCCAGAAATTAAAAAAAAAAAAGGCACTTATTCAAGGTTGCAGACTGACCTGCTCCAGTTTGCATAGTAAGGATTTCAGTTATAAAACAAATAGCTAAATGCTAAATATAGCCAAGGAGGAGGATTTAATCACCAGGGCAGACTTCATGCTGACAGGAGCAACAGAGGTAGCACAGCACACAATGTATGACAGCCAAATATGAGGCTAAAAAGCCCATTTAACACACAAGTGGAGAGGCCTCTTTTTCCAGGGAGGTTTGTTCCCCAGCCAGGACAGTCCCTGCATCCAGGGGAGGCACTTGCAGGTCGTGAGTGGGAGTGTTTGCAAGGGATGGGAAAGTGCTGTTTGCTTCAACAGGCAGCTGCTTTTTGTGCCTGTCGGGACTCCTGAAAAGTTTCCAGCACTAATTAGAGGACACAGAAGTTTTCGGAGCATGATGCAACAGATAAAGAGGGGAGGAATATGCCAAAGGAAGAAAAAGAACAGACCAAGCAGAGAAAGCCTTTATCAGTGACTCTGCCAGAAGCTGGTGCCTCAGGCTGGAAGCCCTTCCCTGCCCCACCACAAGATGTGCAGCAAAAGAAGTTCATGCTGCAAAAGAAATCGTGTAGTTTCTTTGTCAGTGAAACACCTTTGTGCTTGTCCTTTGTACAGGTACAAGCAGATACACAAAGTGACAATGACAGCAACAAAACAAAAGGGAAGACACACACTACAGCAAGAGTACAAACTGAGCCAGGCTGCCCAGAGAGGCTGCAGAATCTCCCTCATTATTCTTTGAAAAATAAATAAAATCTTCAAATCTCTGCCATGAATGACATCTGAATGACGGATGAAGACAGACCTAACCTGGAACTGGCAGATGGATCAGATGATTTCTTGAAGCTTCTGTCACTCTAAATTTTTATGAAGCCCTTCCAGTGTAGCCAAAATCCATGTTGTCTTTACTACACTATGCAAGTTATTCAATAAAATAAAATGGAATTAATTTTGACCAAGAGCTCTGGCACCAGCAAGACAATTTCACTTGCATTACCTTTTTGAGAAGAGGGATTTAAAAGCACCAAAAAGGGATTTAAAAGTTCCAAGATCCACGTATCCAATATTGCCAGAGCATTTAACTCACAAGCCTCAAAGGAGGTCAGAACTGCAACACCCATTTTGTACCCGGGAGAAAAAGATACAGAGAAGGAAAATATTTTTCCCAAGACTATTGGAAAAACAGTGGCAGAGATGGCACTGCTATGTCCCTGAATATCCAACCCATCAAAGGGCCTCAGGAGTCTGTTTGAAGCATTTACTTTATAGACACTGATTATTTTTGAAAATATTTATACTCTTTTGGCTTTCCCAGGCACAAACAGTTATCAAGGGAGTCAGCAGCAGAGTTCAGCAGTTAACTCTCAAAGTAAACCAAACAAAGTTCACATTTCCTTTGTGCCTCAGCAGACAGGGATGGGGAGATGGAGAATTCATGGCTGGCTCAGAACTCACAACAAGGAATTTCACCAGTCTGTGCCACGTTTCTCTATAACTATGCAGGTGAGTAAACACTAGCTGAACAAAAATAAACCACTGAAAGGAAACTATCACTTAATTTCAGTGCCAATTCAAATCAGTATCATATTTTATTTCATCATATTGAAGTAAAAAAAAAAAGAAAAACAAAAACAAAACCAAAAAAAAACCAACAAAGCTTGGATTTATTTCTTTACACATCCCTCTTTGCTTATGCTGCATCTGAACCAATCATGGCTGTTTCATAGACACATATCTCATTTAGAATGGGATAATAAAAACAGTACCACTGCGTGGCAAGGACTTCCAAAAAGTCCAATGCAGAAACATTGTGGGTTTGTTTTAGGTTTTATTTAAATGGAGTTTCAATCAGATTTTTTTCAGGAATAGTAGAAAGTATCAGTTTAAGGTGTCAGACTCAGTCACATGCAATGAAGTAATCTTTCCACAGTAAAACCTACAGCACAGTCACATAAGAGTAAGAAATTAAATCCAGCTATGAGGAAAGTGAATTTGCTTCTTCCTGCTTAGCATCACAAAGTACAAGAAACAAACAGAGCACAGAGGGTGCTCTCAGAGCAGGAGAAAGGCTCCGAGATCATGGTGGTACTGCAGAAAGAGACTTTGTCCTGTGCTGCTCTGAGAGTTCTGTGTCTCTGACAGTGTCAGCCATGAGACAAGGACAGACAATGGAGAAGGCAGGATTAGAGCAGGACTCAGGAATTGGACTTGGTCTTCCATTCTCTAACCTGGGCTCCTGGAGTGAAGTTTGTCTTTATTCAGCAACTTAATGTGGTTGTTTTAGAAAACTGACTAAAACAAAGCCCAAGTCTTGCTGGGAGCCTGTCACTAGTGCTGTCAGGCAAAGTGCTCTCCCCAGTTAACAAGACGTGAAATTCTACCACAAATTTCACAAGAATAGTGATAAAAGAACAATAGCAAGACATTGTTGGCTGTCTTTAACTCAGCAATAGAGCAGCAGAAAACAAAATAATGCTTTCTCACTCCATGTCAGCAACTTCCTTGGTGGTTCTTGTGCTTAGACCCCTTGGGATATGAAAGAAAAAACGAGTCACAAGGTAATTGTAAAAGATATTTATGAAAAAACAGATCTCTCTATAAATATAGATATCCCTGCAAATAAGTGCACACTAGAGTTTAATGTAGGTTACCAACAAGTCACATTCAGGTCTAGCTACTTTTACCTGGGCTTTCCCAGAGCTTTAAAAGTATCTAATCCTTGCCATGAATTGTGTATATTCTGCAAAGTGGTAGCAACACCACAGATCTGGGGTATGGAACTTGCTTTATTCGTTGTCTCTTGTCCTCACCAGAATTATGACACTCACTCCAAACAAACAAAAAAAAAATTTCCCAGAGCTTCATAGATAAAAGCCAGCATTTTGATAAATAAAGCCAACAACCTCGACATGGGGGTGGAATCCATACCCTGACCTATTTTAACCACCCAGTAACACAAGAACGGGCACATGTGCCCTTACAGAGCCACATCCTTTGGCACCAGAAAACCTCCCTTTAGGTTCTTCATCATTTCTTCTGCCAGACTAAAAGCACAAGCAGGGAGAGAGATGAAACACGCCAGGAACTGCTGCCTGCAGGAGTAAATTATGGCAACCTGCAAGGCTAGAGGGGCACATACCAACTTGGCCTCAGCAGACAATCCCATCCATACTGATCCTAAAACCACCTCCTGAAACACACAGGTTTTCCCCTAATGGAAGGCAGCCCCCCAGGAGTGTTCCTGAGATGACAGACTGGTTCCAGCACAGCTTCTCCCTGCAATGGCTGGTGCCAACATTTCCACTTGTGCCATGTCTCTGAGCTGAGCCTTTGAAGTCCCGTCCTCCCAGGGATTTCTGGCAGGCAGTGACAAGTTTCTTGAGAACACAGCTGTTTGATGCAGACTCCCTCCTTCCTAATCCCTGTCAGGCTGCAACAGCAGGCAGGTAATTTCTTCAAATGCCAAATTTCAGACCCAACTTTTGGATCAGGTTGCTGCACCAGGTTTAAAGCATCACCCCCCCACACACACCAAGGACAGATCTGCTGGAGCACTGCTGGGGAAATGAATGCTGCTAGCAGGCAACTGGGCAGAGGCTAAGGCAAACAATCCTGGCCAGGCACCCCAAATATATCTCTGTTCTCACACAGACCAATCCTTGAGCTGCCAGTTACCCTCAAGGAAACACTTCTCACCAGCAGTAAGGGATGAGCTGGTGAAACTTGACAACCATTCCAGCAGGATGAGTTTCTGAGACGAGGTTTGCAGGCCTAAGAGACTGATGCTCAACAGAGCAGCAAATAACACTCGGTGCTGACACGGTGCTTTGTCTCCCAGCACTTCTGAAACGCCACTGCAGTCTGCCTGGATACCGTGGAGATAACAACTGCCTCTGCCTGCATCCCTGGATGCTGCCCCAAACAGACTCTTAAGGCTGTGTTGTGTCAGGAGATGCAAGAGGCAGAGCCCTGCTCCACCTGCTCACAACCTGAGCACTGTGCCAATGCCACAGCCCGACCTGGGCCTTCCTCGGAAGCACATCTCGCAACAAACAAAAACCCCACATCAGATGCTGCAGGATGTAGTTAATGTCAGTATCGGCATCGTTAAACAAGAAAAACCCAGCGAGGACACCGAGCCCAGCAAGCAGCCCAGCTTCCCAAAGACAAAAGGCAATTCTCCTCCCGTTTCAAACCCCAAACTCGCTCGGCACTGAGCCACGGATGCTGACACCCGCTCTCACCTCCATCCCCGCGGCATCAGGCCGCTGCCTCCCGCGCCCCTCCCACCGCACCGCTTGCGGTGACCCAGCGGGAGCGCTGAGCGCCCACCCCACACCGCCCGGGGGTGCG
>WEIV01021074.1:10218-25987 GCA_013390005.1 Calyptomena viridis
CGGGGCCGGGTCCGCCGCTCCCTCCGTGCCTCCCGTGCACGGCCGGGCCCGCACGAACAAAGGGGCCGGTCAGCGGCCGCCCCACGCCGAAATCCTCCTGGTTGCCGGGCCCCGGCGCCGCCCGGAACCGGGTGGGAGGGTGGAAGGGCAGCCCGGAGGCTCCTCCTGTGTGCCTGTGGCCCCGGGCGCTCCTACCTTAAAATCCGAAATAATCGTAAAATCACCTTCTGCTCCCTGCGGCCGCGCCTCGGCTCCCCTGAGTTTAGGTGGTTTGATTGATACAAAAAGGGCGAGAGGAGCTGGCGGTGCTTCCTGGAAAAAGAAAGAGCGAGCCCTAATTACTGGGATTTATTGGGGAATGCAGAAAAGGGAAAACACCTGCAGCCTTGGAAATTCGTTCATTCAGAGCCAGGAAGTGCGGGCGGAGGTGATAACCATCACTCGGCCCCCAGCACCTCCTGACCCCTCCCAGAGCCGTGCCTGGGCTGACATTGCATGAGGATATAATGAGCAGGGCCACAGAGGAAAAGCCGTCAAAGATCATCCACATCGACTCCAACCATTCCCCCAGCACTGCCAAGGCCATTACTAATCCTTGTTCCCAAGTACAACATCCACACGACTATTAATCTCTGCAGGGATGGGGACTTCACTGCTCTGGGCAGCTGTACCAGGGAGAGCAGAGCCTGACTGCCAGCTCCCCCCTCCTGTCAGGGAGCTGGAGAGAGCCAGGAGGTCCCCCCGAGCCTCCTTTTCTTCAGGCAGGTCTCCTCCCAGCTCCCTGGGCTGTTCCTCATCAGATTCGTGCTCCACACCCTTCCCCAGCTCTGATCTCTTCTCTAGACACACTCCAGCACTTGTCTACTGCCAGTGCCCTGAAATTGCATCCCTAATTCAGACAGGAGTGGAAGTGTTGCACAAGGGCCATAGCTCTACTTAGTGTCCTTTACTCCCTCTACAGACACATCCAAGGGGCAGCCCAGGAGATTTTGCACATCAGATGCTACAGTGGAAGGCCCCTGGCCTTGCAGAAACAGAGGAGGGTCCCACCTGCCAGCAATCCCAAAATTTGTTGCTGTGACTCTGCTCTGTACCCCCTTTGTGAGCCCTGGAAAGCAGAAGGGAGATGGAAGTGAAGGAGGTGCAGGCAGCAAAGCAGAGAAGAACAGAGCTGACGTCGACTGAGCATCATCCAGAATATGAGATTTGACAGCCCTGGCCTTAGCAAGACTATACAGCCCCAGGAGGTACCCACAGGCATCTTCATTTTCCATCTTGCAGAGGGGAAGCCAAAGTGAAGTGAAATGGCTGGTCCAAGCCAAAAATAGAACCTGAAGCACCTGACTCCAACTCCTCAGCTTCAACTGCTAGTTCAGTGTCTTTTCCTGACATTTTCCTACATCCAAGCTCAAGTCATTGCTTTGCAGTCCTGGATACAAGAATTCTTGTCTCCTCTTTAATCCGTAGTTGCCTAGGGAGACAGTATGTCACCAGGAGAAGAGCTGGATGAGAAGGTGCCTATTGAATCAGGCTTGGACTCCAACAGGACCTCTTGCCTCTCCATCCAGCTCTGCCCCTGGTTTGTCAGTTCTGCCCATTCCTATCCTTAGATTCAAGTGTCTTTCCTTATCCAAATGGTGGTGGAACAATGACAGTGACCTCCCTTTGCAACTTCCAGAGAGACTAAAAAGAAGTGTTACAGGCAGTCATGCCTTTAGTAAGGAGTGTAAATTTAAAGCAGTTTTGAAAAAAAAAATCCTCTTTAATATTGTTAGGTGCTTCAGGGTAGGATTTCAAATCAAGAATTGCCTAGAAGTTAAATCTCATTTTTGATCAATTACACAATTTTATGCTGTATCTTATATATGGTATTTTGTTGTTAGCACAAAAGGCTTCCACTTAAATGTTTAAATTACAGCCCTGTGTCTACATTATGACAAAGAAGTCCAGCAAGTCTGGGGTTAGATTTTGCCTGCCAATAGTCTGTGGTACCCACAGCAGCTCCAAGAGAAGAATGGAGCTCACTGGCTTCAATCAGATGAAGCTATAAAAAATTTCACAGCTCTTAAGTCATTTCCTTGAATCATTTTGACAAATCTGCCTCTCTGACTAAACTTTCTCAGGGGAATTTCCAGAGAGAGAAAGAAAGATCATCCAGGGCCAGAGCTCTGGGAGTGATGTGGCTGAAGTGCCCGTAGACTCCAATTGTCTTTGCCATCAAGTGCTCTCCCACAAAGCTGTTGTTGCACCTGCTTGTCACAAAGCTCCAGGATGACTGTAAATGTTGAAATCCCATTATCCCACAAAGTGGTGCTACTATTTCCCAATAATTTATTTATTCACAGGGGCTGTGTGCAGGCAAACAACCCCACACTGAAGTCCCAGGCACAGGGGAGCACAGGAGACACTTAAGTTTCAGCCTATGAAAGTGTGAGGACTTGTTAATTTTACATAGGTGAGCAGAACCATGACTTTAATTAAACCATTACATGTGGAGAGCTAGTATGTGATCTCTGACATCTCTGGACTATCACTTTTGCCTGATAATACTCTGTACTACCCTTTTATTTTATGTGATATGATACTTATCTTGTTTTGAAAGTGGCTTCTCACAGATAGTCAAAACTGTCTTCACTTGACTGATCCATTATTGTGATTTGATGAGTATTTGCATTTGCTGTTGGGATCTCTGAAAAGCTTCACTGCTGTTTTCTTTTAAATTATCCTGACAAACTGAAGCATCACACAGACAACACAGTGTAAAAACCAAGGGAATACTCACGTCTGCACCTAGAGAAACAAAAAAGCAAAGATTTTGTGGTTTGCTGTTATCTATATTGTTTGAATAAAGGCAGCCAAAATATTCAAGTACCTTTCCAATTTACTCACCAGCAGGAGATGAAGCACCTCCCAGCAAAGAGCTGATAAGACACTTGATTTGTCATGTACCAAAAAGTTCCCTGCCCTAAAGCCCCGATCCTGCACTTGTTCCCCAAAGGCAGCAACATTTAAGGTTTAAACCTTAAACCATGTGAAGTGGTGGCATCAGGACCCCAGATGTCCACAAAGGCTTCAGAGTTGAATCCTTTCAGTCTTTTCCCTACCACATGCCTAGAAATCCCTGCCAAGTAATTCCCTTCATCCTGCCTATGTCCTATGGGCATTGAGTGGTGGCAGGAAAAACTACTCTTGGAAATATTGTGCAACTTCATTGCTGTCAACTTGCAGTTATGTGATTTCCAGCACCTCAAAGACGCAGCCGCAATGAGAGTGTAAGTTCTCACTGTTCATTCAAGCTGACACTATAAATAGGCTGCTGCATTTGGGGGCAGAGCACGAAATTCCAGCACTGGTGGGAGGAACAAGATTAAAGCAGTGATCTAAAGAAAAGCTGGTTTTCTCCTTTGATTACAGAGCTGCTGAAAGACCTTCTTATCTTGAGGATCAGTGGCTGCTTTAGGCCTTACCCATTCTAAGCCAAGACTGAAGTTCAGAAACTTCTTGCAAACAATCTTTAAATTAAAATTAAGATCTTGCACAGTTGCAAGAATTGAGCCAAGTGGTTCATGTTTTCAGGCATTTGTTATCCAACCCAGAGCCACTGCAAAGCCTTTAATATCCAGCAGATTCTGTTCTATCTCCTTAGGTGAAGGAAACCTCTCATCTTCAGACATTTATACTCAAACCAACTGTCTAGACTTCCTATATAATGAGTGCAGAGGATCAGGCACTGGGGTGGAATTCCCCTCATCGTACTGCAGACATCTAAAATAGATTAATTGCTCTCTAACAATGCTCAATTCCATCCATGAATTATAGGGGTACTCAAGAATTAGCCAAATGAGATGTTTAAAGTTAAGTGATGAGAATCCCACTCATCTTCCATCCAGGAATGCTCAGCACAGCTGATGATGCTTATGTAGCTCAGATGTGTGTTGGGTACATTCTTGTCTGAAGGCCTCACTTTGTTCTGTTCACTGAAAGAAATGAGACTCTTGGCCAGGATTCAAGATGTGGCTCCAGGACCCTTCAGGGGAGCACACGTGACTTGTGCAGTGTGATGGAAAGTGCTCTGGAAAAGGCTTTTTACCAGGCTGACTGCTGAGAGTTCCTACATACTTCTTAACATAAAAGAAAGTGTGGGTGGAAATATGTTGAAGGATCATGGCAGTTCTCATTAATTATGAAGACCAAGAGGAGCTCTTACTGTTTTCAGCGTATTTCCTATACTGAAATTAGTGCATTAACTGTTACTTAAACTTCAACCATCAGTATAATTTAATCATTAGCACAGTCTGGTTCCTGTTGTTCTACATTTTTAAAGTAAACTACCTTGCTGTAGTAGCAATGATTCTGAGGAATGTGGGACAGCACTCCACAGAAATACAAAACAATAAAATGGACCACACTGCATGAGTGAAGAAATAGTGTCACTTACATCACAAAGGCTGTTTCCTGTCCATGAACCCAAAGGCAAGTGGATTTGCAGAGCCATTCACATTCATTAAGTGGAGCCCTTCTGAAATTGTTTAGCCAAATGACCTACACAAGGTCACACTGGCAGTAGAGTAGAATAAAAGTCTACTGACTTTTATTAAGTCAGTATATTATCACCAGTCTTTCATCTGAAGATGAAGCTCTTCTTTACAGATGAAGTAAATGAGTCATGCAAACAAAAAGTAACGTATCTGTGATCATCCAGCCGAAACAGAAATATGTTGCTCGACATCTGCATTTCAGAGTCAAACATCTACAGCTAAGCATGACCCAAAAAAAAAAGTACTACAAGAGGATCAGAGCGTGGAGAGACTGAAGGGAGATTTGGCAGTAATGAGCACAACATCTTATTTATGAGTGGGGGGGAACAACACAGCAAGAAAACAGAGGCTGTGCAGTGGATAAGCCATTCCAGCACATACCACATATTTGTTTTCATTGTTATTGCCCTAAAATTTGTTGCTTGTCTAAACAGAGACTAAAGATCAGGCTGTCCTTTGTTAGGCCATTTTTAAAGATCAGGACAACTGCCAGTTGCACTTACCCAGGCTGGCACAAATAAAGAGACTTTTAAGCCTCCTGACCCCAAAGGTGAGCAAACATCACCTGTATTTTGTAGACTCAAGAATCAAATTTGCAAGGGATTAATTTATCTCCCCTCTAACACACAGCATGACTAGTTGCAGAATCCAGGTTGGCCAGACTTGGGCATTATCATGTTTTTCACTCAGTTCATGCTCTTTCTTAATCACATCCAAGCCAGAGAAGAAAGACAGTCTTGGATCTCCTGGCATGGTGTCCTACACTCTGTTCATTAGGTGAAACACAGCCTTGTTTTAGAAAGTCTCTGGTAATTCTCTGAATAGCTCCAAGTATCCTCCAAAAAATACAGGAAGATAACGATCACTCTTAATGGGGCAACTCCTCATTCTTCCACTTGTCAAGGCATCATTGTCCCCCAGCACCAGTCACCTGCAAAACGTCCAAGCTCTGGCTCTGAGCATTGCAAATCGAAATTCCTTCTGGCTCACTATTTTTCATGGAATGTTAAAATATTATTCCCCTCTTCTGCTGCTGATCCAGGTATGTGCCACCTTCCTCAGACCTTCCTCATTGTCACCAGGAGTGAGAAGATCTATTGTGCTCTCAGACCTGCTCAAACAGGTTCTGCAACAAATAGAAGCCAGCCTGTACTTTATGGAAGGGAAAAAAAAAAGCAGGTTATTTCCTTGTTGTTTGGGCCCTGCCACAGAGGCTGTTTCAGACCCAATAGAAGCACCAGATGTTTTCTACCAGAGCTACATAATGTGCTGTGAGAGGCAGGAGAGTCCTGTTTCCTTTGCATGAACTGGAGTGTGTTAGAAGATCAAAGCTGAGGGAAGGGAGCCAGGATGAAAAAGTCTCCTGTTTGTGCCCAGGATTTCAAAAAAGATTTCAGGACCTACAACCAGAGCTGTGTTTAATGGGGAAGGGGAGGGAAGCAAGCTCCAATTTTGACACTTAGAGAAAAATATCTTTAAAATGTCTTCAGCATGGATGTGGTTTGCACTGCTGGCGTGGCCATGGCCACTGACCACTAAAACATCCAGTTCACTTTCTCGGCCTTTAATTCTCCAGAAAAGCAAAGCTATCCCCAAGAAGGCTCTGACACTGTAATTTAACATAGGTCATGCTTTTCCAGAAGATCACAAAGCACATAAGAAACAATAACAATCTTTGTAATGAGAAAATTGGAGCAGAAAGACATCTCTGTGACTCACAGTCCCACACAGCATCACCTCCAGTCCACTGATTTCCAGTCCCTAAAGCAGCCAGTGAGCCCTTTGGTCCCAAACAGCTTTGTGTGGGTGAGATCTGAGTCCCACACTGCTGAGCTCTGCCAGAGCTGTGCTGCTCCATATGAAGGCATGGAATAGTAGGAATTTTCTCATGTAAGGCAGGAATATGGAAAAGGTGGGAGGCTATCAACAGTAAACCACCCTCTGCTTCCTGCCAACAAATGTATGTTTTTAATTGAGGAAAGGCTTCAACCAAAGACTCTCCCTGGCCTAATTTAAATATCCCAGTAAGAGCATAAATACACAGCTCAAGCCCCTCAGCACATCATGTTCCAGCACTGATGCAGGGGAATGGGCTGTTATCCTGTCTCTGGGAGAGCACTGGAGACCCATCCACTGATCTGCTGTCATTTCTCAGTAAGATGTTAAAAGGTTTAAAGAACCAGCGTGATGCCTTTAGAAAAAGGAGATCATGCAGAAATAATATGTCCTGTGACAGGACAGTAGCAAGATGCACCAAATGACCTCACTCACCAACTGGATATTGCTGCAGTGACTGCCAGGAGGAAAGGGCAGCCATGACTCTCAGAAATCCCAGCCTTAATAGAATGGATATGGAAGGGTTGGGAAAGCCTCATCTTTTGCCAGGTGTTCATTTCCATTTTACAATATTTATTACAGAAAATCCTTCATAACATGGATATGGGTTGTCAAATGCCATGATAAAACCCAGATCCAGGAACTTGAACTTCTTCAGTTTCCTGTCAGTTCAGTTTTATTAATTGCACTATAAATTGTGTTATATGTTCCAGTAAGGAAGAATCACTGCAAGAATGCTGCCAGTGTGGCTTTATAAAGGGCACTGTACAGGGAAACATGAGAATTGGACTCTAATTTAGTTTCTGGTTTGACTGCTGGTGTAAAATGGAAATTCCCTCCATCTCAACAACTGTTTTCACTAACAGTGAAAGAGGAACAATGATACCAACCTGATCTGTAAAATGCTTTGAGCTGACCAGACTAAATGTGGAATATTAAAATAGCTCATGCTGCCTACTCTGACTCAGTCCTAAGTACTGACAGACAAGCTCAATATAATATACAACAAGTACAAAGTTAACAAGTGGGAAAAAGCCCAAATATGAAGTTAACATGTAGAAAAATACAATTAAGGTAAATTAACCTATGGAATTTAATGCCAGAATATACTAAAGGTAATTAAGGCAATTATATTGCAGTGGTACCTATGTTAATTCTAATTAGAAGTACTAGACAACCCTTAAATCTTGAAGAAAAGTAAACTTCTCTGGATAGATTCTATGATTGTTTGGTATCACAATTAATGTTTTGCTCTCTTTTCTTTGAGCCTGGGGTAACATCAGCTTCTCAGAGGGGATGTTCACCTGAACAGGCTGCTGGTCTGCACCAGCAGGTAACCAACCTCCACCTTTCATTTCCCATCCTTTGCAACACATCTAAGAATGTTTGTGGCAACAGAACAGAAATATCAGGTTACTATCTGAGATATTACTGAAGAAAGGAAATAAGTAACTAATAAGAATTTTTTTTTGTGCAAAACACTTAAAAATATGAATTAAGCCATGTCACAGCCATTTGCATGCTTAGAAAAAAGATGAAGATATTTACAAACTGGGCCTAAAATGGAAACAGCTGCTCTCCCAACAGACCGAAATTCATTTCCTTGTTGTATCCAGGCAAGTTTGGCAGAGAAACCCACTGCTCCCATACCTATGTATCACACCAAAAGCTGTGATATTTAAGCAGACTATAAATACCAACCTAAAAACCTAATCATATCTTGTAGGGGTTTTTTGTTTGCAAGTGAGCTTGTTTTAAGGGATTATTAATATTTTGTGACATCAAGGTCGTAAAACGAAGCCATATTGGAATTCCAGAGAAAATTGCCTGGAGAAAGACATATTGCAGTGACCTTCAGGTCCCAATAGTCAGGGAGTTAAGTCTGATATTCCCCACTTATAACCCCCAGCTGATGTAGATCCCCCTTCCCAGGGCTGATGTGGGGAAGAACAGCCAAGGTTTGTAATGCAGGGCTCTGCCTGCAGCTGTTTCCATGGAAAATAAAGAGGATGTTAGAGTTAACCCCTGTAACCAGCACTTCAAATTTGCAGGGCAGTTTCATTCTCCCTGGCCTCACATTGCACAAAAACCTTATCACTATATTTAAATACTAGTTTGTGTCCCTGGTAAATCTAGAAATACATAAGCAGGTCAATCTGGGCAGGAGACAAAAACAAACTAGAACCTTGTTGGGTTCATTCCATCATCACTGCCTCGGGACTGTGCTGTTTTGAGAGGTGGGGAGTGCATACAAAGTACTGCAAGCCTGTATCCCAGAAGCAAACAGAAGGGTGAAATGCTTCTCTGGTACCAGCGTGGGCTTGCAGGAGGCGGGTGTCATTCCCAACACAAAACAAGACCTGTCCCATAACAATTCTGGATTTGTTTCCACAGGAACTGTGCCTCCAGACTGCCAAAGCCACGGGCTCAGCAAGGACGTGCTGTCACCCAGCTCTGCTGGAAGGCAGTCTCTGATCTCTCAGCAGCAGGGAATTTGCAATCATTTCCCACCTCCACAACCTCCGGACACAGCCAGCTGTGTGATTGTCTCAGTGGGAGAGATGGTTTGTCACCCATTCCAATGAAACCTCATCCAAGCACCCGTCGTGCTCCCAGCCTGCTGCTTCCAACACGGAACTGAGGCCCAAATTTAGCAAAAGCCATAAGTGCAGGTTTAACCTCACGTACAGGAGCAATCTCTGTGACATTAATGAGATTAAACACATCATGAAAGTCAGCTCCACATCAAGTGTGCACTGCTGTGCTGTGGTTTGCAGGGGCACATTCCTTTAATCAGGATCAAGCCTTTCCCTGTCTTCTGTTTTTTTTGGGGGTGCAGTGGGATGCCAGCAGAGATAGCACTAAGCTCTTAGTTTGTAAATCCTTTATTGCTTCAGGAAAGATCCCCTTTGCTGCAGCATATGACTTTCTAATTATAGTCCTGCTTTCTACCTTGTTTTCCAGCTGCATAAGGAAGTCAAATTCCTTGTAGGAATCAGTCTCTGATCTCAGCTCTGGTACCAGTCTAACAGTCAAAAGCAACACCTGCACAAAAAGCTTTGGTAACCTGGAAATCTCCAGGACAAATGACATTTAGGGGGATAATAGTTCCCCCTTTCCTCCCCAAGCCCAGGAAGAACATACTAAATACTTTTGCTATTTACTTATCTGGGTAAGAAAGTAGCATTTGACACCTCTTCACCTCATCCATTAAGATCTGTCTTCCAAGTAGGAGCACAAGCACAGTCACCAAGAAGGTAAACATTAACATCATTATTATTATTATTATTTGCATATCACATCTATTAAATCTGAACAAGACACCCAGACAAGATTTATTGTAACAAAAGCAGAAAATTGAAGTGAATGCAAAATAATTTTAAGAAACTCTGGATGGAAAAATCAAGATGTGACTTAGCTATGAAGAGGGTTGTACAACTCTATATTCAACTAGACAAATAGACAAACAAGAAGAAACAAGAGGGGGAGAGAGAGGCTGCACACTAAGCATCAGCCAGGGACATGCTCTGAGCAAAAGATAAGTAATTTCAGTCCAAACTGAAAGATTTAAATCCCTCAGTTACAAACTGCTTGAAACAAGGTATTACAAAGTGATCTGTTCCCCAGTATGGGCTCCAAGGGCACAATTCACACAGCAGACTGTCACTAGACTAAACCCTGGAGCCCTTTCCCCTCTGCTCTCTCTGCCTGTGAAGGCGGAGGCATCAGCAACCACAGCAATAAAAAGCCCTGGCCACACCAGCTGGCAGTGGTTTCCTCCCTTCGTGGCTACAAGAGAGCAGCTCATATTTTATTCATGAAGAACGAGGCCTCTGGAGGTCTAAGCAAAAAAAAACCCCAAAACAGGAAGTAAATATTTCTTGGGGACACTTGGTCACAGGCTGGCAAGAGTCCAGGACATCGAGAAGGAAGGGCAGAGGTGCAGGATGGAGGCACGAAAGCTCCCTTCCTTCCAGCCTTCCTGCCATGGAAGGAAGGAGGATCACAAAGGGCAAACTGCACCAGGAATGTCCTTCGTGGTGAGCCAGTGCAGCAGGGAACAAACTCAGCTGGTGTCCTGCAGTGAGGGTCCTGTAAGGAGTCACTGCCTTGCCTGGGGAATGTGTGCTGGGTGATCAGCATGGATGCACACTGGGAGGGGATCCCTCCAAGATTTGGTTGGGAGAGACTGATATTTACCCCAGCCACTTACACAAACTGTTGCTTTTTCTGGGTAATCTCTCCCCCCCACTTTAGAATCATAGAATGTGCTGAGTTGGAAGGGACCCATCAGGATCATCAAGTCCAATTCCTGGCCCTGCATAGGACACCTCAGCAACCCCGAGAGCATTGTCCAAACACTTCTTGAACTCAAGTTTAATGCTGTGACCATTGCACTGAAGAGCCTGTTTCAGCACCCAACCACCCTCTGGGTGAAAAACCTTGTCCTGATATCCAACCTAAACCTTCTCCAGCTCAGCTCCAGCTGTTTCCTCAAGTTCTGTCACTGGTCACAAGAGTGATGAGTACCTGCCCCTCCACTTCCCCTCATGAGAATGTTGAAGACCACAATGAGGTCTCGCCTCTTCTCACATTCATGTCCCAAAGCTTCATCACCCTAAAGGCTGTTTTGCAAGTGCCTTCAGAATAGGAGCACACCTGAGCCCAAAACAAGCACTTTCCTGGGAAAAGAGATCTCTTCCCACATAGCCAGCCAGCCCTCTTCCATTTCCTTGTGCCCCCAGTAACAGACCACCCTCCATAATAGTAGAGCAAACAATCCTCTTCATTTTCCTGGGAAGATGGATGTGAAGGTGCTGATGTCATTTGTCATCTCTAGTTGTGTGCAGAGGGACAACCATTGGCCCCTCAGCTCAAACCCAACTCCCAGCACTGCCTGTGCCTCCCTTCCTGAGCCTTTCCATCAGGGTGATGGTTTCTGAACTCCAATTATTTTGCACAGGACACTATAACAAGGACTTTCTCGGAATCCTGAATTCCTTGTGAATTCTGTAATCTGCAGGGAAAGACAGATGCTACCTGTTACTTTCTAATACACTTCCCAAAAGGGGATACAGGCAGAAGAATTAGCACTTCAGAATTACAGAAGAAATGTAGAGTTTTACATTAACATCCTTTATTCATTGTCTTAATTACTGCCTAATGAATATTAGCCCTCAGAATACCTCCCCTGCAGGGCTGAGCAAATGAGAAACAGGCCATAGCAGGACAGTCAGAATGAAAGAGAGGGGAAAAACCAAGACAATAAAAGCCCACACACATGAGGAGAGGCAGAAAAATGCACCCTGGGATGCAGCAGCCAACATTCATTTAATAATATCAACTTTTTATATGTGCTTCCTGGCTGGCAGTAAAATACATGGGTTAACAATGGCATGTGGTGTGATTAGCTTTATCAACAGCGTTAGGAGCCAACAGCTTCATATTGGCATCTAGGAAAATGTAGGCATAAAGAGTTTACCTGGTTCTGCAGACAAAAGAGGGATTCTAGGAGAAAGTCCATTCTCTGGGCTGTCGGGGTGACCCTGCGTGGCTTTAATCCAGGTGTCTGCACTCCCTCTACTGACTAAAGCTGTAACCACGCGGCGGGGCTGGCACTGGACACTGATGTGCTTAAAGAAGAAAAAGAAAGGAAATTTCTGTCACCGTTTAAGTCTTAAGCGTCCAAAGGGCAGGAGAGTAAGAGTAGCAGGTCACTGCTGCTGAATCTTTTTCTCATAACCTACTGTAAAGCATTGGACAAATCATAATTTGTTCCCCAACACACGCATAAAAATCATAATAAAGCTTCTCTGGCTTAAAAAGGTAGTGATCTGAATCCACTCCTTTAAGTATTTTCAGATGTTTATAGAAAAGAGTTGTAAATATGTGCAACTTTAGAGAGTCCTGGTAGCAAAAAGCTGAACTTTCTGTGTGGTAGGAATAAGGATCTCTCCAGCTCCTCTGTCCCCATGGCCTGAGCCTTGCCTCACTTCTAGCAGCAGGAATTTCCTAACTGCAGATGAAGGTGTTATGCTACTTAAAAATTTGTGTGGCAGCATGGGAAAAAAAAGAGATTTAAATGTACTTAAAGAAAATGTAAAAAGCAATAAATAACAGTGCTCAGATAAGGGTGGGCAGGTGTATTTACCTAGATGTTCTGGGGAGCTGCTGTTTCTCTGCAGTACTGGAGATGCTCAGGAGAGAGGAAGGATAAGGCAGTGGATGGGGAAATAAACAGGGAGATGGGAGAGTGCTGGTGGACAGGGAACATGGGACATCAGCCATTACACTGAGGAAGAAATTTTAAATGTACCCATAACATTAGATCAGCACAACTGTGTCTCCCAGAGCCATTCTATGGATAACCTTATGAAGAACAAAGGGGTGCTGTGGTGCTACAAGAACAAGAAGAGATTAACACCCTGCATACACTGACAGCCTCATCCCTGGTTGTGCTCCAGAGCTCAAGCCCAGCAGCTCTGCAGCAATCAGGGCCCCTGTCAGTCTGGGTGCAGACACGTCAAGCCCAGGAAACCTCCTAATACGGTGATGCCCTATTTGATGAAGCACCAGCCCAGCCTCCCTTCTAACAGCCCCATCATTACTTTCACTCCTGCTATTTGTACCAGCTCTGCTCTCTGCTTTCAGCCTCAGTGAACACAAGATAAAATGGTTGGTAGCATCAGAATTCATTCTGCTGTCTCCAACCTGACTGTGTGAAGGGAGAGGGAACAGCCTCCGAGGGCACAGCACACCCCACACGTCCCTGGCAGCGAGGCCATCTGTGCTGTGTGACCTACTTGTGGCTGTGCACCAGCAGCAGAGGAGGGCACAGCTTAACTGTGGCTGTGGGACTGGTGGGGCATGGACAGGCAAGGAACTCTGCACTGCAATTTAAGATCTCAGCCCCTGGCCTTCTAGACCTGCAGGATGAGTGTTAGCCCTAACTATAAGATGAACTCACAGATTTAACCCAAAAGCAAAATGACCTTGAATACTAAATAGTTCTCCCCTCTCTCCCCAAATCACTCTATATAAGAATTTTTTATCACTGATTATACAGATCCATACTTTTCAGTAATCATTGCCTAAAGTGAGTTTCCTCTCACACTTTATTTCTATTGCCCTCTGGGTTTTACACCTCACATTCCCATCATAATTTCCTCATTGTCTTCACCTACTGCCTCACTTTTAGTGTCTTCACTAATTTCAATGTCTTGTTCAAACTCCAAGCAAGCCACCCTCACTTTCACCAACCATAGCATGCAAAACAGCAATTCTGCTGCCACAGCTTCTGCATTTACCCAGCCCTCTGATGAAACCAGTTGCATTTGGTTTAGTTTCCCCATGGGGATGATAGCATGAGCCACTGACTGGAGCTGGTCTGAGAAGAGCCTTCATATTATCTTTAAAGAACCTGTTCCACCTCAGGCACCTGCAGCTGGGACTTTCTTGCAGCTGGGACAACCACAAGATCAGGATTTATCTCTCTGATGGGGATCTCCACTACTAGTAGTAGATGTTTGAATGCACTGAAGAGGAATGTTCCCCTTGCTGACTAAACCATTAGCAAAAAGCCTTTTTCTGTAATCTACACTGGTTACAAGCTTTTTCTATATATCTTTTGGGGTGGGAATGAGACAGGTCAGAGAGAACAACCTTAAATTCAGTATTATTCTCCTTTCAGGTGCATCTCCATGTGTGTGTATTTGGGCACTGCTGATGACACATCAAAAGCTCTGTTATTTCAGCACTGAATTTGGAATTCATTTTACCCTGGATGTATCCTGTGATCTCAACAGTTGGACTATAATAAAAACAGTTCAAATTTTGGGGCATGATGGGCTTTAAAACTTCCAGCTCGCACCTGCCTGTGCACCTGCCACACATCCTTATCAATACTGTGCCTTCAATAAATACTCATTCAGTGTTTGATAAACCCCTGCAAGAAGCTCCTGCCTACACAGGAGCTGCAGCACTTTAGGAGACTGTGCTCCAAAACACATTTATTTCAATTATTAGCAGAAACACATCACAAAATCTGTCATCAGGCTCTCTGCAACAATTCTTATCATTAGCCTTTCTAAGTGTCCTTTGGGTGCTTATCAGCAGCAATCCTTCACAAAGAGTGGGAGAATTAATGCTGGCCAGGAAAATGATATCTTATCTAGAAGCTGGTACTTCCTAAGAGCAGAACTACTGTTTAATTTGGCAAGAAACCAAAGCTTGTCCAGGCTGTTGCACTGACAGGCTGTTATGAACAGCAGTGCTGCAGTATTTCACTGTCTCATGTTGGGATCTGCTGAGCACTGCAGAAAGTTAAATCCAGAGACAAGAGTAACAGGGTTTGAGTACTACAGGAACAAACAACCTGAATACCAAAAAAAAAAAAAAAAGCCAATTCTCACCCTCAGATGCCACATAATTATGTTGTTTAATTTTCTACTTTACCTCCAATGGAGGCAAAGTTAATCCAGGTTAATTCAGCCAGACATGTGAAGGCTGCAGATCACTTCCAATTTCACCCTTACATAACACTTATCCTACAGCCACTAGGAACACTACAGCTATTAATAAAAATCATATGCCAAACAAGACTGAAGCACTGACCACCCCACCTACATAAAAACTCAGATGTGAGGCTGCACTTTGCACAACACAGAAAGTTCGCCCTCCAGAGTTTTAGAGAAACTCAGCAAACTCCATCACTGTCAGGCCAGGGGCAGAACCAGCTTTACAGGCTGGAGGCAAATCCTCATATGCCAACCTCGAAATCCCAGTAACAGGCACTGACAGTAACACTGAAATGCAAACGTTGTGGCAAGTGAGAGGAAGTTACTCCCTTAGAACGTCACCACTCACACAGGGCTTCAGATATGGTCAGGTTTGAGTTCCTGCCTCACACCAACCTTAAATTAGAAACACTTCCCAAGGAATCAGAGCCCAGACTGAAGGACAGATGCTCTGCTCACTGAGCCAACACAAATGTCATTAGTTATGTGGAGCACAAGCAGAGCTGAAAGATGCACCAAGGCCTGTTAGCGAGGTTGAAATGAGTACTGGTATCCAAATTCTAACACTATGGATGCCACAGAATGGGTTGGAAGGAACTTGATTCAGTCCCAACCCCCTGCCATGGGCAGGGACACCTTCCACTATCCCAGGTTGCCCCCAGCCCCCGTCCAACCTGGCCTTGGACACTTGCAGGGATGGGGCAGCCACAGCTTCTCTAGGAAACCTTTATACATTTTATGTGTTTAATAAATAGCACCAGAAAAACTCCCTCCATTATAACTACTTGCAGGATTTTGCGATGCATCTTTTGTTTTCATTTTATGGGGGAAATAGAGGTAGCTAATAGAAACAAAGGTTTAGACCCCTGAAAAGCAAAC
>WEIV01021074.1:26115-47363 GCA_013390005.1 Calyptomena viridis
CGGCGGCAGCGGCCACTACGAGCTGCCCTGGTGAGCGGGGCCGGCGGCGCTGAGGAAGCGCGGCCGCCACGAACGCTCGCCTCAGGGAGCGGGGGCGGGATGAAAGGCCGAGGGCGCGCTGTGATTGGTGCAGAGCGGGTTGGGAGGTGGAGCCTAGAGCGGCGTAGCCAATGGGGTGATGGTGGGGCGGGGCGCGCTGTTGGCGGGAAGGCGGGAGCCGCTGAGGGCCCCCTCGGCTGAGGGTTGTGAGGGCCGCCCATGGCCGCGGTCACACCGCGGTGCTTAGAGCCGTTCTCCCGGCCCTGCCGGGGTGCGGGAGCACGGTGTGACTCAGAAACGGGGGCTCTGTGACCTGCCCGGTCGGTGGCCAGGAGGAAAGAAAGGGAAAAAAAGGAATCGCAGAATCATAGGATAGTTGGAGTTGGAAGGGACCTTAAAGCCCATCTCTTTCCACTCCCCTGCCATGGGCAGGGACACCTTCCACTATCCCAGGTTGCCCCCAGCCCCCGTCCAACCTGGCCTTGGACACTTGCAGGGATGGGGCAGCCACAGCTTCTCTAGGAAACCTTTATACATTTTATGTGTTTAATAAATAGCACCAGAAAAACTCCCTCCATTATAACTACTTGCAGGATTTTGCGATGCATCTTTTGTTTTCATTTTATGGGGGAAATAGAGGTAGCTAATAGAAACAAAGGTTTAGACCCCTGAAAAGCAAACATGTTACTGTTTTTATTATCTTAGCCACTCAGCAGGGCAGGAGGAGCAGTCAGACTCCCAACAGCCGAGTACGAGCCCACCCAGCCGTGCTGCGACCGGTTCCCCCTCATCGAGAATCCCTACAAAACCCCCGCGCCCGACCTCCCGCCTCCCCAAACTGCCNAAAATCCCATTGTTTACCTGCGTAGCCCAGACAATGTCAGCCCTGCCCCGTGATCGCCATGAGAGAGGGCACAGGGCACTTCTCCCCTCAGCCCTGTGTCAAGAGCCCAAATTCCTGTACGAATTGCTCACTTTCCCCTGCCCGTTCGTTCTTTATACTAATGGAAGTAAAACCTTTCAGGATGGGGAGGCCCTGGCACAGGGTGCCCAGAGAAGCTGTGGCTGCCCCATCCCTGGGAGTGTTCAAGGCCAGGTTGGAGCAACCTGGGATAGTGGAAGGTGTCCCTGCCCATGGCAGGGGGTGGAATAAGATGAGCTTTAATCCTTTATAACCCAAACCATTCTGGGATTCTAACAGTTTGGGATCAGTGTTATGGAATGCTGTGCTTGGCAGTGAGGGGGATCCTGCAGAGCTTGCACTAAAGACACATCAAGTCATCCTGTGCTGTTTTAATATAATCCTCCTTTTCTGTCAGTGTAAAGCACTGTTAAAGTGTTATTACATGTACTGAACTGTGTGGGGTTTTACTTTTACAGGGTGGAAAAATACAGACCCATGAAACTGTCCGAAATAGTTGGGAATGAAGATACTGTGAGCAGATTGGAGGTGTGTAGCTGTCCCTGAGTCTTTTTATGGGTTATCTAAAAAAACCCATATTTCTGCATAGATCACAGGCCAGTAAAAACACTGTTGTATTTTTACATCTATACTTAAGCATGTGGAAGAAAGCTTTCTGATATACTTGAAAAAAATTACAAGTTTTAGGGTTTATTTGAGTGGTGTGTAAGGAAATATGCCTTCTTCAATTGGCATGTTTAAATTGGCCCTGTTTTGATACAGCTTTTAGAATTTATAGCTGTTGCAATAATATTGTTTCAGTGAATAAATAAATATTATTTGGATAATTAGAGAAAGAAACATAATGTTTTTTAGAACAGAAATATTTTCCATATCGTGTTCAGTGCCAGGTTGGGCAGGACTTGGAGCAACCTGGTCTGGTGGAAAATGTCCCTGCAGACAGGAGAGGTTGTGGCAGGGGGTTGGAATGAGATGGACTTTCAGGTCCCTTCCAATTCCAGCCATTCCAGGATTCTATAATTCTATGAAAAATTAGTCTGTGAACACAGTATTTATTAACAGAAAGATTATACTAGCAAGTATGTAATTAAAAGAGGTGCAAAGGAAAGGCAAGAGTAGTAAAGACCTGTGGGATTAAGTGCTTTTAAATTTTTCCATATTATGCTAGGGGCTGACTTCTAATGGTTCAATTAAAAACTCCACAGAAATATAAAAGCATGGTTCAAAACATGAAAGCAGGAGGGAAAAAAAGCAGCATGTTTCTGGTGCTTAAAATAGAACAAAATTGAAACTATTTGTTCCCTTCGCTTTCTTGTGTAATTTCTTATTATTATTCTTTCCTAGGTCTTTGCAAAAGAGGGGAATGTACCAAATATTATAATTGCTGTGAGTATTTTTGTGTTGTGATGTATTTCACTGTGTTGGTCCTGGATTTGAAATCCAGGATGGTCTCTCAGTACAGACTGGCTTTGTGCCTGAAGGTACTGGTGAGGGAGATTTGTAGAGTACAGCTTAGAACAATCACATTAAACTTAGTAGGAATTACTGCATTGTTGCATTTTTAGGGCCCCCCAGGAACAGGTAAAACCACAAGTATCCTCTGCTTGGCTCGTGCTCTGCTTGGTCCTGCATTAAAGGATGCTGTTCTGGAGCTGAATGCCTCAAATGACAGGTGAGAATGAATGAACCTTATCAAACTTTCAATGAAGAAACAAGCATCCATTTTTATTTATAAGCCTAGGCTTGTTTAATTGGCTTAATGCTATAGTAAGGCCTCTAAGACTTATTTTAATGCTGTTTTTCCAAGTTAGTTAGGGAGTTTTTGGTGTTCACCTATCAATACAGATATTATTTCTTGATGTTTTATAAACTTGATAGATACTTTCATAAACCGAAATATAAACAAGTGGAGTGCAGAGTCCATCATTGCACTGTTTTCTCAGATTTACTTTAAAGAGTTAAACTTCCTCCTGCATTCATGAGGGTCCTCCTAAGATTGAAAAGTGAACAGTTTGTCTATACTGAAATTTCAGTGCTTAAAGTGAGAAAAATTAGGGCTATAAGGGCAGCTGGGATTAAAATGTAGGATAAAGGTATTAGCTATGTGGAGGACACTGACTGTTCTCCAAGAATTGGGCACTAAAGGCTAATTATATTTCCCAGGTTCTATTCAGATCAATCCTCAAGTATTCTGAGGACATTTCCTGAAGGCTTGTTTATGAATACAGTACATTTTACCTACCTTTGTCAATATCAGTTATGGAAGAGCTGTAGAATCACAACATCGTTTTTCTAAACAGAACAAAAAAATAAAATTCTTTATTTAGAAAAGTAAGTCTTTCCAGGGACTCTGTCTATGAAAGTGTCCATGTTGTGCTGATATGATGCACTGTATCCACCTGGTTTTCTTAAACTCTTCTGAACTACAGCTGGGGAAGTGGGTAAAGCTGTGGGAAGAACTGGCAAAGCAATCTTGAGTGCTTTTGTTCATTTATTACCCCTACCTTGGGACAAACAAGTCATTTTGTGGTAGTACTGCAGGTAAGCTTACTGACTATAGATATAGATATATACACACTGCTATTATTAAATTCTTTATGTCAAACCCTCCAAAAATCAAGATTATTAGTGTTTAAATCTGAATCAGTTGGACAGTGTGTCTTACAGCAGGGTTCCACAACAATTCCACTGGCACAGGAACAAACAGTGGAAGAATCAGGAGTTCAGGAGCCCTTCAGACACTGTAGCTGCTAAATAAAATCTGTTCTGTAATTTCACCCATCTGATCATGAAACACTTGAATTACTGTTCCAGAGGCATTGATGTGGTGAGAAACAAAATCAAAATGTTTGCCCAGCAAAAGGTCACACTTCCAAAAGGTCGGCATAAAATAATCATCCNAATTAGGGCTATAAGGGCAGCTGGGATTAAAATGTAGGATAAAGGTATTAGCTATGTGGAGGACGCTGACTGTTCTCCAAGAATTGGGCACTAAAGGCTAATTATATTTCCCAAGTTCTATTCAGATCCTCAGGTATTCTGAGGACATTTCCTGAAGGCTTGTTTATGAATACAATACATTTTACCTACCTTTGTCAATATCAGTTATGGAAGAGCTGTAGAATCACAACATCGTTTTTCTAAACAGAACAAAAAAATAAAATTCTTTATTTAGAAAAGTCTTTCCAGGGACTCTGTCTGTGAAAGTGTCCATGTTGTGCTGATATGATGCACTGTATCCACGTGGTTTTCTTAAACTCTTCTGAACTACAGCTGGGGCAGTGGGTAAAGCTGTGGGAAGAACTGGCAAAGCAATCTTGAGTGCTTTTGTTCATTTATTACCCCTACCTTGGGACAAACAAGTCATTTTGTGGTAGTACTGCAGGTAAGCTTACTGACTATAGATATAGATATATACACACTGCTATTATTAAATTCTTTATGTCAAACCCTCCAAAAATCAAGATTATTAGTGTTTAAATCTGAATCAGTTGGACAGTGTGTCTTACAGCAGGGTTCCACAACAATTCCACTGGCACAGGAACAAACAGTGGAAGAATCAGGAGTTCAGGAGCCCTTCAGACACTGTAGCTGCTAAATAAAATCTGTTCTGTAATTTCACCCATCTGATCATGAAACACTTGAATTACTGTTCCAGAGGCATTGATGTGGTGAGAAACAAAATCAAAATGTTTGCCCAGCAAAAGGTCACACTTCCAAAAGGTCGGCATAAAATAATCATCCTTGATGAAGCAGACAGGTATGTTGGTTTTCTTGCCCTCAGCTGCCATGTGAAATGTGCTGCATCTCTCCTGTCTGCAGAGCTGCAGTCTTGGGCAGGTTTGAGTGTTTCTATCAGGCTATTAAAAAAATATGTTAAGAAATGAGTATGTGTTGGACAGCGATCTTATGAGAGTAGTCATAGCAAGCAGAGATCGTTGCTTCAAAGGAGATGATGAATGTTGAGGTGAAATGCTTTGGATATGAAACAGAATCTTCCAGTTTACTGGAAAGATGCCCCATCCCTGAAAGTCCAAGGTCAGGTTGGAGCAACCTGGTCTAGAAGAAGGTGTCCCTGCCCATGGCAGGGGGTGGAACAAGATGAACATTAAGGTCCCTTCCAACTCAGACCATTCCAGAATTCTGTGACTCTTTCTCTTTGAAAAGATTCTGGCTCATAGAGATTTCCACTGGATGAAACCACCTGCATGAAGTATTAGTATTCTTATCAGAACATTAATGATTTAATTTTGCATGTCAGTGTTATGGAGGTCTCTATGAGTAATTGCATTGTGGGTGGTTTGTTCACATGACCAGAAAAATCTGTTTAGTTTATCAAGCCAGAATATCAGTTTATCTACAAAGCATAGTTTCATATCAGTAAACACTAAAGCTTGTATAAAAATAGTTATTAGGCTGCACCTATGAGTCAGTGAAGGGCAAAATCCATCCTAACTCCTTTTCTTCTCCCAGCATGACAGATGGAGCACAGCAAGCCTTGAGGAGAACAATGGAAATTTATTCCAAAACGACTCGCTTCGCACTCGCGTGCAATGCCTCTGACAAAATCATAGGTGAAGTGCTGCTGGTCCTGGGCTGCTCCTGTCATGTGTTCTCCATACTGCTGGCTAACTTCCCAGGCAGTTTCCAGAAATACCTTGGACCTGCTTGTTGCAAGAAATTGTGGTACTTCTGAAAAATGAAAGCACCTGCACATCCGCTGATAAAAGAGTTTCTTTGTGTAGCCAGGGAACCCTCTGAGCAGCTGGTTCTGATGGCTGGTGCCATAGGTTACTGCAGAAGCACATTTCTCATACTTTGGGTTTAATCTCCATCCAGCTCTGCTACAGTTTAAAATGTTTGATCTGTTTTTATTGTTCAGTATTGTTGTCCTTTCTGAAACATAATCTTAAAGTTTGCCTATATCTGAACACATTATAGACCTTTAGACTGCTCTTGTTAAAATAATATGATAAACATCTACATTCAGAAATCCAGGACAACAGAGGAAGCTGAGCTTTGTGTATATATTTGGGAAAACTCAAGCAGCACATTTGGACTCAAGGGAAGGACTGTTAACAACTGTATGTGCTTAAGGAGATGCCATACTCTCCTTGGCATCTCAAGTCCTTTTTCTTTAAAAGAATTAAAATTAACCGATGCAACTGAGATAGCTTTTTCTGAGATTAAAATTAATGTTTGTTTGGGGGTTTTTTTTGAGAAAAGAGGGAAATGCTAATTACAGATCTCTGTGCTCAGAACCCATCCAGTCCCGGTGTGCAGTGCTGCGTTACACCAAGCTCACAGATGCACAAATCCTTGCCAGGCTGCTGAAAATTGTTGAGAAAGAGGATGTGCCATATACAGATGATGGCCTAGAAGCCATTATCTTCACAGCCCAAGGAGATATGAGACAGGTAAAAGGAGAAAGGCAATGAAATAGAGGCTTCTGTTTAAAGCAAAAAAGCCTTTGAATTGTGGCTTTCAAGGATTTATCTCTGTAGAGGTAAAGCAGAGGGGATGTGACCTGTGGCTCAGCAGTAACTAAACTGTTTGGTTTTGTAAGGATTTAAAATGGATCTGCTCCTTAGAAGTTGAGTTGGTGGGAATTGGATAACAAATTTGTGGGAGGAAACATTCTGCATACATTTGTGGTTTACTATGGTGCTTGATTGAAAACTGCATCATTTTCTGAAGTGCATTTCATCCCAAGGAGGGGAGTGACAAGTAGAGCACTTCAGAAAATAACTAAAGTCTTGTTTTTTTTTTTCACAGGCATTAAACAACTTACAGTCCACACACTCTGGATTTGGCTTTATAAACAGTGAAAATGTCTTTAAGGTCAGTAATAGCCAGAAGTTTAGCCCTGCACCTCTGTGACATCTTCCATGGGATGCATAAGCCTTTGAAGGGGCTTTGCCACTTTGCAGAACAGCTCTGTGGATGTAGCACTTACAGCATTAGGCTGTCAAGAAGCCCATGTGCCTTTTGGAAAGATGTCCCTAATGGCAAATCTGAGACTTCATGGCTTTGCAGCTCTCTCAAAGCACACAAATCACATAACTGCTGGGAAATCTCACACTGATAACTTGGGAATCTGTTACTTGGGTGTTTTCATTTCATGCTATTGAGTCTGCCATGGCAGAATTGCTGAAAAGTCAGATTATTTAAAATTTAATCTGTATTATAGAATGTGTCTGATTCAGTATTTCAAATGTATAGAGCTTGGTGAAAATACCAGAGGTTTAATGCAGAGTCTTCTAATATTTTAAGTGCAATATTTCTCTTTCATACAGGTTTGTGATGAGCCTCATCCTCTGCTTGTGAAAGAAATGATACAACACTGTATAAATGCAAATATTGATGAAGCATACAAGGTTGGTTTCCATGTGTTGTGTTGGCATAGACAGGCATTATTTCTCTACAGAATTCTTGTTTGTTTTGAAGAATTCACAATGTGTGTTGTTTTTTAAGATAAGGCCATTACCATGTAGATGAGTTGATGAATTAAATCCTTTTTGTGCAGGAGTTTGTTCAGATAAATAAGCCAACAAGCAAAAAAGCAAGTTGTATTGAAATTAGTTACTAGACATTTGAGGTTAAATCAGCTGATAAATAGTACATGCAGTTCCAGTACTTAGATACAGCTGTTCCAAAGTTGAATATCCTTGACTCACCTGGCAAGGTTTGCAGATAAATGAAGGATTATTCTTGCCTGCACAGATTCTTGCCCACCTGTGGCGACTTGGATACTCTCCAGAAGATGTTATTGGCAACATCTTCCGTGTGTGTAAAACCTTTCAAATGCCAGAATATCTGAAACTGGAATTTATCAAGGTTAGTACTAACCCAGCTCCTGCTGGGGCCTTTGGGGCCTTTTTAAGAAGAGGTTGTGAACCCCTCAGAGGTTTCTGTTTGAGGTTTGCTGAATATTGGCACAAAGGAAGTATTTTTTCAGTCATTGCTGCTTTCTTGCCCAATCTGCATTACCAGTAAGGATGGTCACTTGAAATTTAACATCCAGTCCCCCACAGAAGTGCCACAAGGCACCTTAGTGATCAACTAGAATTAACAGCAGATGCAATGCTGAATTTATTAGTTATCAAAGCCTCAAATAACACCTTGAGAATGTTCTTCAAGAGCATACTTGATTCTAGTCCAGTAGAGAGTAAAATATTATATTAACAGGCAGTTGACAAATGGTAAAGTGGTGATATGGAATCACACTTCATGTTTGAAACCTGCCCTCAGATGTCTGCACCTCCCTTCTCACAAAGGAAGTGGGGAGATGCAGGCTTTGATTTTAAAAATATATAGGGGCAGAAACATTATCTGAAATTCAAGTGACTCAAAGCTGCTCTCTTAGTACAGGATGTGTTCTGTTTAGTCCTTAGTCAAACCATGCACAGGCTGGGGGAGAAACAGGAGGATTGACAATGTCTCTATCCCCAGGAAATCGGGTACACTCACATGAAGGTAGCAGAAGGTGTGACCTCCCTCTTACAAATGGCTGGGCTGCTGGCCCGCCTCTGCCAGAAGACTGCAGCCCCTGCAGCCAGTTAGGCCCTCCCTAAGCCAAGCCTAACTGCTGGGAGGGGACAGCCTGGTGTGCAAGGGCAGCACCGGGCCGTGTGTCCCAAGTCCTGCAGGCAAAGAGCCTGTTCCCTGGTTCTGTTAAACCACAGAAAAATAACCAGTTCTGGTGTAAAAATGTTTTCTACTTTTTTATTTAGACCAATAAAGGTTTAAAATTTACTTTAACTGGAGAACTTGTCAGTGTTGTATAACCAGGGTAGAAAACAAGACTGGGGCAGTCCAGAGTGGTAAGGTCTGTCCAGTGCACTCATCAAAACATATCCATGGTACTGGGACTTAACAGCAGCAGAAACAAAGATGGAATCCTATTGTTAGGGATTACACTTCAAGCCTGGTCTTATCCAAACCAAGAAGAAAAATTTGCACAAAATAAAGCATTTAATGAAGTTATAATTGATACACTCTGGTGCCACTCCTTGGTCCTGTGGGTAGGAAGGTATTTTTACCAAACAGGAGAAATAATACACATTTTTTTATGGTGTCAGCTGAGTATTTCGAATATTCATTTTGTAATTCTTAAAAAACTTTACCAAATTCTGGGACGCTCTGCATTTGGGTTCCTTTTTCTTTTCTTACTTGTCCAGGTTAGGCAATGTCAGTTTACTGTAGTTTCAGCCTGCCAAAAAGCTACACCACCATGTTTTCCTGTCTGTTCTGTTTTGGAAACCACCTTGTCAGTGCAGATGAGCAATAAAGAGTGAAATGCAGAGAGAAAGCAAATAGAAAATGAATTTTACCACCTCCCTATGAGATGTGTGACTCCAAGCAGGGCCATGTTAATACAATCACCATGGGTTTGGTTACAGCTGTCACACAAAGCAGTGCAGAGGTACCAACTGCTGGTTGCCGTTCACTCTGCCAGTTTTGTTGGTGATTTCCCCACTGGTCCACTGTCTCAGTGCCATGGATCTTGGGTGGCAGCATCAGTTGGTGTCACAGGGGACTGGTCCCTGCACTGGGGCAGGGGGTGGGCACACCCTCCACTTCTCTGACAGCCACAGGGCTCAGAGTTTCAGCAGCAAGAGCTGCCCCTCAAGGCTTCCTGCAGCTCCTCTGGCAGAGCCTGCAGACAAACCTTTGTAATTGAGTGTGCAGGAGAGCAGAGGAACTGGCAGCTAAAGCACAGGGAATGCAGCAAACAGCTCTCAGAATAATGGATTTAATGCTCAAAGTACGTTATTCCTTCACTGGGTATTTACTGAACTTACCTTCCGGTTGCCAGCAGGGAATTGTCACTACCAGCCCAAACTCTGTTAAATGTAAAACTAATATTTATTAAGGGGCTTAGGCTGCTGAGTTCTCTACAGACACAGCATCACAGCTGTCCCCAAAAACTGAAATAAGGTTAGTTTTCCTTTGGCTGCACATCACAGCCAGTCTCCTCTGTCTTCGCTTTCTCACTCAACGTGTTCATGTTGAATGGGGAAGGAAGAGCTGTTACTGGGCAAGTTTCACTAAACAGCAAACACTGAATTTGGAGGATTCAGGACTGGTCCTTACCCCAGGGATGTACCTGCCTGTGGTGTTGGTGCCAGGGGAAGGGTGAGGAACATGGGAGGGTCATGGTTCTTTTTCCTACCTGGGTTCAGTGGGTTTTTTCTCAACTCAGTAGCTGTGTACTGTGTTTCACAGCTCCAGTTGGGAGCACTCTCCTCTAGGCTAATCCCTTCCAGCTCTGGGGGGACATAATCACACTTTTCCTAAGAAGAGGAATAGCATTGGTCCCAGAGGCCACTAACACACTGCTCTCCAAAGGTGTTTGCTCCCTCTCTGAGTGCAGAGCTGCTGTTTCCCAGCACAGGCTCCCCAGCTCCCTTTGAGAACTGCTCCCTTTGAGAACAAGCTGTGCCAAAACTACTTTTCTAATGCATCTTAAATTGAAAACAGGAAGTGAATTGCTCACTTGGCTGCCTACCTCATGTGAGGAAAGAGAGAGGTGCACCCAGGGGAGATGTCATTTCTCCTTGCATTATGTTCAGACAACAGGATCTGGCAGTCTTGGTTGAGCACCAGAAATCCTTGCACTCCTAAAGCCAGTCCTGAAAGAAGAGTGTGTCAGTGAACACACTCACAGATATCTGCTCACCCATGGCAAAGAAAAACCATGAGTGTTTCAGGGCAAGACTAATAACATCGATGGGAGTTCCTGAAACAGTCCCTGGATACCTTCCAGTGTAATGAGAGGACTGGCTGAGAAGTGCTGCAGGAGCTTTACAAAGCTAAGGACAGATTTACCCCTCACTACAGGTGGCTCTGGAGAGCTGCAAGGAGGATTTGCTCAAACCCCCAGTACCTGAAGGGAAGATTCTCCACATCCAGCTCCTGCCCTGCTCATTTTGCCTCCACAACTTTCAAACTTAGACTTCAGTAATGGAGGAACCTCATACCAGGACAATGTACTTGGTGTAACCCACCTTCCTGCTTAGTGATGAGCAGTAAATGTATTTCATGTTTTGGCCATGCACTCACCTAACATCCAGAACTTTCTGGGAGCTCTGCAGCTGGATCTGTTGCTGTGAGCCAAGGATCTGTCACTGCTGCTAATCTCTTAATCACGAATGGCTCCCTCAGCTGGGAGATGACTCACCAGTGGTGTAACATCACCAAACATCACTGGGATCATCACAAGCTCACCCTTCCCTTGCAGTGATCCACAGTGGGAGCTTCTTTGGGTGCTGACATCCCTTTTCCCACTCCCCTTCTCTGCTCACTCTGAACCATCCCAAAGAGTTGAGTGTGGGCTGTGCTCTTTCCTGGAGCACAGTTTTCTGAACTGATGTTGAGGAGCAGCATTTTCTCCCCATAAGATCCTGCACATCCCTCCATGTCACCTCACATGCTCCCACTTCAGTGTCACACAACTGTGCAGGCAACATCTGCATCACAGCAAACCATAACAAGGCACTGCAGTTTCTTTGGAAGCTTTTCAATTTTAATAAATAAGTGGTCCAAAAGTGCCAGATCTGTGCATCAGGGCTCAGGAGACAGGGGTTGTGTGTCAGGGCTGATGCTCCCACAGCCCTGCTGAGGGACTGGTGCAGTTTCTGAGGTTGGTGGCTGTGGCTCTGACCCTCTGAGTTTTTCCTGGTTCTTTGTATCATAAAACACGAGCTGAAACATGAGCAAAAGTGCCACAGACTGACACTCAATTACAAGCTGTGGATAAGGCAGGGATTTAATCCTCTTTAGCTTTTATGAGCAGGTTGGAATCTCATTCAGCTCCAGAGAACCACTGCTGTTGTAAACACCACCTCTGCCTTGCCAGTTCCTCTCTTACAGGAAACTGCTTCTATAGGAGAGCACAGGAACTAAATCAGAACATAATCCCTATGGCTTAATACCATCGTGCATGAGTCACCCTGACAAATTAAGTAACTGGCTGCATTACTGCTCAGCAATTTAAGGATTCATTTCACGCTTGAGGGGAGAAAACATTGCACAGACTGGCCACCCTCCCCTGGGTGGATGTGCAGGGAAATGAGGTGGGATGATGAGCCTGGGGCTCACCCGCGGTCACTGTGGGCAGAGCACTTCCTCCAGTTGCAGGTTTGCAGTTGGACTTCAGTGGGCCTTCAAACAGAGCATTTCTTCCTTCAGTAACCCCCCTTCTGTGGGATTGTGGGCACAATTTGGAGAAGAGATTTCTGAGGAGTGGGAATCTCCCCTCTCCTGGTGTACATGTTCGCTGGGTGCATCCTACAGCTCAGCAATGGATTTCCTCAGACTTTATGTGGAATACTTGAAATAAGAGGGGAAAATACAGTGAGTCCACTGACTTTTAATCCCTGCTTTCAGCTTAACTCAGCTGCCCACTACATTTTCTTTCCAGGGACAAATAGTGACGTACACTATAAAATGTCCATGTCTAAGCAAAAGCCCCAGTTGTACTCCTGGAAGATGAATCCCAAGCAAAGCAGGGGGCACAGAGGTGTCAGGAGCCCATTTCCAAATTCAGCTTCCCTCAGTGGAGAACTGCTAGGATTTGTTGGTTGGACATGGGGATTTTACAGCTTTACTGTGCTAGCAAAGGCTACAACAGAGGCATCATTAGAAGGACAATCCTGCTGGGCCTCTGTGGGTGCTCAGAGAGTAAAAACCCAACAAGGAGGGTGATACTGGTCCCAGCTGGAGTCCTAATCCAGTCTAGAGCAGAGTGACCAGCACTAACCAGTAGGTAATTCACTGGCACTCAGTACCGTGCAACCTCCCTGCATAATTGTTTATTAGCAGCAGCAGCTTGGTGCTGATAAAGGGACAGGTTATGTGATCTTAGCACATCCCTTAGTCTGCTCAGTTTCTAAACTGCACAGACCAGGGAGGGCTTGGGGGTTCCTGTTCACAGCACATGGCAGAGCCTCCCCAAGCTGCTCCAAAGAAGTTCAGAGCTCCTGTACCTATTGGAGGAGGGCAGTGCTGGGGGGGCACATGGATTTCACAAATTTGTCTGTGCAAATTTGTCACAAATTTATCACTATTAGTCAGCTTGGCATCAGCCAGAGATGTGGCACAGCACGAGGTGGGCTGCTCCTGCTCCCCCACTGCCCACATGGGCTGCTGGGCACCAGCTGGCACTGCCAACAGGGCAGAGCTCCAGTCGAGCTCCCTTTGGCATAAACCCAATCCTCCCACCCCTAAACAAACCCATTTGTTCTGCTTTACCTTTGCTTTGACAGCAGGGCAGGGCCTGATACAGGAGCTGTGTTGATGTAGTCTGGCTCCTCATCCGAGCTCTCTGTCTGCAGGGCTGTGGGTGAGGATGGGAAGCACTGATCAGTGAGTGGGTTGATGTAAAAACATACACACACCACAGACACTCTGTTTGTCCTGCCAATAGTTAGCCTTTATTGCTGACATGGTTTTATGCCTGGGCTAAGAAACCTCAGATCAGTGTCAAGGTCTCCTTCAAGAGCTTCAAAATGGTCACAGCAAGTTTGCTGAGCACTGAGCACTGGAAGCACTGAGCCTGGGCACCTCTTCAGAGCCTAAAGAGATGGACTTCTATTTAATCTAGAGAGTGTGCAAACAGGGTAACAAGAATCAGTTGGCTTAGGCAGCTCTCACCCCTGACAGAAAGCTCTTAAAAGTATATGTGTGCACTCACCACTATCTCCCAGGCCAGGCTACCCCCACCCCTCACAGGAAGCCACACATTAGATCAAACTGTGGTTAAAAGGTCAATTTGAGAAATAGCCACATCCAATTACAGCAGGAGAGTCACAGGCTGACCCACTGGGTGTGTGCTGCCTAATTCTTTGTCAGAGGGGGTTACATGGCTCAGCTTGCACCAGGGCAACTTAAAATGTAAGGGGAAATAACACATGAAGAGCAACACTCTTCTGTAGCATCCCATGGGCAGGGTTTAGGCACAGCTACGTGGAGGCCTTGTATGAGAAACAGCACTTCCCAGCACAGCAGTATTCACTTACAGGAATGCACAGCAATTTCCACGTTGCCTTGGATGTTTACCACAGATAGTTGGGAAAAAAAATCACTCAATATAGGTAATGGCTGCATTGCCCTGGTTTGGTCTACACTGTTCTAGTGCCCCAGGCAGCCTGCCCATGAGTCCCATCCCCAAACAGCAAATAACAGCTGAGAAATACCTTCCTCCTGCTGCAGTTTCCACATGTGAATCGCTGCGCTGTTCTCGTAGTCTGCAGCCTCATCTGTGAGGAGTTTGGGCAGGATGATGCTGAGCAGCAACTGGTCTAAAAATGGCCCTTTGTGCACCCCCTCCCACCACACCCCAACCTCATGGCTGAGTTTCCAGCCAGAGCTGCCACAGATCTGCTGATGCTGCCTCATCTTTTTCCAGCCCTGGCCACGTGCCTGGATAACTGCAGGCAGGGATGGGGATCAGACAGTCCCTGCTGCTCCTGCCTCCACTAATCACTCTGTACACAGCCAGGCAGGAGCAGGGCAGGCTTTAGCTGTGCAGAAAGTGTGTGTTAATGCACTGAAGGAAACCAAACTGACTTCCTATTTTGATTGCAACTCCCAAGACTGGTGCTGGAAGCCCTGAAGCAGACACTGTGGTCCAGTGTCATCCTCCAGCAGCTTCCTGGGCTGGACATGGTGAGACCTGAGCTGGAGGCTACAGCCATGAGCAGCCTGGCTGTAATACTAAAAACCCAGAGATGCAGATCTCAAAGCTCTGGAACTGCTGCAAAAACTCCAAGTCAAAGGGATTCCAAGTGGAGGTGTCACCACACACATTTCCTGCAGAAAGGGGAAATGCTCCAGGCCTGCTCTGTGCCTGCAGCAGCCCCTGCACCCCCACTCCAGGGCACAGAATGATGGAACTGAGCCTGAAAATGACAGGGTTTCCCTCAGATGAGCAGGTCACTGTCCCTCTCTGCACTCCAGACACCTTTGTGTGACATACATGAACATGACAGCAACACACCTACCCAGATCAGAGTTGTGAGACATTCCAATGATGACATTTTCATAGGAATAGGAATCCTCCTCTTTTTCTGGTGGAGGGAAGAAAGAGGGGAGACAAGGGACTTAAGGAAGTGTAAGTGACCAGGGAAGATCCCTCAGCACCTGAAGGAGATGGCTGTTTCCCACAATAAAACACACATTAGCTAAAATTTAAATAATAAAACACACATTAGTCTTTGTGACAGCCTGTGCTGACCCAGGGACAGGGTATCCCAGTGCAGATGAACTGGGTGGTCGCTGCCCCATGGGAGCATCATCACTGGTGCATTTGGGTGGTCCTGTTTACAGGCAACATTCATATGGAACTGATGGGGGCTTGGACATCCCTCAAGCCCCACAGCTCTGCTACAGCCTTTAATGAATTCATCTCCTGGACCTGCACTTATTTCAAGCCATACACAGGGATGCACAGACCTGGGTAAGAACAGCTTCATGAGCTCCCTGGAGCCATGGGACAGCCAGGCTGGAGAAAAACCCACCTTGCTTGCCTGGAGACCTACCCTTGGGTCGAGTGAAGAACCTGGTGGAGTTGTGATCCAGAGATATGGGCTCCCTGTGGGAATAACAGCACTGTCAGCTCCTCCTTCCCAGGGCACCCACAGGCTTCCCAGGCTGAACTATGGGAGCACCAGGACAGCCCTGGGACCAGTATGGGACCAGTCAGTCGTGCTGGTGGGCAGCACTGGGTACTTACACATAGTCATCGTCCCCTTGCAGATAGTCCTCTGCAAGAACAAGGGTTTGGTGTCAGCACCCCACACCATGGCACCAACCCAAAGCACCATCCCTGAGCACAGCCATGTGCAGATGTCCCCAGCACAGCCCTGGAGCCCATCCACAGCAGAGCAGGGTGGCTGGAGCAGGGGGAGGCAGCCCCGATTCACCCCAGGCCCTGAGAGAACCCTGCTCACCACTTCTCATGGACACGTCCTACCAGCTGGCAGGGAGAAGGGGAATATCCTCCCCAGCTTGGGAAAGGAGAGCACAGCCCCACACACCAATAATCCTCTTAGGGCAAGTGCCAGCCCTGGGAGGGAACAGGGTGCTCGGGAGCATCTGTCCCACTCTGCTCTGCATTAATCAGATCAGTGTCTGTCTTACAAAGCAATCTTTAAATGGACCAAGCAGGAGCTCTGCCAGCTGCAGTGCTGGCTGCCTGTGTGCTCCCTGCTGGCTCCCATTCCCAGGAACCTCCCATCCCCTCGGCAGCCTTCCTTCCCAAACCCCCAGATGTGTGGCTGCAGCATTTACCTGTCAGGAAATTCTGGTACCTGGACTCGTCCCTGCTCCCTGAGGCAAGAGAGGGGCACGTTACACTTGGGCTCAGCCTGAGTGAGGGGAGCAGTTCAAAGATGGAGCAACCAAATGTTTCAGCACCAGCAACTCTGCCCCCACTCAGCTCTGAGGTCAGGGGACATGGCTGAAAGGTTGGACACTCCAGGGTTGGGGTGCTGGGACATCCAGGGGTGATATTTAAATAATCTGTCCCTGTGATCTAACCAGGACTGGTCAGGCATAGTAGGATGAGGACTGGATTTGAAACTCAGACCCAAGCTAGACCCAGATCATCCAGCTCAGGGCCTCCAACATAAGATGGATGTGGACCTGTTGGAGTGAGTCCAGAGAAGGGCACAAAGATGCTCCAAGAGCTGGAAGCCCTCTGCTCTGCAGCCAGGCTGGGAGAGCTGGGGGTGTTCAGCCTGGAGAAGAAAAGGCTCCAGGGAGAACCCCAAGAGCCTATTCCAGTGCCTAAAGGGGCTCCAAGAGAGCTGGAAAGGGACTTCAGACAAGGGCCTGGAGGGACAGGACAAGGGGGAATGGCTTCCCACTGCCAGGTGGCAGGGTTAGATGGGATACTGGGGAGAAAATCTTCCCTGGAAGGGTGACAAGGCCCTGGCACAGAGTGCCCAGAGAAGCTGTGGCTGCCCCATCCCTGGAAGTGTCCAAGGCCAGGTTGGAGCAACCTGGGATAGTGGAAGGTGTCCCTGCCCATGGCAGGGGGTTGGATTAAGATGAACTTTAAGTTCCCTTCCAACCCAAACCATTCTACTATTCTGTGATTCACTGAACCTGTGCCTGTCCCAGGGACACACTCACCATATCCTGCATGGTGGGAAGCACTGAGCTTCTCAGTGGTTTTCCTGAAAGAGAGAAAAGAGACTTAAAATCCCAGTTCTGAGCAAATCCTACCAGGGGTCACAAACCACCAGAAGGACCATGCACAAAACCTCCTTGCAAGGTTATCACAGCACACACATGGAGCAATGGGAGATGAAGAATTTGGGGTCAAATCCCAAAATGGGAAAAACTATGTCTGAATATTGCACAGTTATTGTGACCAAGGTTCTTGGGGGTTTTCGTGTTTGGCTTTTTTACCTACCTTGCTACCGAAAACTTCTCAGGTTCCTTAGTTCTTTCCAGCCTTTGGATTGCACCTGGCACAAGAACAGAACGGGTGTTAATTATTACTGCAGCAGCAGAGAATTGAAAGACCCACCAGTGAGGATTCCCTGGGACTGGAAGGCATTTTCCTTATGCATCCCAAAATAGCTTCCAAATGGTTCCTTGAATGTTCATGAATGGTCAAAACAGGAAACAACTAAAGGAAAGGCTGGTGTTTGTGCAGACCACAGAGCAAACACATGCTGGGGAAGCCACAATCCCAGCTGCTGCCTTGTTGTCTGTCCTCCCCCAAACTGCTTGATTTGAGGGCTGTTCCCCCTCCCTTCACACTGCAAGTCCTGAGCTTTGGTCAGGCTGGGCTGAAGCAAAGACTCTTGGGGGGTTATGAGGCTCAGAGCCATCTCCGGATGGTGACATTTCATACAGACCCCAAAAGCAGCTCGTTGTGATATAAAACTCGAAAGGTCAGCACCAAACCCAACCTGGTGCAGGAAGCAGTGAGGGGGGATGATGAATGAGTCACTCCTGTCACTTTGGGCTCACCCACACCTTTGTTTTCACAGAGTGCACAGTGTGGTTCAAAGAGCCCCAGCTGTTGGGGCGTCGCTTTCCAACGACATGACTTTAGTGGATTATTTTCAATGCAAAGGGAATTTTTTTTTCCTAGAGCTCAGAATTCGCATCCCTAGAAGCACCTAAGGTGACTTTACCAACCCAGGTGTCATCATTTCACCAGCTGGCATCGAATTGACCCTTTGGATTTTCCTTGCCCCCTGTTTTGTGCATGCAGGACTCCCACCCCACAAGGCAGGAGCCCCCTGCATTGCTGATACTCACTGGAATGGGATCGAATCACCTCAAACCTCTGCTGGCTTTCAAGCCTGGAAAAAATAGCAGTACAACCTCAGCTGAATTTGGGGGTTTATGACAAGGAAAACAGATGCAGAGACCTCATTTTTTGGCAAGTGGACGGCAGAGAGCAAGAACTCCACACTGGGCTCGGTGAAGTGCTGAGGTGCAAGACCCATATGAGCTGGGAACAGTATCCCAGACTCCTGTTCAATTCTTTAAAGTCAAGATGTGCTTTTGGACCACTGGTAGAGCAGCCAACATCAGCTATGGGAAAGACCCAGGGATGAGGAAAACATAATTCAAGATAATTCCTACTTTGAAGCTTCATCCACCAGTTAAGGCCAGAAGAGCCTTTTTACCCACAAAAATATGTGTGTTCATCCATGAAATGGCTTCAAACCCCACTGCTTCACTTCCACTGCTGTGCCTGCCCCTCCCAGCATCCTTTAACTTCAAAAATAACACATTATCCATGATAAAAATAACACCCATGCCCAGTAACCTCTTTACTTCTTAGTTAACAGGAGAGCTGTTTGCCAGAGCACAAGAGGCTTCAATGTCTCTTCCACTGCAGCTGCACATGAGCACTTAATAATTCTGATAATTCTGATTATCAGATTCTGATAATTCTGATTAATAATTCTTATGTTGGGAACCCTTTGCCCCCCCNAAAAATAACACCCATGCCCAGTAACCTCTTTACTTCTTAGTTAACAGGAGAGCTGTTTGTCAGAACACAAGAGGCTTCAATGTCTCTTCCACTGCAGCTGCACATGAGCACTTAATAATTCTGATGTTGGGAACCCTTTGCCCCCCCTTTCATCAGGGTCACCCCATCAGGGCTGGTGGGAAAAGAGGTGTCAAAGGACTTCACTGCAAACACGTAGAGTTAAACTACTTTGCTTGCAAAACCAGCCCAAATCAGAACTCTAAAGAAAGCACACACCACCATGGGCCTGAAGTCAAACCACCTAATCCAGGTATAAATTTCAAGAAGATGGGACCGTTCAGCAGGAGGCCATAGGGGACAGAACCTGCACTGGCTGCTCCATCAGCCTGGGATGGACCACAGCAGATCCTTTACCTCACAGCAACAAACACCCCGACCCCTCAGAGCCCCTTTGCACCTCGTTTGCTCCTGTAACAAGGGTTACAACCCAGCTTTTCTATTTCTTTATATAATTAACTGTGGTTTGTCTGTTGCTGAAGGAAATAAGGGGGGGGTGCCTGTGTGTACACTGCATTTCCTTCATTTCTTGTGCTGCAGGGTGGTGGTTGATCTGGTACAGGGACCCTCCAGCACCAGCCAAGGGCAGGGGCTGCTTTCTGAAGTTACCAACCACTCCACCACACCTCAGGCCACAACAGGACAGGATAAGGACTTGCCCTTCTCTCCCAGACCTTTTCCCTACTAGTTAATGACAAACCTGATATCATGGTCAGAGCTTCGGTTTCATTTTGGATTATTCTTTTCAAAGGCATTGCCCTTCAGCAGCTCCCTGGGCTGGGGTACACTGCCTGCACACTGCCATTATTTTATTTTATAAGTTTGTTTTAATCTGGATTTCAGCTCAGGTCTGGCTGTGGCCACGGTCCCACCCTGGGGCAGCTGTTTGGGGGAGAAACACGATTGTGAAAGGCAACTTACTGGCTCCTCTGTTCACTCAGTCGCGTCTCCCGCTTGGCAGCTGGAAGACAAAGGAGCAAAAAGCTCTTAGAAAAGGATGATTTGGGAGTTAGGAGATCAGAAATACCAGTAAAATGCATTCACCAAACTTCTTCAACGTAACAGGACAGCAGAGGCAGCGAGCAGCAGCTGCAATAGGGGTTTGGTGAATTTTTTTGAGCTGTGGGTTTTGTCTCACACCCTCACAGCAAGGCAGCCAGTCCAGTCCCCAAACCGCAGCCTCTCTCCCCCACTAAAACCTACCCAGTGCTCAGAGAGGGGCTTGAACCCCCACTGGCTGCTCACCCCACTCACTATTTGAATTCATCCTCCAGATTCTCCTTCCGTGCCTGCCCCAGACCCTCTGCAGGATTTGTGCCTCTCGAGCTGGTCCTCCTGGGTGGGGTGTCCCAAAGCCACCACCGAGATGACCCCGGAGAGGGGTCTGCAGCCCAGGGAAGGGGTGCTGCAGTTTTGGGGGGTCCCTCCCCCAGCCCTCTGGCTGCCGCAGAGCCCCTTCCCACTCCAGCTGTGGGAACATCCCCCCAAGGGCAAAGCTCCCGAGCTGGCACAAGGCTGAACAGAGCCAAACCCACTCAGAGGGATTTTTCCAAGAGGAAGGGCCATCCCAGGGCTGCAGGCAGGACTTACCAGAGAGCTGGCACTTGATGCAGAGGCTCACGGCCGCCCCGAGCAGCATCAGCCCCGCGGCCGCCCCGAGCAGCTCCGGCTGCACCATGGCCTGGCCACCTCCTGGAACACAGTGGGGAGGAGCCCGTGAGCATGTGGGGCTCTGAGGCCATTGCTCAGAGAGATTTACCCCAAACAGCCATGTGCTGGTGGCCCTCACAGCCCACGGGGTGGCTGAGGGTGCAGAACAGACTTTCAGAGGCGATGCCCTCTCCCCAGGCTGCTCTGATTCACTCATTCCCAAACCCACAAGTGTTGTCAGCAACACCAGTTTTTTAGTACCCAAGAGAGGGCCAAGAGGGAGGCACTTGGCAATATCCAAACTGCACAAGGCTCTGTGGCTGTTTCCCCACAGCTCAGAGGGACTTTCAGTGTTAAATTCCCCATGTTTTCTTCTGCACTGAGCTGGCTCAGCCACCAGCTCTTCCCCTGCTGTCCATGACAGGCTCTTCCACAAACAGCAGCTAACATTTTGGAATAATCAGCATGATCTGGATTCAACATCTTCCTTTAAAATACAAAACATCCTATAAATGTCACAGACAACAGCCTGCTGGCACCGAGACAGATAGTTTAGCCCATTCCTATTCCCCAGGGCCAGATTTTCTTTAGTTACATATTATTTTAGTTTAT
>WEIV01021075.1:0-13245 GCA_013390005.1 Calyptomena viridis
TTCTCCTTTCTTCTTATACTGAGGGATAATGACTGCATCACGGAGTTCTGATGGTAGTTCACCTTTTTCCCAGCAATGCATAACAAGCTCGTAAAATCTAGCATGGAGTGCTTGACCTCCATGCTTCCAGACTTCAGGTGGGACTCCATCGATCTCAACTGCCTTGCCAGTTTTCACCTGTTGTATGGCCTTAAGAGTCTCTTCCATAGTAGGGGCTGTATCCAATTTATTTTTCACCGGTTGTTGTGTAATGTGCTGAATTGCTGAGCCTTGGACTACATGGTTGGTGCTGAAGAGAGTCTGGAAATGTTCAGACCATCGATTCAAGACAGAGGTTTTATCTGTGAGAAGCATTTGACCATCTGTGCTTAGTAGTTGGCTTTGAATGTGGTGTGCGAGTCCGTACACTGCTTTCAGAGCCTCATAGAATCCTCTGTGATCACCCAAATCAGCACAAAGTTGAGTCTTTTCTGCTAGGTGCATCCACCACTTGTTCTGGATGTCTTGAAGTTTCTGTTGGAGCTTACTGCATGCAAAGCGGAAGGTGACTTTTCTTACATGGCAAGATGGCTGAGCAAGGTATACTTGATGAGCAGCTCTCTTCTTTGTCAACAACTCCTGGATCTCTTGATTGTTTTCATCAAACCAGTCTTTGTTTTTCTTGAAGGAGAACCCTAAGGATTCTTCAGAAGACTAGAGGATGCTGTTTTTAATATGTTGCCAAAGTGCTTCAGGAGAGGGATCTATTGGATGGTCTTCAAGTCTAGTTTGAAGGTTTACCTGGAAGCTGTCTCTCACTGTAGCGGTTTGAATATTATTAACTTGAAGCCTCCTCCTTGGGATGCTGCCCCTCTTTAGTTTGGGCTTAAAATGGAGGTTCAGTTTGCATTGCACAAAGTGATTGTCTGTTTGACATTCTGCACTAGGCATCACTCAGGTATGACGGACATCACGAACATTTCTCTGGCGTACTAAGACGTAGTCAATAAGGTGCCAGTGCTTGGATCGAGGATGCATCCAGGTTGTCTTCAAGCTATTTTTCTGCTGAAAGACAGTGTTGGTGATGGTGAGCTGCTGCTCTGCACAAAACTCTAACAAAAGATGTCCATTGTCATTGCAGTTTCCAAAACCATGCTTGCCTAGTACTCCTTTCCAGGCTTCAGAGTTCTTTCCTACTCTGGCATTAAAATAACCAAGGATTATGACCTTATCGTCTGCAGGAACCTTGTGGGTGAGGAGGTGCAGGTCAGTGTAGAATTTGTCCTTTTCCACAGGGTCAGCTTGGAGAGTTGGAGCATATATGCTGAAGAGAACAACATGTTGCTTATTGTGCAGTGGGAGGCGCAGGGAGATAATACGATCTGAATGGCCTGTCAGCAAATTTGCAAGTTTGGAGACGATGGAGTTTTTGATCATGAAACCAACTCCTGAAAGGTGACTTTTGGTTTTGGGTTTGCCTGACCAACAGAGTGTGTAACAGCACCATGTTCTTTGACACTGCCTTCCTCATGTAGATGAACTTGACTGAGAGCAGCAATGTCGATGTTGAGTCATGATAGTTCATGGGCAATTAGAGTGGAAGGATGCTCAGGACGTCCACTACCTGCAGTATCAAGCATAGTTCCAATGTTCCAACACGCAACTGTCAATCTGAGCAGACCTTTAGAGGCAGGTGTATGCCTTTGTCTCTTTGTGTTTGTTTGACCACATCAGAAGATGCCTGTTGGCTGCGGTTAGCCATCCGGGTGGAGGGTGGGGATGAGTTTTGGTTAGGCCACCTTTTCTAGGCCCCTCTCCATATGGAGCAAGCAGTGCTCTCTTGAGAAAGGCTGCTTGGTCATTCAGGATGTTGCCGAACAAGACTGTCATCTCCAGAGTCAGTCCCAAGCGACCAATGTCCAGAACTACCTGCATGCAGGGTTGGATCTGCGGCTTCCAGTATCACCTGCTGTTTCGTCCCTCGCTACAGGACTTTACAAATGTGGGTATATCCTCCAAGCCTGCACAATGGATTTTTTAGGTGAGGCTCAGTGTGCACAGAACTGGCCCCACCCTTTTCTCCTAGGCATCATCTGTCAGGGCCTGGTGAGCTTGGACAGTGATAGCGAAGTCCTTAGGATGTAGATTTGGTTAGAGTATCCTTCTCTTAGATGGATGGCTTACAGGCCTTAACGAGCTCCATCTGCCTGGGTTTAGAATTAGAGTTGTCCTTCTCCTAGGATGGTTTCCTGGAGGCTAGTGAGCCCACCCACACTTAGTCCCATCACTCCATGCCCTTGTGAAAAGTCCTGCTTATACCTGATAGCAGGTGCTATGTTTTCATATATAAATCTTACAATTTATCCATGAGAAGAGGCAAGGGATGCAGTAATAACCCAGATTATCAATATGCAGAGATAATATGAGAAAAGCTGCTCTTCTGGTTCATCTGTCTCCTTTCATCTCACCTGAAGCTCATCTATCTCTGTGGTACTCAGCATTATCATAGAGGCGTTACTATCATTCCTGATTGGCCAGTGGTGGATCTGGCCTGGAGCTGGCTGGTATTGCCTCTACCAGACATGCAGGAAGCTTCCAGCAGCTTCTCACAGAAGCCATCCCTATAGTCCCCCCCGCTACCAAAACCTGGCTACAGAAACCAAATACACTCCATCTTGTTCATTTTACCCTGCTGCAGGCAGCAATGGCTGCTGACCAGAGGCTGCATTGCCTAGGACTAGTGCCTAAGACCATACAGCATGGTCCCCAAGATCTTTGTGCTCACAAATCATGTATGAACTATGGGAACTATAGAGGACTGTGGACCTCCAGCAAGCTCGTCACCTGCTTGGGAGATGCTGTATAGCTATCCAGCATCAGCAGGACCCTTGCAAGAGGCAGGCATGGCCATCTGGAACAAGCAGAAAGAACAGAAGATTTGTAAGATTACTCACTGAAGACTCAGTTCTGGGCTCAGTGCTGTACAAAGCACAAAACAAGAACTGGTCTCTACCACAATGACCTCAACATTTCTTTCCAGCCTGTCCCAGTCTGTGGAAATGCTTTATGCTTACTTGATCTGCAACTGGCTCTGCTGGATTTCCTTCTATGCTCTCTAGTGTGGCATGGAGATGGAAGTCTGCGAGAGGCTGAGCCCTGCAGAAGTCACCACTGGTAGAGCAAAACAGTCCTGGTCCTGACTGCTATACATTCACTTCATCATTCTGGAAGCTGGAAAGCTGGTGTGAGGAGCTGACATAAACCAGAGCACATGTACCTCTGTATAAGCTGCACAAAACTTTCTTGATATCAAGGGCTAAGGCCTCCCACATCTGTGACAGTCCCATGCTTTGACCCTACCAATGACAGGGAAGTGATGGGCAAAGAGAAATTTGAGGAGGCATGAATTGTGAGGGGGCATGAAATGAAGTGAAAATAAAACAGCAAGGAATTGAAAGGTTTTTCCTTGAGAAAAAACATTTCCCTGAGAAAATACATTAAGAAAGCCAGACAGTGTGAGCAGAGCGGTGCTGGTAGCCACTGCCCAGGACTTCAGGACTTTTTCTAGAGTCTTTCCCATCACACAGGTGCTCTGAGACAGGCTAAAGAAACCTGGGAGAGGCTCCATGTGCTGGGCATCAGGCCCCTGACACCCAGCACCCCTAGAAAGAATAGCAATTTTAGCCAAGGGTTTCAACAGAGACTACTTGAAGCTTCAGGTACAGCCCAGCAAGCAAAGCCCCATATACACTATCTGGGAAGCTGAGGAAACTGCGGTTTGCTCTGACCCCAGAGGAGCACCTGATTATCTAACACTACAAGGAGGTCTCCCAGCCTGCAGCCCCTACAAGCCAGCCATGGGCAGCTGTGATCCTGCACTCCTAAACCCTGCCGAGCAGGGACACAGGAGCTCCTTGAAGTGCCAGGCTCACTGCTTCAGCAATTATCCTTTCTGTGGATACCTCCTCCTTGTGTGTGGAAAGGGGAGATACTCTGGTGCTGGGTGTTGTGGGAAAAGTTTAACCCTTCAGCACATAACATATAAATCCCATTGTTCCAGCTCCCAGGTTAGTGCTCACTCCAGCCTCTGCCTCCTGAATCCCTTTCATGAGCAGCTGAATCAATGTTTGACTTGTACAAACAGCTGCCTGACTGCAATTTGGAAGGGATTCAGACAGGGATTACGGCAAGGCAGTGGATAAAAATCTATTACTTGGCAGTATTTATTTTAGATCCCTGTGGCACTCAGTGTGAACTCTGGCAGCATCTCCTGTTCCTTATTCAGTGGCACATGTGCAGGGGATTGAGAAGAATCACTTTTGGGAGAGTATGCTGCAGAGCAGAGGAGAGGACCAGGATCCAAACTGAGTACATTGGAAATGTACACATTTCCAAGCCAGACTGACTTGGCTCTACAGTGGATCCTCCCAGGGGGTGGGAACATCTTTAGTTTTCAGGAGAATTTGATATTGGTAAGATTGTATTGCTTTGGTAGCCCTAAGAGCCTGCATCAGCTATGGTTTACCAAAGACCAATGTTGCTGGCTCAGTGCAGCTGCATCTGAGATCTAAATCTGATCCTGTCTTCTCTCTTTGAGCACAGAAACGATCCAAGCAGTAGGAGGAGGAAGCCTGCCTGATCTTGGACCACAAGAGCAACACTGAAGCAAGCCCCACTTTGCTGCTCTCTACTAAAGCCTAGCAATGAAGGGAACAGTTCAGGCAAGGGGTGAGCAGGGCTGTAGGTGACAATCTCTAAGATTAAGTGTCCCAGGGAACAGGATTGCAAACAACCCACTCTGTGCCCACAGGGGTCACCACCAAAGCACTGTTGTTGGCCCAGCCTGGCCAGGCTAGTCAGGAATAGTCTCCTGGGACAGGCATGAGTACCCTCAGTCCTTTTCCAGAGTACACACACACAGTCTGCTGGCAGGAGAGAGCATGGGGAGAGCCAGGGCAGTGCTGAGAGATGCTGCTGACTTAACAAGCTGTGACAGGGCTGTCCAGCAGCAAAGAGAGGCAGAGAAGCCACCACTCTCAAAAAAGAAATAGAGATAAGGAAAAGGTCTAAAGGGACTGAATTACCCATCCCCAGCTTTGCCTTTTCTTGTGTTGAAAGTACCAAATTTTCATCTGCTGGAGGTACATCACATGTCGAGGGAGACAGACCACTCTACACCACTGCTGCAATATTTTCTCTGCAGGGTGATAGTGCTAAGAGCAAAATGAGCACTGGCCAAGGCTGCCACCGACAAGGCAGCACATGTAGGCACCCAGATCCCTGGCAGCAGCATTTCTGGGCTGAGCGATGCAGAGATGACAGGAACAAATGGACTGGAGAAGAGCTGGAGGAGCCAGAGCTAGTTTGGACGGCCCTGGTGATGAGCGACCTGCCCTGGGCACAGCCACAGACTTCAAAGCCCAAAGTGGCTGTGTCCTGAACACTTAGCAACTCCCTCTGGGCACTGCTCACGTGGCTAGATCTGTGCTAGAGTCAGCCCCACACCACTGAATGAGATTCTCCCATGAGGTGCCCACACAAATACAAAGTAGCAGATACTCCTCTTCCTCAGCACTTCCCTGAGCACTGCACAACTCACTGCCCCTCCTGTGCATCTGTACGGGTGACTACCTCAATAGATGCACTTTAAATTAAGCAGCATTGCTGGGACCTGGAATGCTGGGTCATTTTCTCATCTTAGCCATTTGAACTCCTAGTTTAAATTTTGCTATCTGTAAGCCAGAGATAAGCCTGACCTAGAAAAATGCTGGGAAACTTATGAATGGAAAGCTTGCATCATGCTTTAAGATCCACCAGGGAGAAGACAAAAGACACCAGCGAAATATTTCAATACATGTAGCATTTTATCAGATTATAACAAATTTTAAAGTACTTCATGCAACACTCTTTATATATAGAGATGTGCTCTATCATACATGACTTCTTACAGGACCCATGCTGCATTAAGAACTAAACTTCTGGAGGAATACTATGAAAAGGTTATAACTCAGATATCTGTCCCCTAGACTCATCCTCTCCATATGACCTTATTTTCCCCGTGCTTCCTCTTTCACTACAATCCACATTTCTGCTATCCCCCATTTCACCTTGTTTTTCTCTTGTCTGCTGTTATGAAGTTATTGCTCACTGGATTTTGTTTTCACATGGAAGCCAAAAAGCATAAGAAATAACATGGAGCCCCAGAGGCAACCACACCAGGATGGCAGTATTCACATCCTTTCCTCCGGATGCTCTGACTGCCTTCAGGAATTGCAACAGAGCTAGAAATCTGGGACTCTCCCAGCTTTGTGGGTTGCTTTTGTCCCTGCACAGGCTTTCTGCAGGGACCAGGCTGAAGTAGTCCTGAAGGACAGCTTCACTTCTGTGTCATGGAAGAGCCTCCCTCCTTGTGAGTGTAATTTGGTCCATCCCAGGCCCCAGAGACCCTGGTTTACCTGAGCAAGCCCAGTTCTTCTGCCCAAAGGGAGACACTTGGGCATTACTTTATATTACTGCTAATGAAGTTGCTTTATTTGTTCTATTGCTTAGGGGAATAAGCTAATGTCTTAGAATGCCCTTTAACAGTATTTATCTTAGTTTATGAAATATTTATTTTGCAAGATAAATGTCAATAAGGGACTCTTATCAGGATTCCTTCTGGGAGGAGAGAATACTAAGAATCTCAGAGGAAAAAATGGGTACAGAGGCAGAGGTTGAGTTCTTATCCAGAATAGGACACCCATTGTTTCTGACAGTGTAAAAGATAAACAGTTTCATCTTCCTAATTCTCAGAGTTTATTTACCAGCAGCCAAACAAAAGTGGATGTGACATGCTTAGGGGTCTACTGCTCCTTTTTGCCTGGGACCTAACGCTCCTTCCCTCCTATTGCTGTAAAATGACTGTCCTTCCCACCACAGTGAAAGGGAATCCTGTAGGCTGACTGGTCCAGGAAAGATTCAGCAGGGCAGGAGGGGAAAGAAGGATGGCACTGGTAAAGGAAACTTTCAGCAGCAGTATGGAGGGAAGGGAAGAGAGGAAAATCACATGGATGTGTCACACTTAGGATTATCCTGTTCACTGGTGGCCTTGCAGACTTCATACACACCTGCTTAGCCTTTCTTTGGGTAATAAAATGGCAGAGGAGAAATACAGATAAATCATAGAATGTTAAGGAGTTGGAATGGTCATTAAAGATCATCAAGTCCCAACCTCCCTGCCATGGGCAGGGACACTTCCCACATAGACCAGGTTGCTCAAGGCCTTATCCAACCTGGCTTAATACAACAAGTTAAGCAGTTAGGATTAGAAGTGAGCACTACAGGCTATCCTGAAGGTTTGCAAGAAAGTCAAAACAGCCTCCAAATTCCTTCCTAGTAATGCTTGGTGTTTGGTGGGTCCCTGCAGCCAGTCTGTGACTCACAGGATCTAACTGACAGGGGTTTTAGAAGGGACATACCCAACACATCCCGATTCCCCTTCTCTGACCATGACACCCAGAGAAGCATAGGCAGGTTGGGAACTGGTGCTGTTCTCTTGCATAGCCATGTTGTGTAAGTCAGAGTGAAGATGCCATCTCCTCTCTGCCCATGCACGTGGCTGGCATTTGAATCTGGCCTTTCTGGTTGGAGCCCACTGTGGCTGTTCCAAGTAAGAGATCCACCCCCACGGCATCCTTCTGCTGGGAGGGTGACTCCTCTGGCCTCTCTCCCGTGGAAGCAGCTGTAAGGGAGGAAGAGCCATCTCTTCCTGATGTGCATGGGAATAGAGCTGAGAGGGAGTGGGGTGGATTCAGCCTCCAGCCACCTGCTGTACAAAATGAGTGGGCAGATCATTACCCAGAGAGCTCTGTAATTTCACTTTGCAAATGCTTGCCCGCTGGCGCAGAGCCTGAGGAGGGGAAGGGAGAGAGAGGGTGGTTGCTCACAGCTCTGCATGCCAAAAAGGCACTTTACTGTGCATTGAGGCCACCAACACTTCTACAGACACAAGATCTTGCAGGCTTATCCCTCTCTGCTGCTCTCCAAGCCAGCTTTTTGTAAGGCGGAGGAGGAGGAATGGCAAGAAGGGGCAGAGAAAGAAAGAAGAACAAGAAGCTGTTGGAAGGTGAGAAGAAAGCAATACAGGGAAGGGAAGAGGACTCTGGTTAAGGAAAGGGGTGCATGGAGGCCATGGAGGTATGTCAAGACATATACCTCCATGCAAAATTGCATGAAAAGGAGGAGACTCCATCCCTAATGTCTCCCAAGCAGGGAAGCTGCATGCACACTGGGTACTAACAGCAAGACTGAGGAAGAGCCTGCTTGGGACTTTCTGCTAAATGCAGTAAGACTTTGCAAAGCGCTTTCTGCTTGTGGGGAAGCCTGGCTCACGTAGACATACTGTGTGCAACAGCAGCAACCTGCCATTCCTCCTGCCTCACTCACCTCCCCAGAGCTTTTTAATTTCTGGACAAATTTCAGCTAAATCTTTGACACATTGACATCTTTATCTGATATCTCTATCTGGTATTATATTTTTACAATTTTCATGAAAACAGGCAAACCAATAGGAGCCAAACCAATTTTCTATGAAGGGACATGTGAAATGTGAATTCAACTGTATTATCATCAGAGAACCTACACAAGAGAGCACTTTGATGAATGTGTCACAACAAAGTTCAAACTCCAGCTCTCAAAAAAATAGTTTTTCAGCCAGAAATTGTGCAAAACCACAATAATTTGAGTAAGCTGGATCCCCAGGCTCTTCTCTATGCTGATATATGCTCACCTTCTAACTTTGCTTGAGCCCATGGCCTAGAGATGCCCCCTCCTCTGAGGCGTACATCACAGATGGCAGCAAGCTGAACCCACTGAGAACAAGTGTAAACCCAAGTGCCCAGTAATCATCATCTTTGAAGAAATTCTTCACACTCTGCAACCTCTGAGCCCACACACACACTGCCAGAGGATGGCTGCATCCTACCGAGGATCTCTACATGGATCTGTGCAGAGCTTCCCAGGCAGCAGGGCCTTTACTAAACTGACTTGGATCGCACCGAGAAATTGCTGGCAGAGGTGTGACTCAAGAGGTCTTGTGTAGCCACGGTGCTGCACATCAGAGAGGGAATAAAAGGCTCTACTGCTTTCCAATATTCCCAATGAATCTTCTGATTTCTGCTTCTAGGCCTATGCCCATCTGGGAAGAGGTTTTCAGGACAAAAGGCAAAAAAGGCTCGATCCAGCTCCCTCATCCCTAACAAGCTGGGAAAGCCCGTTCTGTCTATGCACCTCTAGACGTTCCTTCTATGTTCAGGTAGCTCCAAAAAGAGCCACCTTAATGCTTTTCAAATACCCATGCTTTTCATTCCCCAGCCTCGCCTTAAGGGCTCTGGCTAAAGTAAGCAACATGCCAACATCAGAAACATCTGAGAAAAAAAGTCATGTGGAAGCAGGTCTTTGGCATCCATGGCCAGGTGCCATCCCTTTTATAGCAGAACACCTGTTTTCTACTTCACAAATATTCTCAATTTCTCACAGTATAAGACAGAAGAAAACTAGATCCACTGTGGTCACCTTATCTATTGTACCAGCAAACATACATCCCAGTTCTGCTTTCACATGGCACATTCACATGCTTTAGTAGCATTCACAACTTACAGGACATTTACTGGGCTTAAAGTCCCTTTAAGAAGTAAGTTTTAATGTAATTTGATGACATTTTGATAAGTCACACCATTTTATTAAAAATTTGCATCAGCTCTTTTTTTTTTTTATTTTTTCTAAAAGCGTGTTATGAGTTTTTCAAGCATCTAATTAGGGGATAATTGCCCTGAAAAGCTCCAATCTGTGCCCCTTGATCCTACACATATACATGGAGGCTTAAGTTCAGCATCAGAGCTTTAGATATGAAAATGGACCATGGAAAGGCAGAAAGGGGACAAACACCAAGATGACTAAGAGAACATTCTACATGTTGGTTGTTCTGATTTTTTTTTCCTTCCCTTTCTCCTGAATTTTTCATCCAGCTCTTACCCATTCACAGCATGATGCAGTGACAGGTGACTCTTTCCTTAGCAGAGCTGACAAACTAGAAACCTTAACTTCAAAACTTTAGAATAGTGCCCCTTCTCTCACACTAACAGTGCTCAGTGTGATGTTGGAATACAGCTGGGAATTAATGGGCCAGAACAAAAAAATTTCCCCACAGTGGAAAAAAAGTATATATTGCTGTTGATTGCTTCATTTCTTTCCAAAGTACATGAGGGAGAGTTCCCATCAATAAGATTTCAAGAAAATTAAAAAAAAAAGAAGAAGAAAAGGAAAAAAGGGCTGAGACTTTCTATATTTAGTAGCTTCTGCATTTTGGCACATTTGCTGCTAAACATACCTAAATGCACTTATTGGTGGGGTGGGGGAATTGGTATTCTGCTTTTTACCATCCAATTATCCCAGCAACAAGAGAGGCAGACAATTGCAATTTGATATTCCCTGACAGTTGTCTGCTGAATATACAGCATTTAAATGCCTGTTTGCAGAACGTGGTGAGGAACAATGCCCAGCCAGCTGCTGTTGGGGTTAGTATGTATCTGAGGTGCTTGGCAGCACACCCCGCTGTGCCAATACTCAGCCTGGAGAGCCAGCAGTCTGGAGATCAGTACCACTCCTCACCTGAGGCTGAGAGATGGTGCCCTCATTCCCTTCGGCAAGGCAAAGTGAATGGGGCCACAGACCATCAAAGAGAGCAGCAGGACATGGACAAGGAGAGGGGATGTGCCTGCCCAAACTTTCATCCCAAGACACCTCTGAGCAACTGGGATGCACAACCTATCCTCATTCCTGGATTAAGATGCAAGTTATTTCTTTAGGGAATGAAGGACTATGCTTACCCTGTTTCTTTTAAGCACTGCCCTGCATGATGTCTGTCTGGCAGTGTGGTGCCCAGTGCAGCTGAAGACCCAAGCTGTGAGCCTCTTCAGCCTGAGGGGGTTTGGCTGTCACAACCAGCCCTGTTTGGTGCCTGCATCTCTGAGGAAAGCTGCTGATGCTGCTGTGGAACTGTGTTGCCCGCATGCAACCTGGCTTACTCGAGTTATGTTTTTGGATCAAGGCCTAGGAACAAGTTTCCTTGGGTTGATTCTAAGTTTCAACCTTCTTTGTGTGTGACTGATCATCAGAGTTTCCTGGGACTCAGTCTTCCCTTCAGTACAAATAATACTAGTAGTAAGTAACAACCTCCAAACATGAAGTGGGTTCTACACGTACACACAAAGCTGCTGAGAGCTATTGGTTTGAAGTGCTGAGCTGTATCCTTTCAAGAGAAGAGGCCTGAACCTAAGGTAGAAATTATTCTTAAAGATCAGCATAACAACCAATAGGGATTTGCAAGAGCAGCTCTAGTCACAGTGATCTAGTCTCCCCTTCCAGCAGAGTAACAGGACTTGGGAGGAAGCAGGTGCAATGTCTCAACTCTGGTGAAGCTTTTGACATTTTGACATGTGACTCATGATATTCAAGAAAAGATTGTCTAGATGAATCTACTGTGGAATAATGGGATAACAACATTTCATTAGAAAAACATTTCTTTAAAATAGTTATTGTTATTTCATTGCTAGATGAAAGATGTTTTGAGTAGATCCTACAGGTGTTCATTGGAGAGTCCAGCATCAGTCAGTGTTTCCATTAATGACTTGACTAATTGAATAAAGAATATACTTATTAAATCTGCAGATGACATCAAGCTGGGAGGAACCAAATACACTAGGGGACAGAAACAGAATACAAGACAATCACAGCAAATTGGACAAATGATCTGAGAACAGAAGATAAAATTCAACCAGGACATATTCATGTAATTAGACTTAAGCAGGAATAATCAACTTCATAAGCACAGAAAAAGGAACAACTGTCTAGGTGGCAGTTCTACAAAAAGGAATCTGGAAGTTACTGCACAGCACAATCTGAAAAGCAGTAAAAAACATGTCTGACCACCACAGGCCAAACAAGTACCATATTGGGACTCCAATTTCAGTCTGACAGACCTGTGATGTAGGTTTTTCCCTGAAGGATTATGTCCAGTGTTGGGTATCCCACTTTGAGACAAAGGCCAATTTTAGAGAGTCCAAGGGAGAAGAAGAAGATTGGTCAAAGCTTTAGGATCCACAGCCAATATGAGCAGACAGAACAGACAGAGGATGTCTAGATAAAGAAAAGATGGCTTGGGGAGGACACCATAACAGTTTTCAAATACCTCAGCAGCTGCTACAAGGAAAAAAGTAATCAGATTGCTATGCCCATGGTGAATAAGAGGCAATAAATTCAACTTCAGCATGGAAGATTTGGGTTCATCTGTTAAGAATAGGGAAGCACTGGAATAAATTGCCCATACCTTAGTCAAAATACTGTCAAGGGCAAAGGAGGTATAGCTTGACATGCCTGGGGCAAGGAGACGAACTAGATGATCCCTCAACACCCCTTCCAGTACAATTTCCTATAACTTTTTTGATCAGTAGTAGCAAGTACAAACAGAAGCTGTTTACAGAATTCTGCATTCCCCCTTCCTCATATCAGATATTTTCCACAATGAAAAGGAAGAGTTTGGAAGTTTTTACAGTACAGCAAAACACACACCCTATTCCCTACCCAGCTTCAGCAAGTCTATTTTCTAAATACGCCAGACACACATTTTGGTGCTCTCAACCCTATGTGAAACAGAGCCTGGGACATTAATTTTTCAGCAACAAAACCACAGTCCTCTTCCAACAAGCCTGTGTAATTGTTCCTAGGGGTCACTACAGAGCCTCAGAGGTCTGCAGTTTCCTCCATATGCCTTCCTCACTCCATAGTCCTGTCCAGAAAAACTGTTTACATCCCAGGCTCGCTGGTCTGTGCAGTTCCAAAAATATAGAGTGTTTGGGGGTTGTTTTGTTTACATTTTCCTGTGGAAACTTCTCATACGCTAAATTTAATGCACCCACCAAAAAAACTAAGGTCATATATAAAAAGATTATAAACCCCTTATTTTATGTATATTATTATTATATATTTCATATTATTATATATTATATATCTTATTATAAAACTCAGATTCCTAGCATAGGATCAATGACAACTAATGTTTGAAATACCTGTATTTGAACTCAGCCCCCCATCTCTTTATGAGAAGAGGAGAAGTCCTTTTGCCAAGAGCTAGAGCTGTTGCAGGACCTGTTGTGCAGGCACATGTCACACTCTCCTGCTGGGGGGCAGAGTGTCCTCATGAAAATGGGAAGGAAGAATGTGATGGGAACA
>WEIV01021075.1:14471-114454 GCA_013390005.1 Calyptomena viridis
ATATACAAATAAAATATAAATATATATATATAAAATATGTATAAAAATATAAAACTGTTACTTTTGTCTTTTACTTCCAATAGATGGAGACAGTAAAAGAGAGCAAGGGGCAAAGAGGTGGCCTGGTTCATTTGCACTAAGTGCAGCAATTTAATTACACTGCACTGAAGCATTTTCACACCAGCCATTACACCAGTTGTTCAGTATAGCCACAGTTTTGAGCTTGTTCACAGTATCATCCAGACACCAGCATTTCCCACTGTGTGATGTTTTGACACTTGAGCGTCAGGGCTGATTTCTCTCATTGCACATGCTGGAAAGGCAGCCCAGAGGCTGCAGAAGTCCAGAAGGCTGAGAAAGTGAGGATAAAACAACTCCCTGATAAAGCATTAGAAGTATTCAAGAAGACTCAAAATAGGTGATGTTTCTCATTATCAGAGTATATGTTTCTTATCATTGGATGCTTTGTACAGAAAACATTTATTGTTTTGCATATTAGCATAGGCAAGAGAGCACTTCTACGGAATGGACAGGAACAGGAGGTAGCAAGGCCTTCTGAACACAATGGGCAGGCAGATTGGTAGTCAGGGAAACATGTCAGAACTGTAAAACATTTCTATTTGCAGTTAATATCTAACTGGATTTTTTTTTGTGAAGTGAAAGCAACAAATTCTCTTTAANTTTCATATTATTATATATTATATATCTTATTATAAAACTCAGATTCCTAGCATAGGATCAATGACAACTAATGTTTGAAATACCTGTATTTGAACTCAGCCCCCCATCTCTTTATGAGAAGAGGAGAAGTCCTTTTGCCAAGAGCTAGAGCTGTTGCAGGACCTGTTGTGCAGGCACATGTCACACTCTCCTGCTGGGGGGCAGAGTGTCCTCATGAAAATGGGAAGGAAGAATGTGATGGGAACATCATCCCTGCAGCACTCCCAGCTGAATATAACACAGGTTATGGAAGTGTATACCACCAAGAGAAGAAAAGTGGCCACAGGACTGTAACTAGCAGAATTAGGGTACACGAAGACATATCACTTTCTTCTTAAGTGATCATAAAACTTTTCTGGTGTTATGATCAAGAGTGCATGAATCACATCGTCCCATGCCATAGATCTGTCTCCATATGGACCTGTGGTGATTCTCTCCAAACTGAGACAGTCAGGCTCTCTATTCAGTCTGCCAGCAATGAGAATCATTAAAACCATTTCTTAGATCAACATAAATTCACAGACCAGCACCTAGCAAAGTCAATGAATAAAATATTTTCATGCTAAAGAGCTTCTGAGAGAAGCTGTCAGCCGGCCCCAATTGTCCCAGCCCCTCCTGCAAGGGCTCAGATGCGGCTGAGGGTTTTTGCCTCCCTGTGCTCCGGCTCCGTCTGTCTGGAAAGGGGCTAGTGCTGCGCCCCAGGGAGTGGCCCATCTCCCACAGGAACGAGGGCTCAGGACACCTCCCTATGGGCTGCCCAAGCAGGGCATGGAGCAATTTTGGCACAAGATAGTGATGCCTGCTGCACCTCATCTGGGGAGATGCGTGTCCCTGCAGCCTGTACAAGCAGCTGTGCTGCAGGGACAGGGCACAGCTATGCATCTCTTATCAGCACGCTGAGGCAGGGAATGGGAACCTATGGGGCAGAGGACTATCTCTGAGGCCGGCCATCCTTCCTCTCCCATCTCTCGCCCACAGCAACTCTCAGCAGTACTCCCAACGCTGGCTGTGCTCCTGCTGCTTGAGTTAATTACAGTAATTATACCTGCACTCCTCAGCTCCAGCTCACTTCTGTTGTCACTTCCCTGCCCGTTCATTTGCAAATCTAATCACTCCATGGATTTTTTAAAAAGAAAAGAGGTAGGAAGGGCAAAGATACAAATGAAGAAAGAAACTATGATTCCTGCAACAACAATACAACAGGAATTGAGAAGCCATTGAGCAGCACCAGGTGTTTTATTTAGTGCCCCTCTGAGAGCTGCGTGCTGCTTCCAGCTCTGACAGACAGGTCTTTGCTGGGTTACACCACTAGACCAGAGTGGAGAATAAGTAAAGAATTGCATCAGTCTTCCCCAGTGCCTGCCAAATTGGCTTGATCAAGGTTCACAGGAGAGCTCACGATACTGCCTGGTGCTTGAGAGCTCACTTGCAGAAGGGCAGAAGAGCTTCCTGGGCACCCAGTGTTACCAGCATGGCAGGATGCCCACATGGGCACAAGGCACCATGAGTCTCCAGTGACTGCTCTTCTCAGTGTGGGTCCAACTAATTTCTTGGGCCGGTTTTACGTGGACAAGGGGTGCTGCAGGATGAGCTGTGGAAACAGAAATCTCTTTTCATGCCTGGGAGGCTTTCCAGCAGTGACTCTTAAAGAGCCATGGCTAGATGTAAGAATGCAGTTCAGGTTGCCTGTCTGATAAGGACAAATTTGAGGTCAATCCTTTGAACAAGAGGGAGGAAAGTGTAACCAGAAAAAAGTGGACAGAAATGGCTTCCTAATAGTTTTCAGGTGCTCTGAAGAAGAAGAGGAAGCAAGAAGAGGAAGCTGTGATGTGCCCTGCCAGCTGACACTGGGACCAGTGTTATATTGCTGCTGGGCAGCAAAGTTGAGCAGACGGGTTTTGTCACCCAGTACTGTGTATACAGTTTCAAGGAGAAAAATATAAAACTATTAAAATATATAAAAATNGCATTTCCCACTGTGTGATGTTTTGACACTTGAGCGTCAGGGCTGATTTCTCTCATTGCACATGCTGGAAAGGCAGCCCAGAGGCTGCAGAAGTCCAGAAGGCTGAGAAAGTGAGGATAAAACAACTCCCTGATAAAGCATTAGAAGTATTCAAGAAGACTCAAAATAGGTGTTGTTTCTCATTATCAGAGTATATGTTTCTTATCATTGGATGCTTTGTACAGAAAACATTTATTGTTTTGCATATTAGCATAGGCAAGAGAGCACTTCTACGGAATGGACAGGAACAGGAGGTAGCAAGGCCTTCTGAACACAATGGGCAGGCAGATTGGTAGTCAGGGAAACATGTCAGAACTGTAAAACATTTCTATTTGCAGTTAATATCTAACTGGATTTTTTTTTGTGAAGTGAAAGCAACAAATTCTCTTTAATATAACAGACAGAAAAATGCAAACCCCCCAAAGTAATGCCTTGTTTCCAGGCAAGAAATATGGAATACTGCACAGATGTGAACAACATGTAACTGCAGCATGGCAAACTAGAGAGTCTCCAAGTTCTTTAGATGACATGCTCAAAAGGGTTTTCCATCTCCCAGGAGGCTGATTACTGGGGGAGGAGAGAGAGGACCAGCAATTAGGTTGATTAAAATAGTGGTCCCAGCATGGTCTGTTCTTCACTGTTGCCAGGAGACTAGAAGGCTGGGATGAACAGTTCAAACTTTTGATAACAAAAATAGTTGTTTACTTCCACACCATATGATCTTGGCCCTCTTCAAGGCTGAGCATTCTCATTAGTTCACAAGAAAAAAAATCCCAAACCAAATTCACTTTCTTAGATCTCTGTTAAGATGTATTTACCGTGTTCAAAACTGCACCAATTCTTTCCCACCTCCATCTTCACAGTCAGTGACAAACTCCAGGCTCTATGTTAATTGTCCAGTGGCTGTTCTTTCACTTGTTGTAATATTAATCTTGTCTTTTCTTCCAGATCTGGACCCTAGTCCCCAGTAGGCAGATTAATTCCAGGTTATTTGCCCGTTCCACAGAATATACCTCTGAAGCAAAGGCTGAGCAGGTGGCTCAGCTGATGGGCAATGACATTGAGACAGGCAGGTACTCACAGATTATTTAGTGGGCATGCACTAACCTGTCAGTGACTTATGCTGGAAAGGTGACAATATTACTTCAGGAAACAGAATATCCTGATGGAGAAACAATGCCAGGCTATCTTACCAACTCACTTCATTTTTGCCCTCCATTTTCCCAGCTGATAGAGAAATGAAAGGAAACACTGAGTATATTGGTGGGAGACATTTACAGCCTGAAGTGAAGCCCTACGTTTTTCTTCAAGTCCCTTTTGGTTACCATTCCAAAGCATACTGAAAAGAAAACACAAACCCAAACCAACAAACTCAAAATATGTCTGGAGTAGTAGGTGTTTCAAAGTTAAGAGCCACAAGATCTTCATGCATTTGAAGCATCTCTGTAGCCTGATTTAGGTCCATTGCTAAGTTAAGTCTCATCTTTCCTAAAGTCAAGTGCATTAATGAAACTTAGCCAAGGTGCCTTTTATAGGGCTTTCACTTGTATCTGCTGCTACAAAAACTGTGCATGCCAAGCATTGTGCTTGCCTTTTAAGCACAATGCCAACATTTTCAACGCCAACATTCTGCAGCAGTTGGCAAGGGGTTGCGATAGAAGGATTGATAGCAGACATGACAGAGTTTTAGAAAGGAAAGATAGAGATGACAGTGAAAGTAGAAGATTGCAAAAATAGCAGCAAAATTAGCTGAAAGCTGAAGTCTTGGCTAAAAATGCTGTAGTGTACATGAAGGGTTTGAATGCCAAGAGAGAGAGTATCCTTGCTCATGTTAACACAGCAGCAATCAGGCAATAGCTGGAAAGAGGCATTTAAACCTCCCTGTGTAGCTGTGTTGCAACACAGCACATAATTACTCATCATGCTCCTTTCCACAGCCTGCGCAGGCTGCCTGCTGGAATTCATAGAATCATAGAAGGGTTTGGGCTGGAAGATCATCTCGTTCCACCCCTACCCTGCCGTAGACAGGGACACTTTCCACTAGACCAGGTCCCTCAGAGTTCCATCCAACCTGGCCTCGAACACTTCCAGAGATAAGGCACCCACAACTTCTCTGGACAACCTGTTCCAGTGCCTCACCAGCCTCACAATGCAGATTTTTTTCCTAATATCTAATCTAAACATACATAATCTAAACAGCTTGAAGCCATTCTCCCTTGTCCTGTCACTACATGGTCTTGCAAAAAGTCCCTTTCCATCTTTCTTGTAGGCTCCCTTCAGGTACTGTAAGGGACAAGTAGGTCATCCTGATGCCTTCTCTTATCCAGATTGAACCTGGTTCTCTCAGCCTTTCCTCATAGGGGAAGGATCCCTCTAATCAACTTGGTGGCCCTTCACTGGACTTTCTCCAACAGCTCGATGTGCTTCCTGTGCTGAGGATCCCAGAGCTGGATGCAGCACTCCAGGTGGGGTCTCACCAGAGCAGAGTCACCTCTTTCGACCTGCTGCCCACACTTACTTTGATGCAGCCCAGGATACAAATGGCTTTCTGGGCTGCAAGTGACCATCACCAGGTCATGTCCAGCCTCTCATCCACCAGAACTCCCAAGTTCTTCTCAGCACAGCTGCTCTTGGTCTGTTCTTCCCCCAGCCTGTCCATACTTGCACACAGGTGCAGCACCTTGTACTTGGTCTTGTTAAACCTCATGAGATTCTCATTTCTTAAGTTTGTCTAGGTCCCTCTGAATGGCATCCCATCCTTCATGTGGGGCAACTGCATCACTCAGTTTGGTGTCACCTGCAAATTTGCCGAGGCTGCACTTGATTCCTTCATTCATGCGATTAATGAAGATATTAAATAACACCAGTCCCAATATGAACTCCCAAGGGACACCATTTGTCAGTTGCTGTACTGCATAGCCACCTCAGCACGGGTGGCTGGGTCATGTGACTCCTTGGATACCCTCCAGATCAGGCAGAGGGTAATTCACACAAGTACCTGAAAGTTTCCTGGCTAAATCCCACAATGTGCATATGGTGACTGCATAGTCACCACACCAAGTTCACTGCCTCCTTGAACTTTGGTGGAGAAATTGCACCATTCACAGGGAACTGTAGCCTGAAAATGAGGGCAAGCAGCAGGAGCACTACCAGAAATTCTGGTTTGGTCCTTAGTCTTCAGGTACTTTACCACATTCAGACTGGACACCAGCGCTGTTAATGGTCCCTCCCTGCATTTGCTCCAACACATGCGCCTAGTATAGTGAACAAGGACCTCTTGCAGGCACATTCAGAGACTCTGGAGGGGCTCAGACAGGAGCATGAAAGCACAGCCATGTTACTGGAGGATACAAACCCACTATTACTAGCACTGGAAAGAGAGCCTCTGATTTCTCACTAGCATTTTAATAGAACTGCTTCAAAACCACCTCAACTGTATGTCAAGGACACATTATAAAGACAGGTCAATCCAGGTGTGAAGCAATGTAGCATAGAGATAGCAGTTGAAAGACTGCCAGAAGCAAAAAATCTAAGAACACACCCAAGGACCTTAAACCCAGCAAGCTCACAGTGGAATTACTAAATGGATTGCTTCTTGCAACCTCAGATGCTAATTACTTGTGTGTTTTAATTTTTGTACTTCACATTTTTCTGTCCAAATTAAACTAAATCTAATTTAATGCCCCACCACAGACTCCAAGCATCTTTTTCCTTGAAAGCTTTTGCTGGTAGCTAGTACCAAGACACCATACCAGGAATAGCATATTTTAACTCCCAAATGGCTTTTGTCTTATATGTTGCGAAAACAGTAAATTGTGCAACAGGTAGAGAATGGGCCTTCATTAATGTCTGTCAACTAGCTATAGCTACCCACCCTTCAACAAAGGCTACTTGCAGGATAACAGAGCCCAGAGAGATGCACCTACTCTATGTTAACATTATCCAACAATGCTTCTCAGGTTCATTTTCTTACTTTGCAGGAAGGCAGAGGCAACCATAAATTGTGTAACAGGTAGAGAATGGGCCTGAGGTCACTTGGTCTGTTCAGCCTGGACAAGAGGATCCTCAGGGAAGACCTCATCACAGTCTACAACTTCCTTGTGAGGTGAAGAGGAGGATCAAGCACTGATGTCTTCTCTGTAGCAACCAGAGATAGAACCCGAGGGAATGGCCCAAAGTTGTGTCAGGGAAGGTTTAGGTTGGATATTAGAAAGATGTTCTTCACCCAGAGGGTGTTTGAGTGCTGGAACAGTCTCCCCAGGGAAGTGGTCACAGCACCAAGCGTGACAGTTCAAGAAGCATTTGGATGATACTCTTGGGCACATGGTGTGACTCTTGGGGATGGTGCTGTGCAGGGCCAGGAGCTGGACTCGATGATTCTTGTGGGTCCCTTCCAACTCAGCATATTCTGTGATCTTGGATATTGCTCTTCTGACATTGTTTGTTCCTCAAGTTTCTGGAGGGTCCTTGTAGCTGGGATAAATGTGTGGGAAGGGAGGGAGGCAGGCAGGCAGGCAGGAAGGAGGAAGGGTGAAGGGTTCTGGGTCCAGCATCAATCCAGCTGATGGAGTGTCCAGGATCCTACGGGCACACACCCAGGCTTTGTGAAGGTACCTTTGTGTAGATACCCTGGAGCTAAGTTTCTCTCTTTCTATGCAAATTACTTATAATGCACAGTTTGTTCTTCTATACTTTTCTGGAAATGGGTTGGAGGCTTCAGTGGTCTGTGGTCTTGATCCTCCCCTACTGGACTGACCTTTGGTCAACAGTCCATGCTCACTTCTTGACCTTATTCTTGTGCTGTACTGTGTTGTGCTTACCTCCAGGAGCCAGAGCAAGGACATTCGTCCCAGAAAAGTGCTGCCCTACCTCCATATGGCCTCCCTTCTCCATCCACATCCTTATTTCTTGCTCATTTGCACAGCATATTCTTACCAACAGTCCTTGGTTGGCTCCATGGCTATCTTGCTGTTGGTGTTTGAGACACACATGTTAGCCTCCTATCTTCTGGGCTTCTACAACACTTTATTGTATTTTTAAAGATCCTCTTTGGAATTTACCTGCAGTTCACTGGAGCAACTGAACTGACCTTGGGAACTGAGATTCCTCCTCTTGTCTTGGTGATTCAACTCCAGCCCACATAACTCAAGCACCCAAGATGATCTGGTGATGTGATGGAGCCAAGTAATTCCTATGAGTAGGAGGTCTTGGACAGGACACCTTGGTGACCACTTGGTGATTCAGTCTTTGCTACCATTGTATCACAAGGAATGGCTGGCCCAGAAAGACACAGTCAATGGGTTAGTCACAGTGCTTTTCATTGGTTATAAAGGTTTCAAGGTACTCAGTTATTAGTGAAAACAGGCACAGCTGCATTATATGTAAATACGTACATATATATTTATAAATGTTAAGAGATATAAACTTTCTTGTTAAAAGTTTAGACCTGCTATAAACAGAAGTATAGAGCAGGAAAAAAATTTTTTACTTGGCAGGTCTTAAGTGTTGTCCATTTGTGTGGCTTTTCCACCACTCTCTGGGCCAGCCAGGAAGAACTACTTCTAGAGGCTGCAGGCTGGACTAGAAGGAGCATTGGTCTAATCTGGCCATTAAGATTCCAGTTTCATGTTAAAAATGGTGGTTTTTAATTGTAATCAGTGTTAATATTTTAATTACTTTTTTCCATTCAGACATCACCACTGCCCTTCATTCTGTTTAATGCCAGATGTTAGAGCATGTGGCTTGTCCTTCCAGCAAAAGAGAACTAGAAGATTTGTACCTGGGAATAGTCTACATATTTGCTTTATACACACAGCCCTTGAGCAGAGGTGGTGAAGAGGCTGCAAGTGCTCTGTTGGGGACTTCAGCGCAGGACTGGTAGGGATTTCCCCTTGAACTGACCTTAATAAAAGCCTAAATCAGAACAGTGCTGCTTACAAGGCTCTCTCTTTAGGTCTCTTGGCTCTCTGCCAAAACTAGCGAAACCTCCATGCCATATCACCTCCTTTTGTGGCCAAACATAAGAAAAATAACTTGAAAGTTATATATGTGTATATATATATGTGTAGTTGGATCAACCATTGGCACATGCCATAACGATAAACATATCCTGTCTTTTGACATTGGTTATGCAGTTTTTAACTGAGGCATTAATACCTGAGACTTGCAATGCTTTTAACTCCTGTATACCATAGCCATTCTGTGGAATGAGAGATGTTGTGTAGGCTTCTAGGAGCCTAGAGATAACCTACTATGATTTGAAAATAGTAGCTTATATACTCACTGACCCAGCTGAAGATGTACAGAAAAGTGACAAAACCTTCTGCCCAACATGCAGCTGGTTTGGTGTGAAGCCCAGAATGGCATCCCTGGAGTAATATAGTGAGGAGTTCAAAAACATCTTTATGTGAATATTGTAGTAACACAGAGCTACTTTTGTAAGCTAAATTCTCCCACTTCTTAGTACAGTCTCAAGCAGAATCTGTTGTTTGAATCTGTAAGGTATAAAATACCTGTCTGAGCACTTCTCATTGCCATTCCAATACAGGCAATGAGGACAGAGATTAAATAGAACTCTGTTCTTCCCACTTCTCCCATTTGTAACTGTGCAGCATGTGTGCATTTATGGGCACACATAAGTGTCCCATTGCAGAAAGAACAGTGGGCAGCTGTTTTCCACTGAACATGTGAGAAATCAATGATAAAATGAGGGTGCTGGTGGAGGTTGAGTCCCATCCTGCTGTAATAAACCCAGTCATCTTCTGTCCTTCCTGGCCAAGTAACAGCCCTTGACTTTTTGGTCTATGCTTTTAATTACCTTTTTGCTTCCTCTTCCCCTCCAAACCACACTGTTCTGTCTTATAATTGCCCACCCTCTCCTTCTCCAACTGCTGTCAATGCTCAAAGTGATTAACTCTGCCCCTTCTCTGGGTCTGTTCCTCTAAAGATTACTGTCTTATGTTTGGAGTGGATAAATCCACCAACCGAATGGCCAGCTGCCACCCAGGGGTCTGTCGCAGTCCTTTGGCACTAGTGCTACAAGGTATCTGACTGCACAACCAGCAGAACATGGAGAAGGCAGTGCATCAGGAGCAAAACCAGCAAAGGCTGCAGTTCGGTGTTCCAGACAGCATGTGCACACATAAACATAAGCCCATATATGCTCCTACTCATACTAGCTGCTCCACAGCCTCAAATCCCAGGATGGCTGGAAGAAGAGCCCAGGAATGAATTAGCTGTCAGGCAACAACTTGCTTGCTCACAAGTTGCAGAGACCTCCCTTTAAATCAGAAGGGGGAACTTTCCTTGCCAAGAGCCAGGTAGAGTTTTCAGATGACTTATGGAACTTGCAGAGTGTTATTATCTGAGGCAAATATGAAAGTGAGCTGGAGCTGAACATCATGCCGACGCTGAGCCTACATGCCATGAGCACACAGGGTGCCTTAATGCTCTAAGACCTCCCTGCCAGAGCTGGTGCTCCTACAGGCTGGCCAACAGGCTCCTGGTCTGGTGATGGCATTGCAGACCTGGCTTTCCCCATAGCTCTGACAAAACACCTCCAGCCTGACAGCTGTGCCTGTTGCAGACAACCACACAGGCTGAGCAGAGGTCTGAGTTATACCACTATTGAAGACTAAACTATTTATCTTTGGACTGATCTAAACCAGACCCAACATCAGCATCTTTACAATACGGCCCAATTCACAGCCAGCTCTCCTTCAGCCTCGAGAGGCAAACCAAGCATGAGAGAAACATTACTGCAGAGTGGGCTAAGAAGGGTGCAGCAAGACATGCAAGAAGGAAATGACTTCCACACAGACTGCTTTGGGCAGCTGGGCACAGTCCTACCAGCTTCATGCAGCTGAAATGGGAAAACACCTGCCTCATGGCTAAAGCAGAGACTAAAGGGAAGCTGTGTTCCATGCCAGTTGTTGGTCCCTCCCTGTGCCTTATTTGCCATGCCCATAGCACTAGCCAACTGTACCATTAAGTGACAGCACATGGGTTGTCAGTGCAGAAGAAACTGGGGGGAAATCAGGCTGAGAAAACCAGTTTCAAGTGGGACAAATATGTTAAGAAGAGAGGCCAAAGAGCATGATGCTTCTTGATGGGAGTGGGACTAAGCTGGCCAGGCTGCTGGCTCATATAATAAGCCATCTGGCTGATATAATAAGCCATTTAAGATATCCATTTTCCTCTACTTTTCACCATCTTTTCTTTCTCTTCTTTATATTTGCCTTATTAGCCAGTTTTTTAAGGGCAGACATCTTATCCTATCAAGCTGCCCTGAGAGAATGGACTAGACTATCCGATTCTCTACCAGTTTCCTACTGACAAGCATCTATTCAAATCCTTCTCCAGTTTCAACCAAGGGAGGCATAGAGATGCCAGAGATAATGAAAGTGTTTTAGATCTAATGAAAATAGGTAGGTAGATTCAAGGAGAGAGGACTCTCTGAGCATCCCCACTGCAGAAGACTGCAGTGTGAACTAAAAAACCAAGCACCAGAAAACCTTCACAAGAGAAATCCCATGAATACCTCGGGCCACAGGAAACACATTTAATCTGCCTCTGCACTCAGAAGGGTATTTGCAGCTGGACAGGGAGCACGGAATCAGCAGGCAATGGAGGCAGGCACAGCCCATCGCAGCTGGATCAGCAGCAGGTCTCTGTTTCTGTGGTCTCTCTGCTGACAGCAGGCACAGCTGTCTGGGAGCAGATGCATCCATTGCACCCTGTCTGCTGTCATGCGGGTTCCCTTCCTGGCATCATTGGCCAGCACTGAACTGTGCATTCATGTCTGGGACTGCCAAAAGTATTTAAAAGGCCTCTCCACGTCTTACAAAGGAAAGAGTATTGCCATCCCTCTTTACATCTGTCCCAAGGAGACTCTATCCTCTATGCTAATGATGCTGGGTCAGCTCGATAATGAAGCCGCACTGTGCCACTAATGCTCCTGCATCCCCTAGGCAGAGCAAGGCCAATGAGCCTGCTCTGTGTGCAAGTCTTCCCATACCCTCTCTGCAAATAAGCTCATGCCAGGTCACAGCCTGACTCCACCGCTGACTTTGCTGGCACGTGAGTGCCTGCCAGTTTTTTCAGAAGCTGCTGAACAATATGAATCAGGCTTAATGATGGATGCAACTCTTGCCTGCTCCCTGCGGATTTTCTGTACTCTGCTTGGGAGATCCCATTTCCCCTCTGAAGGAAGTAGGCAGCACATGGAAGGGAATTATCCCTCCTATTTGCACTGAAACATTAGCAGTGCCAGCACATAAAAATTGGAAGGAGCCACATACCTTCCTCTTTTCAAAACAGAAAGACTAGGATGCTTTCTAAGCCTAGAAACAAACTTAAGGCCAAGGCTGACATTTCAGGGATCACTGCCAGTTAATGAATAAAATTGTCTTTTTCAGCCCTGCTCTGTGCACGCTGGAGAGCAGCTGGATTGTTTTCTTGCCTCAGTTCTGGATAATTTTTGCTGTATTCACTCAGAGATATCTGTTTGTTTTCATGCTTGCAGTGTAAGCTAGTGTTGAAGTTGCATCTGCTAAGGAGCCTCTCTACTCCCCATCCTGGGGGCTATTTCAGGGCAAAAGTATCCATTAACGGCTTACTCTGAAGCATACATTTAACAAAAGCACGAGCAAAGAATATAAGCCTCAAGCTCCACATATAACTCATCTCTCCACTATGCCTGGAGACATGGAAGAAGCAGTGGTTGGGAGCAGGGTGGCCGGGATGCGTGGGATCCCCAGCACCACACCTGCGCCAAGGCCTTGGCAGCAAGACTTGTTTCAGGGGCATCCCAATGCAAACAAAATCTCCAGCATACGCAGTGCTCCCATGCAGACCCCACTCCTAAGGGCAGCCAGGGTCTCATGGCAGCTCCGTCCACCTATCCTCTGGCCCCTGGGGGACACACATTACTGCAAATTTTTGCAGTCCTTCTCCTTCCCTGTGAACCTGAATCGACATCACGTCCACTCTCTTCCACTGCCTCTGAGGCCCAAACAGTGCTCCCCAGCCTTGCTAGAGGATGTTTCACCAACCACAACTTAGAGATGCTGAATAACATAGCAGTGAATTCCAAAACCCACTATAAAATAGAAAGGGAGAAAGGGCTGGGTGTGGTGTGTTTTGGGATATATGAATGACTGGAAACAAATCCCAGATCCCTGAAAAGTCAGAGAAAACAGGAACAAAAGGTGGGAGAAAACCACGTAAGTAAGGGGGAGGCGGTGAGGAGGGGAGCTCTTGGTATTGATGTTTGAAATGGGCTCTTTAAAATGGAAGATAATGACACCGAAAATTATTCTGAGCTTTTCAAAGGCATAAATGACCAAACTGCCTCCTGACTCCTGAATTACATTATCCAGAAAGAACTTAATAGCATGTTATTATCGCCTCTCCTCACTGACAGGATTTCGGCACTGAAAAGACAAACAAGAAGTGCATTCATAATCACAACCGCATTCACCTCTGCGACGCACTGGCCACAGCTAATTTCAGGTAAGTGTCTCAGCAGCCAGCCGGGAGCTGAGCAGTGAGGTAATTGCCTTTGTCACTGCCTGAGAGGGACCAGCTGGGTGTACCCAGTGGCAGCCAGTGCCAAAACCCTGCTGTGGGGGAGAAGGGCATGAATCTGAAATGCCTCATGGCAGCTGATGGGGACCTACCCCCCTGAGGCTGGCTCCATCAGGCCACAGTGCTTCCCACCCTGGCAGGTACCTGTGAGGAGCCCAAGACTGTGCAGATGGCAATGGGGTCCCTATGTCTGCTGCAGCTTCAGCTCCACTGGCCTGATGAGAGCTTACAAGAACAGGAACAAGACAAGAAAGGGGAATATACAGATGTGTGAGGGCTGGGGATTGTGAGCAAACAGCCCGTCCTGAGCTGTCCAGGGACAGCCCCTACCTTTGGCATTTGTCACGTATGGTTACTTTTCACGATGGGCAGCCCTGGAGACAAAGGTGTTGCCGATTTCCAGAGCTGGCCAGCCTGGCCAGCCTCACTCCCTCTGCCCCTGCCACCCGATCCCCATGCCTCAGTTCAGAGGTCAGAAGGCAACTCAGTCACTCCCTGCCAACCCTTATGCCCTAGCAATGTCCTGGGACAGGCATCATCCTGGTGTAAATTAGGGATGACCCTGGTATCACACAACATTGTGCCACTGTCTAAGGGGTACCACAAGACAGCAGTTTGCTTTGGGCTGTTCCCAAGGCTTCTCTTTACGTCCTCCTTGTGCTTTACCAATGTGTGCCACTGCAGTACAAAGCACCTCTCTCCTAGAAGGTGCCCCGTCTTCTCCTGAAACATCCTCCAATATCCAGAGATGGGGCTGGCTGCAGCTATGGCAAAGCAACACACAAGCCCAGCCCAGAGGGAAAGCGACAGGGAAGTGCAAGTGGCAGAGAGACATTTCCTGGGCTCTGGTGAGCTGCTGCTGCCACAGGATGCATTTGCATGGACACAGATTGTGACCCAGCCCAGCAGGGTCCCTGGGCAGAAGATTGTCCCTGCTATGTGTGCTGGTGTGACAAGGCTGAGCTAAACTCCAGGGCAGCCTTCAATACAGTGCTGTGTCCTGCCCATGATTTATGTCCCAGATTTAACAACATTTAATTTCAGTGGCCGTGCTCCTACATGGGCAGGCCCCTAAGCAAGTGAAGGAGGTAACTGCCAGTGCTGTGCTCTGCTGCCTGCCCACTACATACGTAGTTGTGATTTTTTCCCCCCATAGCACAATATGGTAAATAATTCTTCCCCACTCGCAGCAGAAGACAGGCTGTGGAGAGAGCTTATGCAGTGCACCCAGCGCTACCCACGTCATCAGGGTGGAACTCACTAGCCCAGCCTCAGCAGAAGGCTCCAGGGGAGGGGCAATAGAAGCACCTGCTCCCATGGCAAAATTCAGGTGCTGCCAGGGACAGCGCACATGGCATAGCAGCTCCCAAGCAGCTTTGCAGCCCTGTACCCTCCCATGAAGACTCCTACGGGGTCCATAGTGACTGACCAGCCACTGCTTGGCAGAAAGCACAAATGCAGCAACCAAAGGAAACCATGGGGAGAAGACCCTGGACACAACTCCCATACGTAACACTATGGAGTAGTCTCTAAAGTGAAGGAGCAGGATGAGGACTGAAGAGCAAACTGCAGGGAACAGCCCTTGGCCAGCCAGGGCTGTAAGGGCAGCCTTGCACAGCCTACGAAGCTCTCAATCACATTCCCTGGCTTCAGTAACTCTCATTCCTTGGGCACACAATTGAACATCCAAGTATGATTTCTCCAGGGCAACAGTCTTCTCCCATAAAACTGGCTGTTCAGTCTACTGTGCAAAGTTATCAGTGGTACCACACTTAGCTGACTTTTCACACCATATCAGCCTACTTTCTTTCATCTTCCTCTGGGGCTCTCTCCAGCTCACACTGAAGTGTTTTAGGTGTGTTAATACCCAAAAGTAAATTCCCATCTGCTCTGATGGTCCAGTGATGCAGAGAAGCAACTGCAGTCCCAACACAGACCGGGTGCAACACAGCCGGCTGTGGAACTCGCTGCCCTGTGATATATGCATCTTACATGGCCAAGTTTTCCTTTCAGCCTTTACTGGCATGATGGATAGTTCAGCCACAGTGAAGTACAATGTCTATGGTAACTATTTTCCACATTTTCTTTAAGAGCAATATAGTATTACCAGGCTTTATGCATGTCATTTTGTTTACTAGCTACCATTTATTAATCTCTTCCATCTTTGCTTTATTAAAGCTAGAGGCAGTGTTAGGCTAGGGGCTGAGAGGAGAGCAGGGGCTCATGGGCAGCCACCCTGGGGGGATACTCACTTGCTCATCTACATCAATGCTGGGCCTGGACCTACAGGCCTGCAAACCACCAACAGCTAATGTGCATTTCACATGCAGACTTCTCCTGCTAGGTCAGACCTAAGTTTTGTCCCCTTCTTTGCAGTGCTCCAGCTACAGGAAGAGATTTTATGAGTGTTATTTATGCTCATATGTATCAGACTAGGGAGAAGTAGCTTCAGCAAAAAAGATTGAATCAAATCAAAATAAAAATTAAGTAAAATAAAATAAATAAAATAATAGTAAAATGGTAAAGCTCCTCCCCTACTCCACATTGCTCATACAGTCTAGGTGAACAGTCTTTACCAGACCACCAGAAATCACAATTATCTGATCACAGCAAGCAGTTCAAAGGGGAAGCTGTGCAGAAAGCAACTCGAGTTCTGACACCATGGCTGATCTGGAGTGACACAAGGGATGGCAAGCAGAGTGATGCTCTCTGGGTCACATAAGCCAATCCAAAAAGGCCGTTACCACTTGATAAGGTGCACGGATGCAGGAGGTGCGCAGGTAAGTGTCCTGCCCAGGGCTTCCTCAGGCACTGCTGTGGGTGGACACACAAACATGCTCCCTGCAGGGGACAGAGACACTGATCACTACCCCATGGAGAAGCAGCAACAACTTTCCAAGTTGGCATGGAGAAGATCTCTGACAGGTGTAGCTCTGTACTGGTTCTGTCTGAGCCCCATAGCAGCCTCCACAGTGCTGTGCTCTGTATTGGTAAATAACACACCAGTGTTTTGACTGCTGTGAGTGCAGCATCAGGTGAGAGCAAGACTTTGGGAGGGGACACAAACAGGCTAGCTGACCCAGACTGACCAAAGGGATATTCCATACCATATGACATCAGCTCAGGTATAAAGCTAAGGAAAGGAGCAGGACGTGGGGGACATTCATTGTTTCCAATGCCTGTCTGCTGCAAAAACAACCAAATGTGTAGAAGTCCTGCTTCTCAGGACGTGAGCTGACATCACCGTGAACGGGAAGTAGAGATTAGATTTTTCCTGCTTTGGTTCTTGTGTGCGCAAGTTTTTGCTTATAGTAAACTGCCTTATCTCAAAACTCACTGGTTGTTTTCACCTTATTCCCTTCTCCCTTCCTGGCTGGGAAAAGGGGAGGAGTGATAGAGAGCGACCATTCAGGCACTTGGCATTTAGCCAAGGTCAACCATTACAAGCTCCAACCACCCTTTGTGCCAAATGCCCTCAAGTCAGAGAAATGCTTGGGCCTGTCTCGATGGAGCCTGATTACTATCACATAGAGGTCATTGAACATCCCTCCAGCACGATCAAGAAGCCTTCAGCTGAATGTAAGTACAATTTACTCCTGGTTTAAAACCTGTTTAAAACCTGAGCTAGCAACAGCAGGATCCTGGGAAGGCATCCACTGTCTCTTCTCGAGAAGGCACTACAGCATGCAGATTTTGCCCAAGAAAGACCCAAGAGGTGGCTGGCTGATAAAAAATGCAAGAGGAACTACCCAGGCCAGAGTTTGCAAGGACAGGCAGGCTCACAGCCCAAGTGCTACAACCAAACCAAATAAAACCAGTTGGAATGCCCTGGCCTGGGCTTCAAAGCAAAGACAAGCTTTGGCCAGGGATGTTATGTCAGAGTGCAGACACTGACACAAAAGGAGAGCTGGGAAGGGTAAAACCCAGATCCAACCTCATCCCACAGCAATGACTCCACGGTGATGTGAGCTAGCCCACTGCCTGCTCTCTGCCATGGCTGTATGGCTTCACAAACAGGCTGGCTGGGAGGGACCACCAGGCATCTGATTCCTCTCTTGCTCCGAGGGAGACTCTTGCCAACAGAAGACCAGCTGAGTCACTCTGGCTGGACAGCCAGGATGGAGACCCTTTCTGGGTAACATGACCTAGCTTTGCACCATCCTCCTGGCGAAGAAATTAATTCCTAACTATCCAAACTGTGACTTGTGGTCATCGGTCCCTGCTTAATCATCTGGCACTGCTGGAAGGAGATTGGGTCTAATCCCCTTTCAGAGAATCTCCAGCCTTTATCAGCTCATGCCTCTGCTTCTTCCTTGAAGGACTAAACAAGCCCATCTCCTTTGCAGGTTATGGGAGTAGCTCCTGGCCATGTTGTATGCCCTCCACCAGACCCAATCCAGTTTTTCAACATCCCTCTCCTACTAAGAGAACCAAAAGAGGACATGGTTTCAGGTATTGACTCATCAGTACCAAGCACAGGAGGAGAAGTTGTCCTGGATGTAGCCCTGGACATGATTTCCACTGCAAGCTCATCTTTACCTGGGGTTCCCTGTAATCCCTTTCTGCAGGGCTGCTAGTCCACCAGTAGGTTTTCCTAGTCCTAGTGATACCTCATGGAGCACCATTATCTGTATGATTCTTGGAAAGGATAATTTTTCTCAGACAGATAATTAATTAATTACAAATATCAGTCTCTCACTGTCCAGCTCTTTTACAGTCCTGGCCAGCACTTGAACAGCTGCTGGAGAAGGAGGATGACCCACGCCCCACAGGCTCCTCAGTGGGGCTGAGAGAGGACCAGCCCCATGCCAGCAGAAGTCTGGTGGCCCTGGAGTCCTAGTGAAGTGGGAACCCAGGCTGCCTCCTGATCAGGAGCTTTCCATCCTCCAGTCCATCATCCCCAGCAGAGTGACAGCTGCCAGCTGATCTGCTGGAACAACAACTGAGAAAAGTCCGAGTCCTAGCTGGGGGAGGGAAGGAAAAAGCCACAGGAGAGCTCCACAGAGAAAGAGCCACAACAAGACTCTGAATGGCCTTGTAGAGACCATTGTACCTCAGCAATATTGTGCCACACTGCGCTGGTGCAAAGGGCAGCAGGAAGAAGGGGGATTCAGTCGTTGTGCCAGAGGTGGCAACTCACTTGCCACAGTGTCTAGGTGACCTGTGAAACAAAAATCAGACAGTGGAGTCCAGAACATTTAGATATCACAAGTCCATTTATAACCATGCTAAGGTTCTAAGTTTCCTTTCCTTTCCTTTCTCCTTTCTCTTCCCTTTCCCTTTCCCTTCCCTTTTTCCTTTCCTTTCCTTTCCTTTCCTTTCCTTTCCCCTTTCCTTTCTCCTTTCCTTCTCCCCTCCCCTTCTCTCCTCTCGCTTTCCCTCCCCTCCTATTTCCTTTCTCCTTTCCATTTCCCTTTACCTTTTCCTGTCTCTTTCCCTCCCATCCCATCTGCTCCCCTCCCACCTCCCAAACCCCAGGACTCACCAGCAAAATTAATTGCTGCAAACACTCAGAATCACATGCATCTTCCCACTGCTCTGCAAAGAGCACTTTGCTGCCTGGCCGGAGCAGCTGAGGCCGAGTCCTCTCACATCGACAGGGGTAGGACAGCAATCACCTCCCAGCCAGCAGCATTGAGGATTGTTGATGGGAAAGATCAGAAAGCCTTTGAGTCTTCAGATTCTCTCCACACAGTATGGCTGGACACAGTGAACATGGAGTTGTGGCAGCAGCTTGCCCCTAGAGATGTCCCCTGATGGCACCTTGCTGCCCAGGGTGCTCCCATGGGAAACTCTGGAAGTCCTGGTCCCAAGCACTGCTGCAGCCTTGCCCAAGGTGCAAAGCTGCAGGTATGTGGCTCAAGAGACCAAAGCAGGGGCATCAGGGAAAAGGAGGATTCCTAGGAGCTACTGTGCTCCTACAGCAATCAAGACCTTCTGCTCAGTCTGCAGGAAGGAGATGGCTCTTTGGAGCAGAGCAGAGAGCAGCTCTTCTGCTGCTTTGTGGAGGAGATCAAGAAGGAAGTCATAAGCAAACTCAAAGGCTCCAACTGCTCCTTCCCTACACACTCTGCTCCACCTTAGGGCACCTCTATTCAAGGTACCAGAGACCCAGCAACCCCAAGCAGACTTGGATTTATCCCAAGGGCTGTGAGTCTCTGAGGCATCCCTCCCACCACAGCAGTGCCAGTAAATTCCCCCTCCCAGTACAAGGTGAGCCCCCAGCCCATGCCCCTCTATCTCAGTGCTGTTGCTCTGTGCCATTTGAAAGCCACAATAAAGACTTCTTGTCATTACCCAGACAAGCACACCCCCTGGGTGAGATGGGGATGGCCAGAGCTCAGGCTGCAGGAGCAGGAGCCAGCCCCAGCCTCTTGCTTCTAGAGAGGAGCCATGGGGGAAGAAATATCCATCCCCTCTTTCTAGGCATTCAGTTGTCAGGGGATGAAAGGGATAAGGCACTGACTGCTCTGAGGGCTGTGGCCTTCCAGACATCTCTCTGCTCCCACCTGAATGCTGGGCATTCTGGCACAGCTGCCATGTGTGACAGCTCCTTGCATGCTCCAGGACTCAGCAGCCTGCCCACACCACTTTGGACTCAGGGTATGGGGGGGAAATAGCACCAGTGGAGGTGGGGGAAGAGTCCTCTCAAGTTGTGCACTGGAAGGTAGCCCTGGTGACCAAGGGGGTGTCATTGTGAGGAGGATGACTTGGACGCTGGACAGGCTGCATGCAAGTCACGGTTCATATCCTATATGGTTTGGGAAGCAGTGAGTGATTCATTTGGAAAACTTCCATGCTGCAACAGCACAAGGTTCATATGCCCCTTCAGGATGGCAGAGGCCACTGTGCAGCCTGGATCTGCAAATACATATGCCACCCACTCGCCATCATTAAAGTTCACTGGATGGGCTAGGTAAAGTCTATGCTGTTCAGCATGAACTAATGTTCTCTCTGGCTTTTCTTCAGCTGGATTTGAAAAAGCATGTTCACTTCATACCCTAGATTCTTGCAGTTTCGCGTGGCAACTTCATTTACCCTGACTGCCTCATTTTACACCTCCAGTGGATGTAATGATGGTACATTTAAATGCTAGATGAAGCATCAGCTGACTTCCCAACATGAGATAAGAGCACTGAGAGCCTTAGAATGGGCTACAACGTAGTATTTCCTATTACAGGAGGTGAAAAGATGCCCATCAGTTTTGTACCTCTGGCCCCAGCTCTTACCCCCATGTTGGTCCTGAGAAAGAGTAGGTGGGCTCAGGAGTCTGCTGCAAGGCCAACATTTATTGTTTGCACCAAACTTCAGCATGCTCACAGCTGCAAGCAGAGCAGCAGAGGCTGTGTTTGCTGGTAGTGAATATACCGATAAATGCAGAGTGGAAGGAGAGGCCAAGTGCACAGAGATGATCCAGGTTACCCATGTCTGACAACCACAAATTGGGATGAGAGAGTGTCTTTTCAAAACCCTTTTAGCACATTCGTCTTTGAGAGCTTTCAGCAAAAAGACAAGGCAGGAATGTTAAGGGGTCAAACTCCATGTGTTTGCTTGTTCTTTCCTAAGACAACCCTCATTGATTGACTGTGGGAAGGGTGAGAACTGAGCACAACTGATGGAGTCCCTCTGCTAACACTGCAGTGCAGCATCCCATCAAAGACTATGACAGTAGACAAAGCTCTGTCAAACACACCCCGCTCTTTGCCTGCTGCACACTGCCAGAAACCAGTCTGAGGGGCTGCTGGCTCCCTACCACTTTTAGAGTCAGAACCTCCCTCGGGTAGCAGAACTAGCAGTCACGTGGTGGGATTTTGAGGGAGTGAAAGAACAGGCATGGACAAGAGCAGTCTGTAAGCTTGAGAGCCAGGCTGCAGGCAGCCTCTCCACAATATGAGATCCTCTGGAAATGAGGATCTCATTCTGGGATGACTTTTCACTCACAGATGTTAGTGAGACACAGATAGTGATCCGGTCAGCATATCCAGCCACAAACATGCAAAGGCATGCAGAGGCAGCTACAAAATGATGATGTACAGTCACTGACCATTGCTAGAGCACCTCTGGGATTTTAACCAGCTGCACCAGACCAGTTTTCTAGGTGGAGCTCTTACTTGTGATGAGAACACGATAGGCTCACCCATGATGGCCAGGCTGCAAGCTCTAAATGCCTCAGCAAGGCACTGATTCAGCCAGACTACTCACAAGAGCACAGATTAGTCATGTATGGGCTGCAGGACCAATATTCCAGGCCCCCTGTGACTCCTTGTTGACTCAGGAGTCTCATCACTGCAATTACCACCATTTCATTCCCTGACAGCATCATATAACCCAGAAGTCAATCTGGCCTGTCATTGCACAGGTTGGGGACAAGTCTTGCAAGGACATTCAGTCTTGTCATGGTTTCTTTTTTGCTGTTAGCAAAGATGGGAGAGCACATCACTCCTGCTGTTGCACCCAAAGTAGGAAGGGCTCAGAGAGCTAACGCCAGTGTCAGGCAATTGACTGCAGAAGGAGACCAAAAATCCATGTTCAGTAATTCCCTATCCACAGCTCTGCCACTCACACACCACTTCTTGACAGCCCTGAGCCAGCCAGTCTACACTCCTGTGCATGTACACAGTCACTGTCACAAGCCACATGTCTGCAGTTACTAACCCATGATGCCCAAGCCTACCAGCAGTCAGGTACCTTTCCTGGATTCCCCTCCCTCTCTCACAAAGCCAGCAAGTGGTTCCTCAGAGACTCACACACACACTCACCTGCACTGTCCCCTACTTCCCTTTCCAAGCAAATGGACTCACTTCAAGACGGCATCTTACACCCCTGCAAGGTGGGAAACTGTATGGACATAAACTGGGAAAGTGAATGGCCTTTTTGTGGCTTGAACCAGGCATAGCCTGGTGCCTGAGTAACAACCTTCGGCTTACCAAGCTTTCTGGCAGTAGAGGGAAATTCCCATTCTGTCCTTCATGTCTCCTTTCACCAAGACAGTTTCTGACAAAGCTGAAATTATGTGAGCAGTCACCTCCATCCACCCTTCCTGGCTAAAGAAATTCTCACAAGCAGCAGAGACATCTCCCAGGATCCCAAACACATCTCACATAAAGCAGGCCTCTGGGTGAAGCTTTCTGGTTGCTGTCCCATAACTGCAGAATCAGAGCCACTGAGCAAATGGCAGGTTTTTGTCTGAAGCAGAAGCAGTGATGAGGTAAAATGCTCAATATGTGGCGTGGGGGTGGTGATGTCTCACAGATGTGCTGCAGCCCATTTCCAGAGGCAGGGAGAAGACAGGCTCAGTGTGGATCCAGGTGGCAAGGTGTGGTGCATCCTTCCCAGTAGAATGATGCTTGCTCTTCCATCCTGTCCCAACATACATCTGATGCAGCATCAGAAAATGCAGATGTGGAACAAACCTCTTGCATAGAGGAAAGACCAAGCGGACCTTTCATCTGGCTAGCAAGGAATTGCCAGCACTGCCTGGCATCACTCGTTCAGTGGAGAAATGGAATCAGGACTGAGGTTAGGGGCCCAAACATAACTCTGAGTGCACAGCCAGGCATCCCTCCCCCAGATGTCTTTGATATACACATTTATTTTGTTGTGTGGCAGTATTGCACAGTACACAGCACAGTATTGCACAGTACCAGCAGTTTCAGAGCCCTGAGTTGTTGTTCCTACTGCCTTCCCTGAATTTCAGAAAAGAAACAAGATCACTGTCCCCTTCCCCCATTCCACCTGCAAGGAAACAGTCCAGGAAAAGTCCAAAACCACAGATGCACTTGCTGACAGGACTGGAGATATACCTCAGAAAGTCAGATACCTGGTCCACCACTCTCACCATTCATGTCCCCTTTCCCTGGTGCTGGGAGAGGAAGCCCTAATGACAGCTTTCCACAAGATCTCACTCCTCTGAGAAACTCTGCACACCTGAACAGAAATCAGACTAAGGGGATTGCACAAACTAATATAAACAATATTGCATTCTAAAGGGACTTACCACCTCTCTATAAGGGTCTGAGAAACGTTTTGGGTCATTCCAGCTGGGGTTGGGACTCTCTTATATTCTGTATGATTGTTTAAGAAAGAGCCAAGAAGAGGCATTTGCTTCCAGTGAAATTCCACTGGAATCTGAGTGGAACTTACCCTGTTCAGATGGGGAAAGAAAGTATCCTATCCTTACTGACATAGGTACCAGGCACCTCCTTTTCCTAACCCATGAAACAGTAGAGCTCTGGTACCAACTCAACCACTCAGCACCACAGAGGAAGCTAATGCTGTAAAAGGCAAGGACAGTGCAGTGTGTAATGTGGAATAAGACCCAAAAATAGACAGCAAGTCAGAAAGGCAAATGTGCCGTGGAGAACAGAAGAGAGGGAGGGAGCACCCGGGCCTCTCCCACCAGTTCGTGTCAGTATGTGGAATGGTGCATCCGTCTCAGGAGAGCAATGACCCAGTTCCCCAGCTGGGACCCCTTCAGCCACAGGAAGAGTTCATACAAGTTGATCTGCCACAGGCTCAGGGCTTCTGTGAGTGAGATCTGGGCCCTCCTGTAAAGTGAGTGACTCTTGCTCCTCTGGTACCTAGAACGAGAGAAACAGCTGCATTAGATCCAGCAGGATACAGCCCAGGGGGAAGGAGGCCTGTCCTACATCTCCAGTACCACTGCCTCTCCCCAGGAGAGGGCAACATCATGTATCTGGAGAATCCCAGGAAGCAGGGATTTTCTACAAATACTGCTTTTGAGGAGCTGGGGACTGCCTTTTTAGAATGAGTCTGGCAGAAGAGACAGTCCACTCCCCTGTGAAGCCGAATCTCTTCCCACTATGTGTAGCAATCCTGGATCATGGCATCCTCCTTTTCTATGCCTAGCTTCACTTCAGTTAACATGGACAGGTGCGCACTCCTACAGCTTTGCCTGGTAGCCCACTTGTAAAAGTCCAACAGTCCTTACACAATGATTCTAGAAAAAGTATTTCTTCAGTACTTTCTTTAGAAGGAGAGGCTAATTGAGTTTCACAGGTCCCTCATCAACCAGAGAAATAACTGTTATTTCATCTGCAAGCAGGAAGAATCTGAGGCAGAAGTGCATTGACTCATAAGACTCACAGATGGAAATCACTTGCATGACTCCTGTTCCTGGCTTTTAAATATCAGCCTGATCTTCATTGTCAGCCCTAGCCCCTCAATTAGGCTGAAGAAACTGACTGCAGTGAACTTGCAGATCTTTCCTATCCACAAATACTTCCCAATGGCAATGCCTGTAATGCGCAGGAAGCCACTTCACCTCCTCTCTGGAGCCAAATCCTAAACTCCTATCCTACGGCCTCCAACTCTATCCCTTTCCCCAGCTCCAGGGTAACAGAGTTGTCCTCTGGAAAGGCTGATGGACATGAGAACAGCACAGACAGAGGCTGAGATGTAACTGAGCAAGGGTAGGATCACAGCAGATGTGATAATGAGGGGAGGAGATCCACAGCTAAGAGTAAGAGGTCAAGAGTCAAGTCAGAGCCTTATCAGGCCCCGAGTGGGGGTCTCTAATAGGCCTTGATGGCCTTGCCCACCCCTCTGCTCATAGGCCCTAGAGCCACAGTTAATCTCAGGCCTGCACCTACAGTTCCTGTCTGAGCTATACTGGAAGAGTAATGGTCCCTAGCTCATGTCAAGCCCCACGACTTGGATCTCAACACACATAATGACCTCTTGGCTTTACCTCAGGCCTCAGTCTTGTCACCAGGGACCTGCTTGACAACTGTCGGATGAGATCTACAGATTGACTTTCTCATTTGTTCTTAGACCTGCCCCATCACCATGATGCTGCCTTATGATACAGACTTTTGATTGGACCTGACCACCATCTCAGGGTCTGTCCTGCTCGCAATGCTCAGCTGCAAGGGACTCAGACCTGACACTGTCTTGCTGGACCTGGGATCCCCCTCGGCTCCTGGACCACTGGGACAGTCATCTCCAGTTACTCCCTGTCTGGCCTCTGGTGCCTGGAGAAGAGACTCACGTGGAGACAGCTCTGATGCAGCAGCGAGACATGTTGAGGAAGGAGCTGGCACTGGCCCGTGTTTGCAGGGCTGACTCAATCCCCCTTAACAAGTCATTGGTCTTCAGCAGCAGCAACATCTGCCGAGGAACGTTGTTGAGGAGCTGGGTGATCTGGGGTAAGTAAGCAGCGGCGTTGGACCGGATCTCCATGTCCTGTGGCAAGTCAGGTCATGTCAGGGAGAAAGGAGAGAGAAGTTGAGAGTGCATGGGAAATCCAGATCCAGATGCAGCTGAGATTTAGCAGGAAGAGACAATGTTTTTACAGATCATGACTCTAGGCCAGAAGTTACAGAGTTCTGTCCTTCTTTCCTGCAGACACCGGGCTGTTCCAAGCACTCACACTAGCCACAGATCATTCTTGCCATATTCCACCTGCCTCTCAGTGAGATAAGGCCCTGTCCCCTTACTGGCAGGATTAATAGGCATTCCTGCGATCTCAGCTCTTGGCCCAGGCAGTCTACAGCAACCGTACCTCATTACTGCCCTTGGAGACTTCTGACTGAGTCTCACCTCACCAGTCCCAAAACTGGCAGAGCTGCAGGTAGCACAGGACTGCTCAGGAAGGTGGAGGCATGTTGCAAAGAGAACCAGGCTGCTCCTTGTCTTGCTGTCCCATGCAACTGATGGCTCTATGCTATACTGATGAAGCTATTTCCACAGCCTAGTTTAGCCCTCTGTCCTCAACACAACTCAGCAGAGGTGAGAAAGCATTATGCAGTTAAGCATCATGATAACCCAAAAGATTAAAAACTGTCATCTGCCAGATCTAGACTGATACCCTGTCTGACAGCAGCCAGTAGCAGATGCTTAAGGAAAGAGTGTAAGTCCCAGGTAGACACAGAGTAATCCTTCATTTTCCCTGGTTCTCCAGATTCCAACAAACACACTGCTCACTGGAAGAACCCAGTGATAACTTACGGGCTACAGCCTGAGCCACTTAAGATGGGCTCTCCTCTAAAAATGAGCCACCATAGCATGCAAGACAGCCAACCTCACCTCTTCTGCCTGTTTTTAGATCTGAGACTTCTCTCACCATCCCAGCAAATGTAGCACAGTGTGGTGGGGAGCTGATCCTATATGCATACCATGTTCCTACCTCTTCCTACAGAGGCCACGAGATGAATCAGCAAATAAAAACAGAAGTCCCCAGAATATCTGAAATCTCCAAAATCCAGTAGGACACATGCAGAGGGCAGTAAATAACTTCTTACAGGAGGGAGATTCCTTTGTGGCAAACAACAGCTCTAAACCTTTAATCCTCTGGAATGAGAGATGGCCTACATTTCATGATATGAGATCTCAAACTCACTCTTTGTGAACTGCAAACTTATTATAAAGGGACAAACCTGCACAAACTGAATGTGCAGGTAGTAATGGTCAGAGATGTATACAGCTCACACACCACCAAGGTTGCTTTGCTGATGAAAAAATTTTTGTGTTCTCCTGCCTCTGTCACTGACCAAATACATAAAACTTCAGCAAGAAGATGCTTAGCTCTCCTAAATGTTAAATGTTTAGCTCCATTATCTGTTGGCAGAAAATTCTTCCCTGATTATCTCTTATCCCTTATCCCAGCCAGGATCACTGCAGAGCCTACTTTATTTTCCACACAAAGGTTTTCTTTTCTATTTCTTTTCTTATTATTTTTAGCTCCAGCTGCTTGTCCACATCACAAAGCAACCACATGATCTGTCATCAGAACTGTCATTTTCTGTCAAGGGCAAAGCCTGTGTGCAGAGGAAGAAATGAGCTATGCCACAGGACCTGAGAAAAGCCTCTTGGCTACAGCTGCTGAGGCTGCTGCAGGATACAGCAAAACACATCATAAAATCAGATGAGACGAGTATAGCAGCCACCCTGAGCTGCCTGGCCCCGGCTCAAGGCAGGAACAACTGCACCTATGGCAATCCTCATACATTTGTCCAGCCTGCACCTTAAACTCTCCAGTAACATAGCTCAAAGCCTCCCTAGAACATCTGCACTAGCATTTCACTGGCTTTGCCACTAGATCTGACTTTTCTCATGTTTAGCTGAATTTAAACGCATGACTTCTTGTCCTGTTTGCATCACTCTAGGAGATTTGCATATCACTTCTACAACTCTCCTCAACCTGCCATTTCTTTTTTCTGCCCTAACTTGCTCAGACTTACCTCATGGGTTGCATCTGCTTGACCACTAGTCCTTGTAGATTCCTACTGGACTTGACCCGGTTTCATCAAACCTTTCTCAAGATGCAGTGTCCCAGACTGGGTACAGCACTACAGATAAGATTTTATTTCAAGAGGGTTGCTTCCTTGTTTCACAGGCTACTGTCATGTCGATACATGTTCAAGCACACTCTCTGGAGTTCTGTGCTGATGGTACCTGCCTACACAGCACTCGGCTCCTGCTGCTGATAAAATCTTTCCAATTCACCTCTAAAGTAAGGGCAAGCAGCAGCTCATTTCCTAATGCCACAGCAAATCTGCTCAGCTCCCTATTATCTGCTGCAGGATTATCTAGTTTCAGCATTAATTGTGTCATGTAGGCAAAGACAACAGAGCTTGCTCCATACACGCAATTCAATGACAAAGTTCATCAGCACACATAAGGCACCATGTGGCTGCCACTACACCTCTGGCATAACCTTCACAAGCCACTTGAGAATAAACATTGCTCACTAGCTCAGATTCAACACTGACCTTGTAGTATTTGAGCCAGTTCTGTGCCAATTTGCTTTGGTGCCTCTGAATTTTTTTCTGGAGCTACCGGCTCCATAACTCACCAGATCAAGCACAGATCTCCTGTCTCCTAGACAGTCACTATGTTATTTCTGATGTGCAGAAAATTAACTCAAGTAGGAAGCAATTAAATTACTGGGGGGGAGTCCATTACCCAAGGTATCTGACCTCCTCATTGCTATGGATAATGGCAAGCCGGTGCAGCAAATTCTGCCACATCCATCAAAAAGAAGGAGCTTTCAGAAGAGAATTTCATAGGACAATATTACAACACTACTTAAATGATTTTTGTCCTCTCTACTACAAATGTGTGCAGATAAAAGCAAACCACAGGATACAACATGCTTCTACTTACATGCTAATCCATTGGCTGAAATCATATCACTGTATGTTCCTCTCTAAACACAGCACAGTTGGCAGGGGCTGCTACCATTCTTAAGGTGGTGTGTGTATGTCAGGTGTGCGAGGAGGCATAAGAAGGATCCCAGCATGTGTGGATATGAAAGGGTGGAGAATGTAAGTGGCAATTTCCTAGATTTGTAGTGATTGAGTTGACAGGAGCTGCAGTTAAGCAACCTTGACTTCAAGTTAATAGGGTTTTTGATTGGGAGGTAATTTCCAGGGGTTTTTAGGAGTTTGTATCAGTGCTGATAGTCATTTACATGAATAGTGATAATGTATTATCCTTCTCATGTCTTCTCACTAAGCTTTTATGTCTCATCTACCTTATCCTAGCCTCCTTGATGGTTTCCTGCACAGCTGCATTCACTATTTTTTTAAGAAAAAGACGATCTACAAATGTTTCCCCTGCCAGAAATGGTGAACACTTAGACATTAAAATATTATACAAAATTTAAGCAGCCCATGGCAAGTGAATCTGGGAAATTAAGTTCAGCCACTATAAAACACATTGCATAAGGAATCCTGGCTTTTTCCAGCTAAGCTATCAATGCAGAAATTGCTATAGGTTTTCCAGAGATTGCCCAGCACTGCTGTATTATCAGTGATGCAAGTGGTTTCAACAAAGAAAGGTACCAAGGAGAAGGAAGGGCACGTTAGGGAAGGACACACAGGACCTACCTCGCTGGCTGAGACTGGCGATTGGTCAATACCCCTGTTGACAGACTCCCAAGATCTGGCAGTCAGCATGCAGGCAAAGAGAGGGTACAAATCTCCTGCCCCGAGCCGCCGGCTGTACTTCTGCACCCTCTTCATGTCGGCCTTGATTAGGGCCTGCCAAAGGTGGCAGTAGTCCATGCGGAATGACTCACTCAGCACCTGGAGAGGGAGATATGGTCCTCAGAAGCCCACAGAGGACAGAAAACTGGGAGGAAAGTCTTGTGCCCCTTAGCTGTGCTCTATCCTCCATTTCAGAGTCAGAAAATAACCTTGGAGGGTTATGGGAGTAATAGGAAAAATGTGTTCATATGTGCTTAGAGGGGCAAGGCTGCAGTTGGGAATGCTCTTTCAGCCTGATGCCCAAAGGCAGCCTCACAAGGCTCTGGAAGCCCCCATAGCTACGTACCTGATAGAGCCCATGGTCCAGGAGGATAATGTGGGCCTTGCCAGAGGCTGGGCATTTCTTCACTAGCACGTTGCCTGGGTGAGGGTCACAGTGCACAAAGCCATTCACAAAGATCATTTCGCTGTAGAGCTTCCCCAAGTTGCGAGAGATCTGTGAAGAGACAGGAGATGGTCACACACTGACACCCACAGCAAGGTGCCTGCCAGGGAGGGGAGGCAGCCTCCGTGTGCCAACCCGACAGGGAGAAGGGTCTGTACATGCTGATGTCCCCATGCAGAGCTCCTGCAACTCCTCCCACTGACAGATGCACAGGGTGGCTGCTGGCATCTAACAGTAGTGGGGTGATCCAGGGCATTGAGGGAAGGGTCCATGCAGGGAAAACCATGAGAGTGTTTGTGGGATCAGGGGTTATTTAAGGACACTTGTCTGGCATTAAGAGACAGTACCTGCGGGTAGGAATGGGGTTTGCGGTAATGAGGACAGCAGATATGAGCAGACATGCATTCATGAGGAAGGCATAGAAGTTGCTGCTAGGGTGGGTGAGACTGCTTGGAGGAAGACTCAGGTGTTTCCATCCATGGATGGCAGCAGGACCCAGTGGGGAAGGGGTGGGGGGAGATTCAGCCTGTTAATCTGCTCACCAGAATGAACATGGGTTCCCTCTCCCCTCCCTCCATCACATGGTCCCCCACTTTCCCTCTTCCTTTCCTCAGTCCCAAGCTAATCTGATTTGTAACGTCTGTGAAGATGAAGCAGCACAGAAAGACTGTTTAAATCATCCTGTCACTGCTGTTTCCCTCCATGCTACTGCTCCTTATCACCAAGAGATGTTATTAAAGTTAAAAACCTCCTAGGAGCAAGCAAGCACCCCTAGGGCACGGGATCAAACACTTGCCATGCACTAACATAGCAGCCTTGCCCTGTTATCCCAACACAAGTTGTCCCTGACATCTCAGAGCAGAACAGTGCTCACAGTAGAGTGCTGAACAAGCAATTAAAAGACAACAGTTATAAATTGTTCCAAGCATGTCTCCAGACACACTATGTAAGCAGCAAACTGGCAGCTGTCCCCATAAGCAGAGGTGGTAGAAGAGGTAACAGAGATACTAATGACAGCTCGTCCTGCAGAAAACCAGACAGACAGAGAAGGGTTTGCTTTATCCACCTCTGAAATGCAACCACTTCTGAGAAGAATTTTCAATAGGAATCGTGCTCAAGTAACTACAAATGAGGAGAAAGAACAGGAACCCTTCCTGCAGCACACCAACAGGGACAGCTGTAGGATCATGTGAAACAATACCCTCAAGTGGGACTTGGAACTACTGCTCAATCATGGAGAATGCTGGCCCCATGCTGATTCACCCACACAAGTGGCACAGCACAACCCTGCGATCTCCTGTAGTGCAGCATCCCTAAAGTCACACAGGTGTTATTTTAAGTACTCACTGAGGGAAGTGATGTTTCCCTTCTGAATCACCAGCAGAGATCACTGGAGCCATGAAGTGACCCTTACTGGTCTCCCAGATCAACAATCTCTAAAATTAGATAGCACCAAAGTACCAGGTGCTGTGACCTCCTAGAAAAGCTGAGCAGCATTTGCTGACAGTCCAAGGACGTGCCAGACAGTCTGGTTTAAGCCAGTCACTCACTCACACAGCCTCCCAGGGATCTGCACACCAGAAGGAATGAACTTGGACATCATGACTGATCATAGCATCAACCCCGACACTGGAGCACATACTGGGTGAACCACGTTTTGCCATCCCTGCCTCAGCTGTTTGCCCTCCAGGGACATGGAAGAGCACAGAATTATTGAAGGTAAGGACCTGAGGACAATCTGGGGCACAATGTGATGCCGCATACCCATTAAAGACAAGTCCAGACAAGGGCTGGCAGTTCCACACACCTGTTGATTGGTCATGGCTAAAGGGATCGTGCAATCTCCATCCTTGGAGGTTTTAAGGACCTGACTGAATAACACCCTGAGTAAGCTGGTCTGGCCTCATAACTGACTCTGCTTTAGAAGAAGATTTGACAGAAGCCTTCCTGAGGTCCCTTCCAATCCAAATATCCTAGAATCCTACAAAAACACCTCTCACCAGGTTATCCATGCCACCTTCATAACAGCATCTTATGATATGGCTGCAGGTTCCAGATGCAGAAAAGGCACCCCCTCCTGAGTCACCCTCAGTAAACAGGTTACTAAACAGATTTATGGTCATAGCCTTTTCCAGACCACGACGCAACACAGAAGCGGCTCAGGATTCATCTTCCCATGAAAACAGATGGGTCACAGCACTGCTCAGACCCTCAGGCTGGGTCAAGGGTACAAGAAAATCTTCACTGCAACATCCACATCCTCTCTCCTTTCCCTGCTGTACTTATATTTACCTCTTCCTCAACATGCAACCTTGAGTATCTCCAGTATCTTCACTGACACTAAACCTTATAACTTCCTTAAGACAAGTGAAGACCTTCTGTATTATTTCATTAGCATACAGGAGATATGTTACAGGGATTTATGATATAAGCATATAAACAGTCTTTACTTTTGAAAAAATTTACCTAGTGTAAGAGATGGAGCTGTGCTGCGCACTAAAGTATACTAAAGTATAATTTCTGTCTGTTGACATACCTCTAAAACAGGATACAAATTAAATTAAGATAGAAAGCAACAATACTGTCAAATTCTAAACAAAACAGGAAGCTTTACACTCTAGAGTTTAGAGTGTAATACGTGAATAGTGACCTATCATAATTCAGACAAAACGAGTTCATGTTTCTTTAGAAAAGGCTTAGGGAAAAAAAAAATGAAACTTTTACATATATGAATTCTCCAGTACTGTGCCTTGTTCCTATGAGCCCTTATTCCACTCTTATTGAGAAGGCCACTGGATAAGTAACACTAGAATTCACTTTGGAAGAATGTGGCTGGATGAAATGAGAAAACAGACGTATGAAAATCTCTGCTCTGGAGAAAGGAGGAATTCAGCATGCATTTAGGGTGTGTAAGACCTCGGGGTGAAGGTGCATCACAAATTAGACAACATGTTGCAATGATTTACAGAAGCAAAGACCAAAGTTAACACACGGGTTTTTTGTTATGACACAGAGAGGTCATCAGTCTTTCCCTGTTAATCATCCATCACAAAGAGGTCTTTATCATTACCAGCATCCCTCAGAATTGTTCTGCCGCACATTGTAAAAAAATAATAAACACCCTTGGAATTCTGCATTCACTTTGAGACATCTCATTAACAGAAAAATACACGACACAGAGGGAGTTCAGAAAAAGCAAATAAATGAACAGGATGCAGGAGGCATTTATTTGGGACAGATTAAAAGAGCTGAAGATTCCAAAGTTGGCTAAGGAATGGCATATGAGGAGAATCTCCCGATGCTAGGAGGTCTGAATAGCAAGGAAGCAGATGCACTTGTAATTCTGGATGCGCTACAAGAAATACAACTGTGGCTGTTGAGATGGACAAAGCAACACGCAGACATTTCTCTCATGTATAGTGAAAGACCACTTTATTGTGATACAGCATAGACAGATATACACATCAGAAAGCCAGTATGCCTTAATATAATTGGCTCGAAATTGTTTTTCTCTTCTAGCATTGGTTAACAGTTATAACACCCTCTACTCTGCCTAACATCCAGTCCTTGAGTGGCTAGTTCTCCTAACTTGTTTATTCAACATAACTCTGAGACTTTCCAGCTGTACTTTCTTATCTCATGGGTTTGCAGGAATGCTTTCTCAAGGGTAAGCAGGAATGCTTTCAAGGTCAATCATATCCATCAGGTTGCTAGCAGACCTGCTGCCATCCATGACATACAACTAGGCAGAAGGGGGTGTAATCACGAATGGCATAATTTAGGCATAACACACAAGAACAAACACTACACTAGTCAGCAAGCAGAGCTGAGCTTGACATGTCAGGATGACATCAGGCTTTGGCTCTGGCCAGAGGCATGTCCTTGCCTATTTCCAGAAGATGAAACTTCCAAAAGAAGTTTCATTCTCCTGTCTGTGCTGCAGTAGAACATGATGACTACAGTCACCAAGTGAGCCTGTGGCCTTACCAGTCAATGCAAATAGCAACCTGCCATTGCCACATTACGTGACACGACCATGACCCTGTGTCAGGCAAACCGCACATTTTCAGCCCCATTTTTTCATTTCGAAAAAAAATCAAAGCTGAGGAAAAAGCAGATTGCAGACAACAATCAAACAACAGAGTGACAGATACATGTATAACTGCCATACCTGAAGTAACTCTTCACCAATCTAAGCACATGAAGCTCATTTTATGTACTCCATATGGCAAGGATGCTACATGTAACAAACTATCCTACGTGAGTGACAAGACAATATATAAGAAAATAAGAATGCAGTATGGATTGTTACTGTACAGTATCACACAGTCTCTCCATAAACTGGTCAAGTTCACTGGAAATATGTAAGACAGAAAGCATGACATTGGAGGCTGTTCCAAAAATTTACCCTTTAGGTGATCCAAACCTTTCCCCTAAATCCCACCCTAATTTTAATGATGTCCAGTTTAAATTATTCGCTTAGCTAGCATCATCCTACAGTTTAACTACTTCCATCCCTCTTCAGTATTTACTACTCCAATGTGTTCACCAGTCAAATAATAACCAGCATAAATACAGAAGAAATACTGCTCCATTTCTACAGTATGCTCCTTTACCTGGTGTGTCCTAGGAGTCAACCTGCCTTTTATACAGTTGCACTGCACAGGAAACACACGCCCCACAACTGACTAATATTCTGAAGTTAATTCTAATATGTCACTTCCCCCTGATAAACTCCCAATATATTTATGAAACTCTCCCTACCATTTTTTAAGCGCATGACTTTTCATTTGGTATTGCTCATTTTTATCCCTTTCTATCAGTTCAGTCCTCAAGGACAACAAGTGCTATTGCTACGCTGGTCTTCCTCTACAATGTCAGATCTCCCACCTTAGTGTCATCAACAATCTCCTTGACACAATTCTGTTTGTGTCAAGGTCAAAACCAATTTATTAAGTAAGATCTGTTTGAAGAGCAAACTTCACAAAAGTCCAGTATGGTAATTTCTCTCCACCATTGCCTCTATCAGTTTCTTACCTACTTTGCAATTGTCCTACTAATCCCCACCTTTTCTAGTTAATGGACTCATATCCAGGGTACCAAGTATTTTAATAAGTACACCTACTACATTGCTGTGATCTAACTCAGAGGATCCCAAGCTATAGTAGTATAGGTAGAAGCAGTGATATATTTCTTGTGTATGTACACAGCCATAATAGGTTGTTGCCATCAGTTTTGAAAGCCTAGACAACCTGTCACCCCTACCCCTGTATGCAACTCTCCTCTTAACAAATCAGCACACCCAGCTGACAAAGAAACGTAACAGTAACGAAACAGCAGAAAGTCCATCACAAATTAGTATCTTTAAAAACACCAATATGCAATAGTTAGCAATAAGCCTCTCGGAAAAGCATGCACGCAAATTTGAGTCTGTGAGTGTTTCTACAGTAAAAAGATAGCACATGTGTAATTTTCACAGGTAGCTGCAATGTAACAAACCAGCCTGGGTTATCAGTGAAAAGTGATTGATACTTTCCTGGACTTGTGAGCAAGCTGGAGTGGTCCTGGCTCCATGTCTCCAACTGACATGAAGAAGAAAGGCAAAGAAAAATACCCTGTGTCATGGTCCCACAGAGATGATCTCACTGCCTGCCCCTGGATAAATCCCAGATGAAACTGCCTGATGGGGTATCATCCCTTCCTCTTCCACCTCCATCTGTGACTGTCTCTTTAGATCAGGAGCAGATACTAGTCTCTGGCCTTAATTCCGCTGTAATATTTGCCAATTATTTTAAGAGATGGCGACACTAACTTCTATTGATCTCATTAAAAGTAAAGGTCGTTGTGCAGCTCATTTCTCAGGGCTCAATATTACCTCCTCCGGCCAAAATAATAGCATTGATTTTGGAACCTTAATCGAAGGTTAATTGGATTGAAGACTGTATTGGGTTTTTCCTTTTTTTCATTGTTATTACAATCATTGTCTAAGAGTTTGCTTAATCCTGCTAGGGCAATTCTGCCCAATTAAACTGATGTCAAATTAGCAAAGGGTGTGGATGGAAAACAGCCACAATTTGGAGCCTACTCTGTGTCTCTGCTCTGAAATGGCTCTTGTCCATAGCAGATTAGGATGGTTACACACAAGAGATATGATTTCATACTCTGTCCTCTGTGATCCAGTTGTGAGGATCAACAGTGCTCTGTTATGCAGTACTGTCACTACACACTGATCTAGCATCACGGTAAGGTGATGTCTGGACACACATGATATCATTAAGATAGCTTTTAGGACTCCTGGAGTGCACTCTCAGCATGCCCCGTACTCTCTGTTGGAGACTGAGGAAATCATTTTCCTGCTCAATGCCCCATCTTCCATAGCATTTAAATGGAGAGAAATACTCTGACTCATTCAACCTGGGAACTGAGGTAAGGGGCTAACTTGATAAATTTGTCCAGATACTCAAAAGGACACAGGTAGAGAAGACCAGTTATTGTTTTTTAATTGTTTCTTGCATCTCTGTCAGACACAAGATGACCACAGGGATCATTTTCCCTTGGCTTTAAATGCAGTTTAATTTAAATGCAGTTGTATTTCTTTGGATTTAATGTAAAGCATCTTGCTGAGACTTAAGCAATTGATTGACATTGATGCTTGAGACAGACTTTCAGTAAGAAACAAGTTTGTATGTAATTTAACTCTTTTGCTTAGTGTCTTTGCACAGTTAAAAAACTGAAAACACTGGAGGTCACTATGCTTGCTTACCAGTTGTCTTGGGGTGACTTTATATCCCGTATTTGTCTTCCCTATGCCAGGAAAAAAAAATGAATCTTGTGCTTTTAAAACTGAGCCCCAAGAGCGGAGAGAAAAAACTAGCTAGAGAAATCTTTTCAAAACAATTCTACTGTTTCAAGGTCAATTTTGCTCTGCTGCTGTACAGTCTCGGTTTTGTTTTTGTTTTTTTTCTGGCGGCCTGGGCTGAAAGGGGGGAGGAAGACATTGGCCTTCTAGTTTTCCAGGAAGAGTGCTGCCAGTTTTCTTCATAAGGAAGAGACTTGGACTTCTGCATTTTCCTGGACTTTTTTTGATTTCTTCTTCTTCTCTCCTGGACTTGTTGGGACATCGGAGTGTCGAGACTTCACTGGGAGGCCTTTTCCACCGGTCTGGCCTGGGGGGGCCCCCCACCATCGGCCTGGGACTCTGGAGGGGACTTCCAGTCTGGGACTCTTTCAGTCTTCCAGTGAAAGACTTCACTGNGACTTCACTGTTTATTGTTATATATATATATATATATATAAAATTTGGTGTTTGGTGTTATTGTTTTTTTTCTCTTGTGTGTCGGTTAAATAAACAGGTTTGGGTTTTTTTCCCTTTCACTTTTCTTCAAGGAAATATTTCTTTCCTCGAACCTGGTGGGAGAGGGTGATTGCGGCCTGTTTTTATCAGAGAATATTTATTTCTCTGAATATATTTGTTCCAAACCAGGACACCAGTGCCTTGCAAATTTCTCTAAGCTTCAGACAAGATGAAATGTGAGAGAATCTGCAAAGAAGTGTCTCCCCAGACTAAATCAGCAAGTGCAAAGAGCAAGAATAGCCATTTTTCCCAGAAACAGTGTTCTTCTCCACGCTCCTCTTCACCTAACACTTCAGTGTTATAAGCACAAATACTTGAGATGTGAGAGGTTTCCACACTTGCGCCAACAAAAGGATCCCACCCTGGGAAATCCTACTTAAATTTTAGCAGCTACATGACTGCAGCTTCTGACTCTTGGTAGAAGGATAAATCCCACACTGAAAGCACATTTCAAATTGCAAAGCTGTAAACCACAAGGAGGTAGCTGGGCTCTTTATCAAGCTAAAAGATACTACTCCAATGTAGAACCCATGTAGTAACAGAAAAAAGAAAAAAGCCACAGTAGGATGGGGTGACAGATGGCAATAATTGCACACAGTAGCTCATCTTAAGTATCTTAGACATTTGCTTTCAATTCTCAGCTGGACGAAACACTTTCCTGACTTCTGAATCCTACATGGCTCATGTCCAGGCTCTTGGTGAGCTGAAGTACATGTCATTGTTTTCTTTCCCTGACTCAAATTCAAACCAGGGTGATCATGGGGACTCTCTGCTTGGCTACCTGAGCTGGCTGGTTATTTGGAGGCAATACAGCACATGCCATGAGTGCATCTGTGAGCTCCACAGCTCCCACAGCCCGCTGATCCAGCAGCCTCTGTGGAGACAGGCAGAGAATCCACAAGGAAGGACATGGAGAACCCATGCAGTAGACCAGAGAAAATGTTAAGATTTGTATATAGACAAGATCTGATTAAATGAATCAGGTACAATCAGAATGGGTACAAAAGGAGCATTTATGCCATTTACGGTCTTCTTTAAAAATCCATGCTCTAAGTAGCCTTGCTATCCTTCCTTTCCTCCTGCATACAGTGCACTACAAACCTCCTGAGAGCCCTTCAATCTATTTTTCCTCTCTTCCCTGCTCTATCCACTTCTTCTAAACATACCCTCCCAATTAAGATTGCAAATACTCTTGTGTTTGGAAACAGGAAAACCCCAGTTGCCAGGTGCCCCCTTCTTAACCCAGCCATGGCCTGGTCTTCCCTCAAAATTCCTGGAAGCTCATTTTCTGATTACTCCCCTCTCCAGATTTCTCTTTCACTGTCAATATCCTAGCTGCATGCTCCTCCTCAGCTACACTTGCACATGAATAAGTAACTGTTCCACAGGCAGATATTTCAGTGTTTGCACTTGTCTTTAGAAATCAAAGCCTTCTCTGATTAAATGCCATTACAATCCAGCACTTGGACGGATCCAGAGAGATTAATGTGCTTTTGGGCAGCTTTAATGATAATCCTGCTACAGACAGTATTAAGTAAATGTCAGTAACCTGGTTTGAAGGGAGCTTTCACCTCAGGGATCCTTTCCATTTAAAGGAGAGAGGCTCAGCTTGCTTTTCAAAGCTGTATTGTCACATGAGAAATCCTGCTTAGTGAAGACTCCTCTTCCTCCACCCGGTAAAATAAAATGGAGTAAGATGATAGAAGGACTAATAAATAGATTCAGGTGATTTATAGGGAGCTAATGCATCTTTTGAAAGCCAAAACTGCTGTATATTACAAGCCTGGTCATAGTTTTGAAACATGGGTTGCCACCCCCTCCTCATACTCCTTTCAGTGTCTGCTGCCTTTTTCTCACCTCACCACCATGCCATGCAGTCCTTTACCCAGGGTAACAACAGCAGCACCTGATAATGGACCTTGGTCATATTTGTCCCCATCTGCTGCACCTTGCCAGAGGAGAAGTCTGGGATGTGTACTACTCCTACCTTATATTACTGGGGCCATAATAACAGACCTCCTTCCCCATCACATGATTTAGACAGGCTCAGTATTCCCTCCTCTCTACTACTGCTTTATTGGCAACCAGTAAAAGTTACTCATTAATTTGAGGGGGTGGGGAGAGAAAAGGAAGAAAGAAGAACTCAGCACAGGCACTGAGAGAGTCTGCAGTCTTACCACTAAGCTGAGTGACGTCCTATACCTGACAGAAGGCCAGAACTCTCTGAGGCTTATACTTTGCATCAGTACAAGTCTGTTGACAACTTTCTTAAAAATTACTTCTTAGCCATCATTTAGAGACCAGGTCCGAATCAGGAAAGTATGTGGTTTCATTGCTGCATAGAACCTATTGTGCCAAGATGTCACAAAACAACCTTCCCAAAGGCACAGACGAACAAGAACATTAGCAGAAATTTTCACCCTGAATCACTCCTATCACAAGCAAAAGCCTCTGCAAGTTAGAAGAACTGAAATTAGCTGCTTCTCTACAATTTTGCTATTTCCAGCAGTTTGAGGAAATTCAAAGAATTCCCAGGGAGCTACACTATGCCAGCTATCTTGATCTCAGAATGGATTTGCTGTCCAAGAAGTGTGAAGAAGCCCACCTCAAAATCTGAATGTACATATTGCTCAAGAATCATCCTGTTAATGCATCAAAATAAGCCTTTTTTAACTGACTGTTTCAAGACTTCAGAAATATTCACTCTTCTGTATGAGCATGTGGGCTAGGTTTGACCTCTGGCTATAGATAATAAATATATATATATAATGTATATATATATAATGTATATATATATAAACTCACTCAAAGAAATGACACTCTCACTCCTGACCAGTTGACTTGTCCAGATGAATGGAACTGACCATGTTTTGCCAAGGACAAAATTTTTCAAATCTCTCTTAATAGCAAAGTTCATGAGACAAAAATAATCAGAAGCTGAAGTTGTTCCTTCAGGGTAACAGGAGCTGCCATTTTAGAACAAACCATGGGTGTCTGTAATTTAAGAGCATGATCAACTTTTACCATATCTACTTGAAGATCTCTCTAGCTGTGCAGCCTACAGGAGAGCGTTCCCCAAGAGGGGTTATGTACTTTTCCAAGAAGCACAAGAAGGGAGATTGCTCAGATTGATTGCTCTGTTCACATCTGTATGTGCTTCTTCTTGTGCCCTGTTCTGTCAGCCTCCATTTTGCATCAAGGTCAGCTGATGTCAATGTCAGTTTTGCATTGCCTGCCATGCCCAACTGAGAGATGGCTGAGAAATTACCTCATTGACGTTGATGCCATTCCTCTCCATGTAGGCCCTGTCATTCACCTGTCCCCCTTCCATAAACTCCATGAGAAGGATACGCCTTGTTGAGAGTTCCCAATAGATCCTGGGGACCTGAAACAGGAATAGATGGGTGAGGTCAAGGAACAAGTTGGGAAAGGAAGGAGAATATATCACACATAGTCCAGAAAAGGAGTAAAAATGGCAATGGCTGAAGTGAGGACTTGGGTTTTCCTGATGAGCACATGGGAGGTAAATCCATCTACCAACCTCTTCTCCAGGACAGCAGCAATGTGTACAAGGATAATTCAACGACACCAGAATCTCTCCTCATGCAACGCTTCTGGCCACAGACTACAAGATCTTGACCACCTCCCACTTCCAGTGTAGTCTGAGAGCTTTCTTACCTGCTCTGCAGCTCCTCTAGCTGGGCTGTTTAACTAGCACCCATTGTAAGTTTCTGAATCATCCACTCAGCTCCTTTAGACAGGAACTGCATCTTGTTTGCTACACACAGGGTCCACTTACGCAGCTTTTAAAATTGTAAGCCATCATCATAAATTGTATCTCTGCAGTGCCCCTTGGAACACAAATGCCTTTGAGCTGACAAACCCTGCATACTTAGGCCACCTGCAATTGAACTGGGAGAAAAATCACAAATAAGGGACTTGTCACAGAAACCCTGGGAGACCCTTAACTATCTTATTGCCAACGTAACGCAGTGATGAGTGTAAAATGTCAAAGCACTTTTCATTCAATCTTCAGTTAACCAAGCTGAGTCAGGTACCAGTAAGAGGTCTGGTGTCATCCAGGGAGGCAGTGACATAGGCATTGCTCAGGCTGGCTCCCCATTTTCCAGCCTCTCTCTCCAGACAAATTTTTTCCATGTTGAAGTCCCTTATTGTCGAGAGTCATTTTGCTGAATTCTCTTCAGATATTCCTCACAACACTATGCTGACCAAACACCCACTCTGTCTAGATTTGCCTTTGCACATGGGTGAAGCCAGACAGGTACATTTTACTAAAGATATAAGGGAGCACAAGCCATTCCCATCACTGTGTCCCAGTACAAGATACAAATTTTGGATCATGCAAATAGCAAGCCAGCTATGCAGCCCCCTCTCCTCACCCTCTTGACCCAGCCACGGACTTAGGATCAGCACCTTGGTGCAGGACAGGAAGAGATGAGAGGTGTTGTCCATCTAGTGTGACCAAAGCCAGGGGATGACCATCAAGGCCACTGTAGTTCATTGTAACTCCTGAGCAAGCAGCATTTGTTGCTTTTAACTACTGACAGTGTCTCAGTCCCTCACAAACTATCTGCCTTCTTAACTGTTCCTGTCCTAGAGAGACCCCTTCTACTTTACCATGTGTGTGCTGCTTTAGATCAAAGCGTCCTTTGCTGAGCAATTCCAATGTCTCTCAGTCCCATCATTCAACACTCCTGGCATACTTTGCATGTAAACTTGGCCTAGATTTTGATGTCAGAGATCCACTATGAGCAAGGGGGATTCAATTACTCACAGCCTTCCCAACTTATCTGGATGTTCATTCTTTGCAGTCAGATTGGTGAGAAAGCCAGCCAACTCAAAAACTAACAGTTCCCCAGCCCATCTAGCTCAGTGATCCCTGCTGCCTTAGATCACTTCAAATGACATTCATTCTTGTCTCAGGATTTACATGGGCAAGTCACTGGGCTAGTAAAGCACTGTCCATGCTCTCAGAGATGTCCCTCTCAATCACAGCAAAATTCTTCAGTGGTTTTTTAAATTACTCACAGATGTTTGGCTGTAATGCTAGCATGTGGAAATAATTTATCTCTGGCTTTAAATGCTCAAACAGGTTCACAGCACAAAATCTACTTCTCAGCTTTCTAGCGTGTTTAGGAAAATTAATGATACAGGAGCCCAATTCTTCAGTTGTTTTTGGGTGATGAACATGTCTCTGAACTGGCAGGTTGGACGGGAGGATCCATTATTCAGCCATCTCAAGTCATTTGTTATTGTTACACATACTGATACCATGATAGCTTCTTAACCCAGCGAGGAGGTGATTGGCTGTCTCCATGGGGATTTACTTCACAGTATCCTAGTTACAGCTGCAACGGATACAGCTCTCTAAGGTGCATCACTTCCGATAAGCGTCCACTCAGCAAAACCACTGGCCTTTGGCCTTCCGTAGCCCTGGTGGCATTTAGCTATCTGTGTCTATGGGTCGGCTACTGCTGCCACTGGTCTCCAAAAGCACGGCCCTAAACCTGGAGTCAGGAAACAAGGAAAGCCCTTGCATGGAGGAAGCAAGGAAAAATGGATACATCAGCCTGTAAAGCCAAAAAACCTCACTTTATTTCAGACCTCTGTCACTTCTGCATAAACAAGAGGTAAAAACCTCACTTCGATGTGTGTACGCTTTTGCTGCCTTTGCATATGTGCAAATGCAGTTACATCAATGACTGTGCCCACAACACTACGTGTTTCCAGAAAGCACACGCTGGAGGCTTGTGCTTCTTGTATTTCTGAACATGTGAGTTTGAAGATGTGAGCTTATGTCTTTCCCAGAATGAGATGTGTACATGTCTAGTTGTACTTGAGCTATTTGTCAGTGACCTTAGTGTGTCACAAGGGAGGTGGGGTAAGAGTGTCAGTGGGCAAAAGCACACGTGGGCGCAGCTGATTTTGTGTATGAAGGCAAAATGAATGCATTAGGCATGGATGTGTATGCAGGTTGTACACCCAATTCTACAGTGAGAATGGGCTTTTTTGCAGTAGGAAGGACTAATGTGAACAAGCTTCCTCCTGAGATACAAGGTGTTCCCAATACTACTTGACATCATCAGCTTCAGTCTACTTTTTCTGTTCTATTCTGTCCATTTCTTGCCCTCAGTTGAGATAAAGCACAAGAAAAGGTATCATCAGATGGCTCAGCAAAGAATGGCAAATTCAGAGTCTCTGGACAAGTTCAGAAAAGAGCAATGAGTAGCAGGCTCCAGAGACAGCTGCCCCCAAGTCACCACTCCAGACCCAAAATAGAGTATGTACAATAGGGAGCAAACAAGGAGAAAGCATGCCTTAGAGCATTTTCTGGTCTGTATTAGCCAAACAGTCTAGGATGAAAAACACAGAGGGAATGAGCTCCATTCTCCCTCCGTATGGTTCCTCCAGTTGGTGAATGAGGTGTATAAAGACACAGTAAGGGAGACCTATTAATGTATATACATAGACAGAAATTTGTGTTCCCTCACCTTCAGGAAGTCAAAGTTCTTGAGCATATGAGCAACTTTCTCAGCATTTCTGCCTTCATTAAGAAAATCCAGCTCTAAGGGCAGATTCTTCTTAGCTTCTTCCACCAGCCACATGAACTCAAAATCGGGAAAGATCTGCTTCACAATCAAGAGGAGAACCTGAGAAAAAGGAAACAGACAATCAGCTGCATCCTGGCTCCAAAGCATCACAGCTACACACAGTGCTGTTTTGATAGGATCATTCCATATAATTTACAGATTAATAAAAATCCAACCTATACACCCCAAGTGCTTTTAGGGTTCCTGCAGTATCACAACACAACACAATGTCATGCCTTGGCCATGTAAGACAATTTTGGCTTGCCCTTCCACAAAGGCACATTTAGAAGTTAAATGATAGCACACCAAAGGGAGCCCAGCTGCCTGCTGCCTAGAAGTAAGAGAACAAAGCCCTGGAGAAGAGACCACATGGCCAGATCTCAGCAAGGGCATGGCCCTGGAGCAACTTCCTCCTGGGTCCTATAATTCTACAAGTCACTGTTTGGCTTCATTTGAACAGCTCTCAGATAAAGCAGATGAGAAAGATCTAAAGTAAGATTTGTCACCTCTATGTTACTTCTTCCACTGCTGAACAAGAATTTTGCTAGCACAGAAAATCCACTGGGCAGTTCAAAGAAGACAGTGGAGTTTGAATACAGTTAGTAGGCTACAGATCTTTAAAGAACACTTCTGGTGAGGGTCAGAGGGCAAGCTGCTCTTCAGCATCAGTCATAGCCATCCTCAGCAATGCTGAGGATATATTTTCCAAGTATCATATATCCACGACCTGGAATCCTCTTCTTCTTAAAGGGATTAGGTGCTCAGCTACACAGTACCTTCAAAAGCTCACCCAAAAAGTTCCTGGAAACATTTGCTTAAAGCAACATTTAATGGCCGAGTTAATCAAGATTACACAATTGGATGGCATAATCAAAGCTGCATGACATCCAAGCACATTTTCTGTTCAAAGGAAGGACCACTTTCTCCACCACCATCATAAATTTACACAAGCTGACAATTCAGACTACACCTTAAAGAAAATAATTTGTTTGGCTGTTTTTAACTATTTGAGTCATAAAACAAGTTAAAAAAAATGCACTTTGCTGCCTTTCTCATCTGTGCTGCACATTCATCTGAAAATGGAAACAGACTTGTAAGTGCGTGTTACTGAGCAGTTTCCCTTTCTAGGTCTCCACCACTGAGGTGGGAACTCTTGCACTGCAGGAGGAACATTTATAGTACCCACAGGAAGATGCTATCATTGAAATGTATGGCAAAAAACAAATTTCTGAACCATCACTGCTCCTGTTCAGTTGTGACAATGTTCGTTCTCCACCCCGTCTCAACTGCTCTTATCTAAATGTCAGTTTCAAACTCAATGTTCCTTTAAAAATGCAATCACCAGGTTCCAGACACTATTGAATTATTTTTTTACTGTTATACCTAGAGGCATAAATCCTTTCAAATATATGTCCCTTAAATGAACTGTAACCAGCAATCTTCATGAACAAAACTTCATAGGGTCTGCAAGATTATTTTGTTGGTGCTTGGTGTGAGAAAATTCATGCATTTTTTTGTTATCTTTAAATACTCTCTTGAATCAATTTGCTATCTTGACCAACAGCAGGGACATACTTAACAAGTATTTCACCTATCCCTTTACTGACATCTGTCTAACATACTGTCTTGAAACAATTAATTACTGATATATGAAGAGCAGTGAGGTATGTCTCTCTGGGTTTATCAGATGCTGTACTGATTTTTAAAGAGTCAGCACTGATGCTATGAAATCTCAAGTGAATTTAGGAATTTTCCATCTAGATTTTCTCATTCAGATTCCTTCCCATTGGTCTCGAAACAAGACCATCTCCATCAATATTTAAACTAGCCTCCTACCAAGCTGCAATGCCTATCTGATTCTTAAAGAACTAGAACATCAGTGCACGTAATCCAGCTTTCCATGCAGCCTACACAACAAGTCCCACACAAGGATATGATTATGCATGTAAGCCAACACTCTACAAGAGACCTTTTAAAAACAAAACTGTATGTTCTGAGTTACTTTCCTATAGTTGTGTACACACAACAGATCTCGAGGATGGTAAACTAGACTGTCCATAGAAGAACAATACTAAATTGCCAAAAGGAAATACACTGTTTTAGTTTCAAGTTTCCCAAGAGGAATAGTTTAAAGCCAGAAAAGACAGGAAGCATTCTCAAATAATTTGTTTAAATGTCTCTTACGAGTATAACCAGCAATCACAGCAACATGGTGTAATTATTTTTTCTGTGATACACACTGTTAAAAGGGCAAATATCCCAAGGTAGATGCAGGGTTTGGCTCATTCATACAGAATCTTCTTATTGCCCTAGTCTCACAGTCTTTCATTACCTGCTCATACTTAATCCTTGACTGCTCCTTTCTTGTCACCTCTGTTCTGGGAAGGAGTGAAGGATGTTATAAGCCCCCTGAGAAGTGCTGTGCATGTGATAAATCATATAAGCAAATTCATTGGACAGACTAGTGCAGACAGTCCTGAAGAGGACTTGAATCAAATTCAAATCTACTGCTGGACTCAAAGCCAGTTCAAACAGTTCTCTGTTCTCAAACCAGCACTGAAACACACAGATTCGATCTTCCTGAGATATCTTTTTTGAACTCAAATATTTCTTTCACTGTGAGTTCAAAATACTGAGCTGTGAAATATTCAGCTGCAAATTAATGTGTCCCAGCTAGAATCAGCTGTTCTTCTATGCAGACTAGCCAGAATTGCTCAAAGCAGGGTGTTTTAGCTGCCTATAGAAGCTTTAGCTATGTGCTCCTCTGAGAGAGTTCTGACAGGATCTTTGACTGCCGATCTTCTGTGATGGAGAACTGTGTTACGACATCAACAGTATCCTCCAAACACTGCAGAACCCCTCAGCTTAAGCCTTCCCTCTTTAGTCCCACAGAACTACCTGTCTGACAATGAATGTACACGTTACTGTAGATACACACATATATATACAGGCTTATTAGAAGAATGAAAAGCTTTAGTGTTACCACTTACAGACCTCATCCTTCCCATCTCCTCCACCTCAGCCCTGTGTCCATTTCCTGTTCCATATCATATCGCAGGTCTTTGACTACTGCAATGCAGTACAGTGCCACAGTTTTTCTACAGTTCTTCACTTCCATGGCTAGACTTGGAAGTTTGGGAGAAGCTACAGCACTGCACTGGGAACATGAGTGGTACCCACCATGCAGGAGAAGAACAGGAGCCAGGTGTTGAAGCTTTTTTCCTAGCTGAATCCCTTATTTGTGTGTCTGCCCCTGTTATGTGACATTCTCCATATTTCAGTGTTTCTATTTCCACCATGAATTAGTTCAGCATCAAGCAGCTGATTAGAAAACAAAACCAAATCATAACAACCTTATCCACTGTTGAATCCACACTACAATTTAATAGAAAAAAACACGCTAATCATGGACAATGATTTTTCTTTGGCCATACAGCCCTGACTGCAAGAGAACTGAGACCAGTTTAATAAACCAGTTAATGGGCACACAGGGTGAAGAGAGACTTCAGGACCACTCCCTTGTTCTTAAATCTTATATGGACTTACTATGATGTCATTCATATTTACCTGCCTTCTTCTTCTGCCCTCATTCCCTCTTAGTCTTTTATTCAGTCTTTTCCTCCACACAATCACCAACACTGCAATCCTCACCAACTTTCTGTATTAAACTTGTAAGACAGCAATTGATCTCTGTGGAGATTTCAAAGCTACAGGTTGGTGTTGTTATATCTGGTTATACCATGGGTGAATGTGGCTCCCTCACATTTCAATGGCAATTATTCTGTAAGTCGAAGTCAACAGGTAGTTTTACCTCCATGAGCAAAATATCCTTGGAGCTCTGAGCTTGGACCTTTGGGTGCTGGATTTTCACTGCCACCGTTCTCCCATCCTGCAGCACTGCTTTGTGCACCTGGGCTAGCGAAGCAGCTCCCAAGGGAGTGTCCTCAAAACTCAGGAAGAGCTCTTTTATCTGCAGGAAGAAGAGAAACAGGCATCAGCCTGGGGTGCCTGAGGCTATCCTAAGAAAAGCCCTGCCTACAGGCCAGACAGTGCATGTGTCAAAGCTAGGCAGACTCAGCCCTTTCATCCTTCCTCTGTGCCCTCCCTTAGCCTTGTGACTGTTTGGCCTCCCAGTGAAGCCTGCCGAGCATACAAGTGTCCTGGAGATATTCTGCTTATGGAAACCTGTGGCAGAGCCCCTGCAGTCCATTTCATCTTGGACTTGTAGTGGCCAGGCAGTTTGTAAGGGACCCCTGCCGGCTGCCCTGAAAATGAGTTGGAGCCATTACAGCCACCATCCTTGGTTATTACCGGGTGAAGAAGCCGACAGCTGCTCCTTTGCATGTATTTCTTCACCAGATATTTAATACTACCCACCATCACCCCCTGAAACCCAGCAGTGTGTATACCCATGCATTACAGTAGGAGCAGCTGGCTTACTTGGTGAAACCCAAGAGCAGTGGTAAGAGCAGGATTCAGGAAAAGGGGACAAAAATGGCTGTTTGCACCTTGACAACTCAGCCTGAAAACATGTTCGATGCGATGAACTTTCACACACCTCCTGTAAAAGTAACCAACCAGTGCTCTCAGCTCAGAAAAAACACCAGGTGGGGACAGCAAAGTACTTTGTGGGCAGAAGAGGAAATTATTAGCATCTCTGGCTGAAAAACTCAGGAGTAGACTATACAGAAAGTTGTTGATGAAGTAGATTTACTAGGGGCAGGTCCAGGAAGCAAAATCTGAGACAGACAGGGGTGAGGCAATGAGAGATGGGCAAAGGCCCATCCGCCCTGCATAATACAGCTCGCTTCCAGAGACCCTTGGTGCAGCACCAGGCAGTGCAGGCTCTGGAAACACTACCACAGTAGTGTGATATCAGCCTGGCTGAGCAGCCAGGCCCCTCCACACAGTCACTTAGCTCAGAGGGAGGACCAACACGGTTACAGGGCTTCAGGCACAGAGACAATTCATGTAATGCCAGTTGAAGGTTATGTTGAAGGCTAGTTGAAGGTTACACCAGGCTCTGTAGGGCAAGGTGCACATAAGCTCTGAGGTATCCAGAAGTCAGGAAAGGTAACCTGTCCTACCCCTCCTGCAGGCTCAACTGATTTTGGGTAAGCAGTTCAGAAGCCTGTAATTTATGCAGTAACAAAAAAGAAAGACTGTCAGTGCATTTTTATAACCTGCTTTTTAAAAGGTAATTAAAGATGGGAGCTGCAGCAACATAGTAATTAAATATGAATAAAGACCTTCTAAGCAAAGTTTTCATGCAAAGTCTTAAACGAACATTCTTTTTGCTGAGAAGGAAGAAAAATACTACAAGGAGCACCCTGTTCCCTCCTGCAGCTGCCAGGGAATGAGCCCCCTCCCACACTACCCTACCCCTTCTCTCTCAGCCCCTTCCACACAAAACTATTGCTAGTAACAAACTGGAGCATTCACAGTAATTAGATTCCAACGCAGACTCAGCTGCCTCCAGTAATTCACTAGGAAGGTGCATTTTATTTATTTAATTAATTCCCTCTGGTCCTGGCGGCAAAATCAATTAAGTTAAGCAACTGCATTTAAAAACAACTAGTTATGTGGTTTTTAATTACAGCAGGTCCATAATTCAAACCTATTGACATTTGTGTCTCAAGAGACAAAAGGTTTTTCTCTTTTTCCTCTCTATCCTTTCTTTTCTCTCCCACTTCTGGATTTGTAGATTCTTGTTTCAGATTAGTATAAAGAAGGACCTACAGGATGACAGGTGGCTCAGGGCACGTGTTCAAGACACAGGGACTTTTACCATCATGTGAAGTTGGTCTATTGGCTGAAGAAAGAACCTGTTAAGGGTAAAGATTTAAAGTGGTCAGGAGCATGCTGGGCTATGAGATCCTGTAAGGAAGAAAAAAAATGCAGAGAACTTGCCACATGAGGTGAAGCTCAGATTTTCTTCAGCTCTCTCACTACCCTACATCCTCGTATTAGAGGGATGTACCCTTCACAAATTGGTAGCCAATATTACTAATCTAACTGTCGTAAGGGTAGTAACATCTTCCAAAGGTTAAAATATTGGGACTTCACTGACTCCATCCAGTAAGGTACATTTATAGTAAGATCATACATAAACAGAATAAAATTCCACCTGCTCTGTATTTCAAAACCTCTTAATTGCCTGCACTGTCAATCCAACCATTTTTACCAGTATCGAATGCATGCAGAGATAAAAAATGCTGCACATATTCCCCTCTGGCAGGAATATATGCAACATTCTCGTGTGACTAAGTTTTCTAGGAAACATAATTGAAGAAAGCTGTGTCTAGTTCTTTTGGGCAGAAGAATTTCTTTTAAAAACTTGTCACTTAGGACATGAAAGCCAGGTTAGCAGCCATGTCCGTTACAGCCAGCCCAGTGGCTCTGCTGCAGTTCCAGAGGGAACTTGTGCACATTCACAGGCTGCAGGCGAGGGCAGCAAGGCGAGCGACTGCAACAGGACCAGAAAACTGATGAATCCTGCAGGAGCAGAAAGGTAGAGCTTGCACATGTGGGAGGGAGCAGATCACAGCTGAGCCATTACATGAGCAGGTGTGAGGCCAAGATAAAGCAGCCACCCAATTAGGGCTGTGCTCCAGGACTCCCCACTTAGCAAATCACCCTTGTTCATTATGAAATTGTCCTTTCTCAGCTCGCTGGAGGCAGCTAGTGCGGGCTGTGTGTCCCAGACACGCAAACACAAGCAAAAGGCTGTATGACACAGAAGCAGAGAAAAGGTGAGCCAGGCTCCCCCACTACCTGCTGGAGAGCAGGGTCCTTCCCACAGGAAGGTGGCTGCAGCCCTTTCAGGCAGGTAGGGAGTTCTTGGAGCAGGCTGCAGGCTCTTACTGCTTAGAAGCACCCTCAACAAAAACTCTGTCATTCCCAGGATGGATAATTAGCAAGTAGAGGTCTGGGACAGTCTTGGAGCCCACCTGGCATGGTACTTAAGGAACTCTCAAGTTTTTTCCAGGCCACAGCTGGTCTCAAACTGCCTCATCAAACTGGCTGTTACCATCTGTAAGCCTGGCAGGAGATGAAACAAGTAGTTTCCAGACAGGTTTAATAAAGGTTTAAAAGGAACTTTAGGGCTGCTCTTTCAAAGGAGCAGGCCAGCCAGATGTAGGTTTACAGCTGTACAGGTGAGCCGTGTCCCCAAACACAGTGGTTTCCCCCACTAGCCTTCTACACAGCCAGCTCTCCTTCGGGTACATGCTCAAGCAGCAAATGAATGTGTCACTGTACTTCACTGGCTGCAAACACAGCCCTGACTGCTTAATTCTAAAGAATGAGGCTTGTTTAATTTTAAATATGCAAAATCTTTTCATGATTGCTGGTTAGTATTCACACCTTAGGGAAATTATATAAAAGCTCTTACGGGATCTACCTACTTAGAAACTTCTTAGCATGTATCTGTGCTGAGCTTGCACCTAGAGACCATGTTAAGCCCAGAGTGCCATTGTATGAGATGCACAGCCACCATAGGCCCTGCACAAACTCATGCTTTCCAGAGTTCCCACATGTCAGCTACAGGCCTCCTCACATGCTGAAGTGCCTTCCCAAAGCACAACTGCTCTGCCCAACATCCGAAGCACACACCATCTGATGCCACAACGTCAAGCATCAGAATGCCTCAGTGCTTTTTGTGAATACTGTCCTTAAACATTTAGGAAGATACTGGAAGTCAATTGGATTTAAGCTTCCAAATCCTGAGTCCTTTCTGAAAGTATCACCTTACATGACCTGCCCAGCATGTTCTGGGAAGTCTTTGACAGAGCTGGGATATAACCCACATATCCCAAGTTCCAGCCTGATGTCTTAATCTCCAAACCATAAAAGTTAAATGTGCATGTCTTGCTAGCTAATTTCTTTTGAAATATACTGACTCTTAATCCCAACCTTTAATATCCATATGTTGCAGCAAATGATTGAATATTACTGCTTGGTGTCAACCTGCCCACTATGTTCCCCTTCCTCTCCAGAAAGGTTGTTAAGACAGTAGCCTAGAGCAGGAGTCTCAGTCATGGAGCCCTTTCCCAGCCCAGCACTACATAACATCATCCCAAGCGAGATGTGGCAGCTCTGCCCTGCCAATGTGATGAATGGTGGCCATGTGTCAGCAGTCTGTTCAGGACAAATTCAGGGTGCAGTAAGATGCAGCATCACGAGCAGAAGACGTCTCAACAGCCCAGTCCTTGTTTAGCCAGCAGGCAGAACCCCTTTGTCTCTTAGCCAATACTGGCTACATTTGGATACAGAGCAGTGAGCTCCAGCTTTTGGTCTGATTTGTACAGTCGCCCTTATATTCTTCAGAATCTCTCCCAACGGACTGACCAGTCTCGAGGACAGCAGGATGGACAACGGAGGAACTGTTTCACCTGTTGCTAGCTGGGACTCCAGCAGCCTGGAAAGCTCCTGAAAGCCTGTAAGCTTCTGAAAGCACAAAGGGTACGGAAGAATCACAGCTGAAGTGGCTCAGTATCCAGGGTAAACCCAGTAACATGAGATGTTTGTCATGTAACTTTCAGACAACAAAGTTGCTTCTGTTACCAAAAGTATGGTAAACATGCCAGAACAGAGTGTAAACATGCCTATGTCAGAGAACTTCACCAAAGTCTGGCACAGGTGGGGAACATAAAGCAAGAACTGAGACCATCTCTGGCAGAGGCCATCTCCAGACACTTCACTGTGCTTGACATCTTCACCTATCACAGCTGCTCAAAATAATTCCCCAAAAAGGACCCAGCAGGGATAATGCTACTCCTTTATTACCAAAACCAATGTGAACTGAAACAGCTAAAACATCAACCACAATTTCACAGCAGATCTCCTCATCACAGCATACTGTAATTGCTCCTGAGTATTGCATTTTGTATTTGGAGACTGTAATCTATAAGATGTTCTGCTATTTTAGAAGGGGATGACTAGGCAACACAGGATTAATGTGGAGCTTCTTTTGCCTCCAGAATACTCATCACAGGCTATGATACAACAGAGCTCCATTAACAGGAGTATTGTGTCACGATGGTCAGGAGCAGCTCGAGTCTCCTATCATTTTGAAGCCACATAGCAGCACAGGAAAATGCACATGGGGAAGTTGGTATAAATCCATTCAAGACAAAGGGAATGATACAGCTGTGAGACAAGTCCATGGAGGAAGCCAACAGCAAGAAAGTGATCAAGGTAGGTAAAATTTGCACATCTCCTGTGCTGTGATTCTTCAAGCTGGAACTCCCTTGATGGAATAACTTGATTCATCTGTTTTTTCCATTCCTGATAGAGATGGGTCTAACAGTCCCATGGGTGACAATTTGCTAAAATGAGATCAGTCTGCAGGAGCTTTTTTAGAGCTACCAGCCAAAACAGTGGAGGGTACTGTGATAATGGCACTGTGATAATTCATGAGCTTGCTGGAAAACAAGCCAACAAAATATCACTATAGGAAGAAATGTTCTAAGGGCTGCAGCTACCACCTTAACACTACCTCGTACATCACCTGTAGCAGAATACCTAAGGAGATATTCAGTTCTGTGTCTGTTATAGCATTACTAAGGCTTGCGTCTCCCAGAAATTTTGGAATTCACTTTATCAACACTAGGATGCTATTGCCTCCAGAAGTCTGAATGTCTTTCCTAGTTTAAGAGATATGAACCTCATCCTAGGCTGGTCATCTTTTCAACAAAATACAAGTAACTGCTCATGCTGCCAAGGACTCACTGATCCCTGCAAGTCTGCAAGACCAGACTTCTAGGCATAAGAAAAATGTTACCTTGGTGTATAAATATACTTCCCAGACAGCAAGTGAGGTTTTTTTCCATTGTCCCAGCCTTTCTATCCCCTCTACGAAAACAAAATGTCACAGTGTTGCTCCAAGAATTATTAAGACAGCAAAAACTGAAAGATTAGATTTATTACAGCAGACAGTGGATTATGAAGAATAATTCATCAAACGTCAGAACAAACAGCCCACAATTTATAGGCGGCTTTGTTGAGTCAGTGAAATCTGATTGGACTTCTCCCCACCTAATGAATACCAAGCCTAATTGATGGTTCCTAAATGCATCTGTCAAGAACATGTATTTATTAATTCAGTATTTTTAATAATATTGTAGATATATACAGAACAGTATTTTTTTTTCAATGGATTCCCTGGTGTTCTTATTACATATACATCTAAGTGTGCATGTATATGGAGGTATATGCTGCATCTAAATCAACGTAGGTAAAGGAATGTGTTTATTCTCGTTCACTGGAACAATCACATATAGCTTATCACACAAAATCCCTGCACTTTTCAGTGCACAGGATGGCAAAGTAATGTGGTTCTTTTCAGGAGGAGATACACAATAAGGTGCCTGCCTAGAATTTGGAAGAGCTGAGTTCTAACATTGTTTCTTCTTGATATCTCATGTGATGCTGGGCCATAGCACGTCACAGGGCTCATGCTCGGATTAGCAGAATTAGAACTGTCTAGACAGCTAGAAATCTGCCCTTGTCTAATTTCTCAGGACCATATTTGTAACTTTCTTTTAAGAAATCTATGTGTACAATACATATACAACAGTTATTACACAGAGTTCATGTGACAATGGTACACATTTGTTCCCAGCATCCTAATCACTGCCTTCTTGGTTAATCACTAACGTTTCACTACAATAGTACAAAATCAGGGCTGTCCATCAACCGTTCTTCTAGAAAAGGGCTGTGAGTCAGGTGAGGTATGAAGTTCATCTTTTCGTATTATTTCTACCTGGTACCACTTTGGTCATCTTCAGCCCTCTACCTGCCATACTACTGAGAACCTTCTCTGGGATACTATCAACAGTATTTCTCAGTGTTGTGATGGTCACGAGTGTTACAGAAACGAACTTCGCTAAAGCAAGAGCCCTTGATCCCATCATCTGGAGACCAAGGTTTGCTCACTCATTCACTGCCTGATACCTTGGATCCTGGCTATTTCCTGTTCTGCTCACCTACAATCCTCTTCCTGCAGTCTCTTCTGGGTAGAAAGTGGAAAAGCCTACATGAAGCCACTCTTGTATTCATCACATCCGTCCACTGAGATGTACAGCAACAGTATCAGTCTACTTTACTTGCTATAGTACCTTTAATTATTGCAGAGCCATGCTTTGAGGAAAAGCACCTTTTTTCCATCCCTAATGACTCCTGCATAATAATCTGTGCTCAGACACACACATTTTATTTTCCTGAGTAAGTCAGATCTCTAAGACACGGCAGAACTATCTGAGAATATCACTCATCCTGGATCGAAACCTGGATCTCAGTGGTGACAGCTACAACAGGCAATAACAGCAATGAGCAGACAGGGCTGATTTATGTCTCCTGAGACCCTGTATGTGAGGTGGACCTCATCTCCTATGTCTCTGAAAGGTGAGCCGCTTATCCATGGTTCCCACAAACAAACAACATTCAGTCCAACAAAAGCAAGAATTGTCATGGCCGGATTGGAACATAACTGGCATAATATAACAAGAACATCCTCCTGACTGGCAGAAGGAGATAAACGTTTTTCATCAATTAAACCATTAGGTATCCTACTACCTTCCAGAGACACAGGACACTAAGATTAACAGGCTAGCTCAGCACTCAGAGACGCTTTCAACTATGGGCTTGTACAGGGGGGTTGGCGAGATGAGGAGAACGACAGGGATCACAGNCCACTAGCATCACCACAGCCTCTGCCATGGTTAACTTCATTCAGCTTTTTTTCGTCCGGGTGCTGGTTTCACAAAGCACTCTGAAAGCAGAGAGACTCCACATTAGAATTCTGATGTAATGCAGATATCAAGAGGAATAGTAGGGAAGTAGAGTCCAGACATTATCTGTAGGGCCAGCACAAGCACATAGGTAAAACCACAGAGAGGAAACGACAAAGCTGGGATGTCTCAGAACAAGTCACTATCCCAACCACCTGTGTTTGAGTATTATTCCTAGTCAAAGTACTCCATTTCAGACAATGCAGACAGCTTTTCCCCATGTCTGTAATCTCATGCTTAGAATTAACTTCCAAGAAGCTCTATTTCTCAAAAATCTCCAAGGGAAAGATAATGCTGTTGGAAGCTGCATCGTAATCTTAAACTCTAAGTCCAGTTCACTTCCCTATAGAGAAGGTAGAAGAACCTTGCACCACTGAAACCAACTATATCCTCGGGATATATAGTGATAACGCAGTACCAGTCCCTCTGATGTCGCCATTGCAAAAATGCTCATTTCCTGTTTCCAGATGCATTACCTGGCTTGTTCATCATCCCACTTCTTTCCACCTCAGAATATAGCATCTTGTGAAGTTAGTCACCTTCCTGTTATCTTAAACCACTTCCACACTCCAGCCTGTCTGTGACTCACCTCCAATAGCAGCTAGTGTTTCCTGATCCTAACAGTGAAGCAAGAATCAAAGTGTTTGTGAGGAAAGGGAAAATGGAAAACAACAATCTTTCTAAGTGTCACTGTACATGATATTAAGTAAATTGATGCATGATATTAAGTAAATTATTGGTGTTGGAAAATGCACAGACCAAAGCAAAGTTGAGGCACATATATACGTATATAATCCTGTTCACTTACTTCCATTCCATCATGCTGAAAAAGAAAGTAGCGACTTGTGAGATACTTATCCCCTCCAACAGTGCAGGCTATGGGGCAGATAATCCAACCTGTCCCATGTTCCCTGCCTTTCCCTTGCACATACAAATGCTTCCCTTAATCTGGTCTTTAATCTGTCTCCCACTTGAACAATGATCATTAAATCCACTCTTTTCTGACTTTTGGGGAAAATATTACTTCATCTGCTTCTCTCCTGTCTGTGAGGATTGAGCCACATTTTTCACTCCTTCAGACAAACTGGAATCACAGTCCTTCAAGAGCACACAACTGCTCCACTCAGCCATTTTTTGTATTTTAATTGAAAGCACTCTTTTTTCTCTCCCTGCTAACAAAGGAGGCTCTCAGTTGTTATACCAGTGCACAATGAAAGCACAGTGGAAGACAACTCTTTGCTGCATCCCATCTGACCAAAGGGATTCTTATTCCATGGTTCAGGTGGAGCAGTAGTGGCCCCTTTCTACTGAGATCTTCAAGGCTTCTTGTCTCCTCTGCAGCTCTCCAACTCCCAAGCAATAGACCTGAAAGTGCTAACATAGCAGGAACATCTCTGTAGCTCCTAAGGAAGGGAACAGTTTCCTCAGCATTCTGTCCTTTTAATAACTCTGTTAGCACATCTGAGCAGCTTGTTTACCCCTTTACCACTTTTCTAGAGTTGTTGCACAAAGCTCTGCTCACAGCCTCTACCCCCACCACTGCATCTGGAGAACAGCTCCCATAAAATTCCCACCTCCTTTCTGCTGACTCGTAGTTCTCCCTCCATACTCTAGATCAGCCAAACTCCAATTTCAGCCTGCTTCTCAGTCATCTTATTTTATATAGTCATATCTCTGTTCACATTCAACAAAGCTGAAGCATGATTCCTAAACACCTCACTCACAACATCCTTCCTGCCTCCTTTCTCATGACAACAGACAATGTCACCTTTCTGTCAGGCATGCCTGCAGCCTTGGCCTTGTCATCAACAATGACCTCACTCCAAATCTCATTTTCAGGTCTGAATCTAGTACTAGACATCAAGTACCAATGCTCACAAGTAACAGGTGACAAGCCAACCATTCTCTCCTGTCCCCCCACAAAGTTCCCATTTCTCTTGAGCCACACATGTAGTAAGACATTGGGAGGTCCCCAGCATACACAGATTGAATTCCTGAAGACGTATTCCCAAATGACATATCACCTCTACAGATGCCAGCAGCCTGGTGCAAAGACAGCACATTTGGAAAGAATCATCAAGTCACAGAACAGGTCTCATTGAAAGGGACCTCAAAATATCATCTGGTTGAACTTTCATAGGAAAAGGAGCCCAGATGAGGCTTTTCACATCTTGAAAACCTCCAGTAATGGGGACTCTACCATATCCCTGAGGAAGTTGTTCCTGTGATTGATAGTTCTCAATGTAAAAAATTTCCTTCCTGTACCAAGATAAAGCCTCTCTCAAAATGCCACAGAGACAGGTCCAGCTGGCACATAAGCAAGAAGGTAAGATTTAAGAAAGGACCTAGAAGCAAATGAATTTCAAAGACCATTGTGACTCCAGGTACAAACATCCCTGCCATGCACTGACTGAAATCCATGTAGGAAAGGGTCAAGGAGCCACAACAAACAGGCTCCGTGTTAGTCACAGCCAGGCAGAAGGAGGCTCAGCTGAGGACTGCAGAGATTCCCCAAGGGCCCTGTCAGCAGTAAGCCTGCACAAAAGCAGCAGCCCTGTGAGAAATAACCAGCTGCCAGAGCCTGAGTATATATGGGGACCTTTGGGAAAACACATCACCTGTGTCTCATCTTAAATGTCTCTGATTCAGCTTTGAAAGCCTGTGGGCTTCAAGAAGTATATGACACAAGGTGGGGGCAGGGGGTAATGTGTATGGGTAGGTTTATCTGACTATAGACTATGTGACTATAGAGAGCATGATGAAAGAATGTCTGGGAGTATATGTCTGGAAGAGGTGGGGTACAAGCGTTTGGTTGGCAAGTGAAAATGTGCCAGGGCTTGAGCAGAGTTAAGAAAGCGGCATGGGGCACTGCATTTGTGTACACAGCTTGTAGTGGGAATGGTAGGCAAAATCCTCCATCCACAAAAAGGCAATGAAGAATAGGGCTAGTAGAGGTGTGTGTGTGTGTGTGCCAGAGGCATGGTGTGCTGGGGGCTGCGTGTGCAGGACAGCACTGCATTTCATTTCACAGAATCACAGAATGGTTTGGGTTGAAAGGGACCTTAGAGATCATCTAGTACCAACTCCCTGCCATGGGCAGAAACACCTTTCACAGGTTGCTCAAAGCCCTATCCAATCTGGCCTTGAACACTTCCAGGGATAGGGCAGCCACAATTTCTCCAGGCAACCTGTTCGAGTGCCTCATCACCTCCACAGAAAAGAATTTCTTCCTAATATCTAATCTAAACCTACCATCTTTTAGTTTGAAGCCATTCCCCCTTGTCTTATCACTACATGGCCTTGTAAAAAGTCCCTCTCCATCCCTCTTGTAGGCCCCCTTTAGGTACTGAAGGTGCTCTAAGGTCTTGCAGAGCCTCCTCTTCTCCAGGCTGAACAACTCCAACTCCCTCAGGCTGTCTTCATAGGAAAGGTGTTCCAGCCCTCTGATGACCTTTGTCATCCTCCTCCAGACTCACTCCAACAGATCCACATCCTTATATGCTGGACAGAGTACTCCAGCCAGGGTCTCACAAGAGCAGGGAGTGAGTATAGACAGACCCTTCTATTCCAGCTCCTAAAATGGAGAGAGAGAGGCATGCTCCCATGACTACTATGTGGAATGTTATGTATCTCCTCAGAAAGGGATGAGGGAAATGTTTCTGAGCCTGGGACAAAGAGCAGGAATGACAGAAGCAGCGTTGCACAATCCAGCAGCCTGTAACCAGGGTGGACAGAGGCACAGTATGACAAAAACATGCAGAGGACAAAGCCCAGTCCCAGATAAATTCTGCCCAGCTAGATCCCTCTCTCAGGGTTTGGTTATAATTACATAGATACAAGCATGATAAACTCTTATTGAAGCACAACACTGCCCCAGATTAATAAGACATGGAAGTAGAAGTAAGAATCTAAGATTGTAGCCACCCTCTGGGCTGCCCCGCTCCCTCTTCAGCCCGGGCACTGCGGCCATCGGACACCGGATAGGAGGGGGCCCCTCTAGGCAGGGAGCCTCTAAGCCAGGAGGTCCGTCCCAGAAGGTGCCTCAGGGTCTGCAAGGGGTGTGTGTGCCCTTGCAAACCCTCGAGGGTTGGCTAGTGAACGGAGGACAAAGAAGTGCAGGCAGCACTTCGTGGTTGCATATAATATAAGTTTATTTCACCCCGAGGGCAGTGAGCCCCATGGAGGGTCCAAGCTTATCAGAGGCAACCAGGGAAGAGCACTTTGTATTTCCGGTCTGTGGTTCTTATAGGGGGCTCCAGCCAATGGGAAGGGAGGAGAAGGGGACAAACCATCTGGGGTGAAGGGCAGGGGATTTAACAGAACATACCAAGTAACGGAACAGTATAATACAGAGATACATAATATAGAAATACATACTAATTACACAGCACAACATAAGATGAACTTGGAAGTACATGCAGTGGGCAGCTCTGCCTGCACTGAACTGGTATCAAGAAAGGGAGGTCACTACATTAGAATAAAGATGCTTAAGAGGTTGAGCCCTGCTGAAGATGTAAAGTTTATAAGCCAGTTACTGGTGCTGTGTCTTGATGGGATACTGAAACATTGGCACACCTGGCAGATGAGTCAATCCAAAGGGCACATATGTACAGCAGTCCACAGCACAGAGACCAAGGTGCAGGGACTGAAGAGATGCTGAGGCAGAATAACTTATAGAGATCTGGATGGCACCCTGGAGTTTGCACTCTTTGTAGCCTACTCTCAGAAAAAAATGTACAGAGATCCATAAAAGTCCCTCGAGAGACAACTGCACAGCAAATTAAATCCACAAATGACTTGGCCAACAGCCTCGCCAGCACCAGGCTGGGAAAGGGGATCTGTGCATCCCCTAATGACCAGTCATACAAACCGTGGAGCCCAGAGCTCTCTGCACTAATGCAGAAACAAAAGTCCTATGCTAAGCCTACCACATCATGTCCTGCTTCCTTATTGTCAATTTCTCCACTGAATATCAATCTCTCCTTTCTTCTCCTGCCCACATATTCCCTATTTTTCATGTGTCTGATCTGATCTATCTGCCCCTTCTACAGTTCATGTATTATCTGTCTCTTCCTCCTCTCCCTTTTTCCCTTGCCCTCAGGTCTTCTTGTTGATTGAACCAGGACTGCCAAGTCCCTGGTTCAGTGGTGTAACTCAGCTGATTTACTTTCCTTAAAGCAGTGTCTGCTCTCATGTAAATCACCCTCCAAACCCAGCCTGTGAAATGGGCTTGTTCACTAAACTCTATGAATAGGAAAGTAGGCACAGCTGGCCTATTCATAATCAACATAAAAAATAGATTAGCACTTTACAGATTAAACATTATCGTTTCAACAGTTAACATAAATCAACTACACTTACAGGCCTAGCATTGCTGCTGCCACTGCAGGGTGACAAGCACTGCAAAGGGAAGGGCTGCCAGTCCAGGGTGCAGTGGGAAATACTCGTTTGTCTTCCACCTTGAATTGAAGTTCTCCTCTGGCACCCCCAGGGTGTGCTGCTAGAGTTTGTTACAGGGAGAAAAGTGGGCTAAAGAAACAAATGTAGGAAGATAATTTTGATTAATTCACATGCATTTCGAAGCAATCCAGCAACCCACTGTATTCTAGAGCCAAAATCCAATTGCCCTACTTCCCTCCCTAGGGCTGATGCAGCTCAAAAATGGAGCAACAGAATCAGCCTCAAATAGGAGCAGAACAGGGAGCCTCTAAATACTAACTGGTACCTAGCTCTTTTTCCTATAGTTCAAAATATTTGGGCTTCTGTGGATTATGTAAAGAAGTTTGGTGGATTCTATCTATTGTAACTATCTCCAGAAACACCTGGTCACAACCCAGGGATTCACCTCACCAAAGAACAGCCAAATACTGAGATCCACTCCGGACATGCACTGTGGAGAGCAAAGCCAGGACAGAACAGCCCAGAGCTTGCTACTGGTCAGGCTGCACTTCCTCCTTCACCAGGTACAGGACATTAAGTCACTGGCAAGGGACTGGCAAAAGCCTTGGCCAGGACAGTCCATTAAGAACCAGCCTCACAGCTCTTCCAAACAAAAAAGGAAGGCGGGGGGGCAGGGGGGGAGGAACAGGAACAGATTAGATTATGGTCCAAAGGACAAAAGACAGACTGGGAGAGGAGTTCTTAGAGGGTTTTTTGGCAGCCAGGGCAAAGACATTAGCAGTTTGCAAAGGGCAAAGCAGCAAGAGTTACATGGAGAGATTTCCTTAGTATAACCTCTCTTAACAAGCCCTGGTAATTTTAATTGCTGTAGCCTCCTTCGAGCCTTTCTTGATAAATGGGAATAGCAGTTAATAGACCTGAACCAATCAGCTACATCCAATAAGGTGCTTGGCAAAATTAGCTTTGTTCTCCAGTCACAACTGATACCACCTCAGTTCCATTCATTATCCGAAATGAGCCAACTAATGTATATTTTCTACTAATAATTTGAAATTTGGAAGGCTTGGTGCTGAACAGCCTCTTCCAAGAACTTGTCAATTTGATTTGGAGTGGTTATGTGAGCTTTGTAAGGGAGAAACTTGTGGGTTTGCTTCAGCTGAGCTCTCCTAGCACGAGCAATAGGTCATGTGAGTTTACTTCTTCAGCTGTCACAGCCAGCTTCACAGGTTTGGCTCTAACCCACACATCCTGTAAAACCAAATACTGAAAAGCTTAGAGAAAATAAGTGCAAAATGTGTTTAATGTTCACAAACATAACTGGATTTCCAAAGAGAATATAAGAAAACTTCCTCTTTCTCTTCACTCATCTACCTACTAGGGACAGGCACACTGCTCACTAATGGTATAAGAAAATTGGAGTCCCCTTAGATCCCAGTTTTTGCCTAAATTTTCAAAGCATGTTGAGTGTGAAGCTTCTCATGAGGAGAATTTTCAATGCTCCTAGCAGTTCTTTCACAGGGAAGAAAACTTTTAGGTGGAGTTGAACTACTTTCTATGGCTCAGCATCCTTCCATAGAATCGAGAGCTGCCTCTCAGACAGATCCCAGAATTACCATAAAACAGAGCTTATGAGATCACTGTACATTCTTAAAAATTCACTAAAATGCTATGTGTCTATTCTGTGTGTTAGAAAAATGCAGATATGTCAAGGTCAAACTCTATAGCTTTTTATTTCATCTTATGTCATTTGTTTCATCTACAAATAACCTATTGACAAAAGTTGTCTGACTCACTGCATCAAGTTTTCATGTTCTTAATGGATCAAGAGCCAAGTAACTGTGCAGATGCGAAGTTCTGAAAGAAATCAGATGATAACCAGGCAGAATCAAGTAGGATATTAAAAGATCAGTGGGCAGGCAGATGGCAGGATTCCTTGCTCCCCCAGCGAAAAATCAGGCATAGTAAACCAGCCTGTGTTTAGATCAGAACATCAAGAATATTTCAGCGTGTATCAGAAGTGGTCTTTGAAACAGAAGCCAGTCCCTCCACAGGGCAGTGTTTCTGCCCCTGTCCAGATCCTGCTGCGTCAGAAATGCCTGGAGATTGCTGAGCAAATGAGATACACATTTGGAAAAAGAAAGTCTCCATAGGCAAGAATAAGGACTATTAATCCCAGTTAGAGATTGCAATTTCCAGTAATTGTTTGGAACTGGAAGGGTTACCCTGTGCTGAGATGTGGTTCCTGCCAATGGCTAAAGCACTGCTAGGCAGCACACCCACCACCTCCGCAGGACATGGACACTGAACACAGCCCGACACAGCTGTCGTGTGCATTGCCACCCAAGATGTATTTGCATTAAAGCAACACTTCAGGTGTCATCAAAACTCTGAGAAAACCATACTGAAGAGAACTTACCAACTGCAAACAAGACCCTGAGCCAACAAATTCCATGTAGGTATGTAATACACTAACCCTCAGGCACCTAAAGAACTTGTAAATTAAAGAAAAAAAGGTCACTAAGCATGCAGATCAGAACTTACCATATCAGGACCAGGCTGTTCCCCATTGCACTTTCTGATCTCAAATATTTCACTTCCTTGTAGAAGGCTGTCCAAACAGAATTCCCTCAGAAAATCCACTGTCCAACCTGCTGTGTAGTAAATCTTACTAACTTGAAAGAAGACAAAGGAGATTATTGTCTAATCTATACACAAAACATTCCCTCTCTTAGGCAACGGGGCTTAGAGCACCCAGAAAAAGGCTGCCATGAGCACAACTCAGCCACCTTCTCCCAGGAGCTACAAGCAGAGAAAAAGCCATGGAAGGAGGGAGTATGCTCTTCCAAAGCTCCCCCGGCAATAAGGACACCAAGTTGTCCTTGGCATGACAGTAAGGGTCAGTAACACCAGAGCTTGCATACAGAATGAGCAGAAACAGAAGAACAAAGCAAGGTTCACCACTTGAACCACAGGAACTGGGAGGGTTACCCTGGGCTGAGGTGGTTCCCTGTTTGCTTTCCCATCTGCCCTTGAAGCAGCAGTTCTGGACACAGCTACTGCCCACAGGGGTATAGAGGCAGCCACGGTGAGATGCACCAGTGACTGAGACCTCCTACCAGTGACAGGGCAGGGAGCACTCGGCAGAGGCTGCAGCCATGGAATGGCAGGAGCTGCACAGGCAGCCACTCCTGCCTTTCAGTTAAGTAATGCAGGACCATTTGTTCTAGACGACATTAATGCTATTCACCATCCATCTCAGACTCTTTAAATTACCTTTTTATGGCAAAATCCTTTTCATAATTGATAAAAATCTCTTTTTTATATCCTGAGTTATTGAAAGAAATGTGAAGGTTTTTTATTCCTCATTATAGTTTTAATACAAATGTGTTTTTTATTGATGGCTGCTTGAAGCCCTGACGGGCCTACTGAGAGAGGCTCACAGGGGTGGGAGAAGGACCATATCATCCCCTGTCCCACTGTCAGAGTAATGGCCACCACAGCCCAGCTTCCACTTTGGTGGATAATGGAGGGCGGGTAACATTCATGCAGAATGAGATTTCCTGTGATCAACAATACCCATAGTAGGCAAAAGTGGCTCTTGCTGACCTAAATCCAGTTTCCCCAAGTCTGTTAGGGGTGTACACAGGAGCTGAGTTCACAGATCATCCTGGCATGGCATTGCTGGAGCTGGGTGCTTTGGGATAGAACTGGGCTCACAAGCTACAGGACACCTAGGTGTTCAGCACAGCAACTCAGCATCAGTCCCGCAGGCCCGAGCAACCACGAGAGCAACCCTGCACTGTGCCACACATCAGTGCTTTTGGGCAGAACATTTAAACACAATGCTGTGCAACACTAGAGGAAGCAGGCATGTGTCCTGGCATCCTGGATGGGTTAGATAACACAACCAGGCTGGGCAGAGGCTTTCTAGGGCAGTAACAGAATCTGTGGCATCATGACCTAAAGACCTTGTGATCTAGCACAGTAAATAAATCTTCTCTAGGGCACCATATGAAGCCAGCTACAGAAAGTGGCTCATAATTCCTTGGGAATAACTGGGATGCTGTAGGACATAAAGTGTAATACCCAATAGCCTTTGAAGGCCTAGCTGCTCTCCTACAGGGCTGAGCACTGCTTCAATAGTTCTGCATATGAGAAATAAGCATATGTCTTGCCACAGCTTAAAATGCTAATCAACAATTCCAGAAGGTAGGTATAGTCCATCATTCTCCCAGTCACTGGCACAACAAAGGCTGCCATAATATACTAAGAATGCATATCGACATAGGAGTAAAAGGAGTCTCTTCTATTCCCTGTGTCTTTTCTCATACTCCAACAGTTTGAGTGCAAGGAAGTCTCCTGCTGTGGGGACTAGCACCTTGCTGTGGTCATATTCTAAATCTTTCCCATGGCAGGTTCACATGGGCGTAAGATTTTTGTCCCTCCCTGTCAAATGGCCACGTGGCATTGCTGCAGATCACCGCAGTGACCATGCTTCCAGGTGGATATGATATGATATGGGTATATCTCAACAGCAGATGAGTAAGACTCATGTAGCCAACTTAGAAAACACTTTGAGAACTTTGGGAGCAATTTAAAGTAGAAGGACAAAGGGCAGTATTTCTCTTAGCCATGGTGTTGCTGCACAGACAATGAGTATCTGTTTCTTACCTGCACAGCATTGGTGCTGTGCCAGGTACAACAATAGGAATCCAAGGCTGCATCCTCCAAACATCACTGTGAAAATGCATCCTGCTTCACAAATCACAGCACACGAGGTTCTTCTACCATATGTGCTTAGTTTATAAATCACAGTCAAACCATTGACGTATCCTGCCCTGCTCAATCAGCGAGTTCCATTACTGTATGGCTGCAGGAGGTTTCTTGCAAATGGTAAAATAGTCCTTGAACAACAGGTAAAAGCTGCAATTAACTGTGGATGAAAAGGATGGTCTCCTTGGAGGTGCTGGGTAATCAAGCAATTAGAAACTACTTCCCACTACCTGCATTCCCACAAAGCAGAGCTAGACTGACATCCTTTCAAATGACTGTCTTTCCATGTATTTATGATGAAATCTTTATGTGATTTGGCTTCAGCAAAGACAAGCCTTGACCTCTGTGCTCTCCCCAGCCCTTTCCCCCAGCTTTGAACACAGCAAGCATTGTAAGCAACACTTCCTATCACTGGTGTGTTCTCCCTGTGGAGCTTGTTTTGTCTCAATCTTTCCAGAGCAGAGCAAACTCACCAGCAATGGTATAAGTATGTATGCAGGATTTCTTGGGACCCCTCATGTGATAGCATCTGGGAATGCTCAGCTTCAGCAATTGCCACTCTTCTCTGCAACAGCTTCAGCAATTGTTACCAAGAGGCCAGAGATGTGAGGATAAGTCCAGGGGCAAAGAAGGAGAGACTCATTCCCATGGCAAATGAGAGTGGCCCTGTGCCCTACACCAGACTCTCACCACTCAAGCAATGTCCAAGCCTGGACACAGAGCACCTGGGCAGCCATGCCACACAAGCACCCCACCAACATGGGAAAGAACCTACCTGGGACCACACTGGCCACATTTGAGGGATGCTAACTGTATCCTTGCCCTAATCCTGAACCCTGCAACATCAAACCAGACACAGGAGCAATGACTAGAGAACCTGACTGGAACCTCCAGAAGGGAGCAGAGCAGGAACTGGGATATTTCTGAAAGAACAGTGTAAGAGATGGGGAAGGAGGGAGCATCTCCCACCAAGGAAAATTACCTCCAACATGAGAAGTAGAGTATGGAGTTCACAAACATACTGAGAGGGAGAATAAGAAGTCTTATGAAAACGGTCAGAAAGTTGACTAAAAAATGCCAATGTGTAAGGATGGGCTGGAAGCTGATGAGCAATGGGCTGTGAAGAGTGACATCTTGCTATACACAGGAGAGGTAATACAGTGGTGCTGAGTGGGTAGAGCTATGCTGTGGCCAACTGGGATGTGCAATATGACAGCAAACCAGGAGGTATTTTGGGACTAGAAAACAGTAAAAGAGCATGTTGGCATAGACAGGAGTACACAGTGAAGCAAGAAGATGTCACAGTATCTAAACTCATCATTGCACAGCATCAGGAAAGCAAGATCCAAAGTAGGGACTGCATTGGACAGTAGCAGAGCCAGACAACACAGAGGCATCAAGGACATTTGGAAGAACATGGTTGTAAAAGCTGTCAAGTCCTTCTGCAACCACTCCATCTGATGACAAGGGATGTTCTGGAACAGCCTTAAGAAGAGTAGAGAGAAGCAGATGTACTTTTGAAGGGCAAGAGTTGCACAATAGTCTGATCAGTCTTAGCAAAGAGCAATTAGCTTCTCTGAGCACTTTGTCTGTGTAAATCACATTCAGAAAGACCTACAGGAAGCCTTTCCAACAGATACTGAAGGGCTGTCAGGTAGCTTGGCCAAAGTCAGAGATGCCCTGGGTTGTACATTTCTCCTCTGCAGCCAAATTGGCATCGCCTCCTCAGTATCCCTGTATGCCACAGCCACAACACGATCCCCCTTCCAACAGACCTGCCAGAGACAGGAAATGCCCCTAATCCCAGTGCTGGCAAAACATTTCTTTCATCTTTTCTAGTTTCTAAGCACAACAATTTCATGCTTTTAAGGTGTAACCACTCAAAGATTTATATTCCAGAGCTCGTCATCACTCTTTCTCCCTAACTAAATGTCTGGTGTCCACATTTCACCAGAAGTTGCCTGGCTCTGCTCTGTATAAACTTTGAGTTGGAGCACTTAGCTGAACCAGCTATCTCTCCCTGTATCATTAATAGTTCTGCAAACAAAGAACATATTTGTTTCTCTTTCATTTTCCATGCTTAACACTTTTTCACTTTTAGAATCTTGTTCAAGCAAGGAAGATAAAAATACAGATAGGAGAAACTCTTTCATTCATGTTTTATTCTTATGCACACAGCTCTTCTCAACTGCTCCAAGGAATACGAGCCAAACCTGTGGTATCACCACTGTCTCCCTAGAAGACCCTTACTCTCTGGTCTTACTGGTGATCGTTTCCAGGAGTCAGGGCAAAGATTTCTTTGTGCAGCCCCTCCCACTGCTACTACTTGTGCTACTTTGCGAGTCCCACCCCCACACACCTCAATCTCTTGCATATAACACTCAAGAGAATGATCACCTCCTACCATCACTTAGCCAAACCACTGTGGCTGACATCGGAAAGACAGAATCTGCTCACTACTGCTTATTTTTATCCCCATGATCCCTGACAGGTACACAAATTGCTCCTAGACTTAAAACAAGATTTGACAGAACAACCCACTAGTCAGCATATATGATGCTTCTCCTTCTGTGTCAGATCAGCACACATGCCATTTGCCTTTAAATCAGTTAGCTCATACAGCAGAACTACATGCTGCAGACCCCAGCCAGGAAGCTGGCCTAGAATGGGAGACCTCCCATTGACAGGGTATTACACAAATCTGCATGGGGACAACAGAGCCACGTTGAGTTGCTGTAAATCCACATCACAAGTGCTCTGTCTATTCTCAATCAGTCCCATTGGCATGGTCATTTATGCCAGTTTTCCCACAAAATATCTGTCAAACATCCAAGCCTGTGATAAGATTCTTGGGAGTAGGTCACAGCAGAAGGCAGACTATTTCTAATTGACTGAAGCTACAATGCTTCCATACATGAAATTGGCTTTTTTTTATCTTCATGCCCTTTTGCAAGCTCTTGCCTAATTTGTCAGCTTGTCACATTCCTCCCTAGGTATCTCTGTATTTCCAGTTGCTCTTTCTCCCATTTGTTCTGCACTGATCCAAACTGTATGTAATTACTTCTTAATCCCACACTTAAGCCCACACTTAAGATTCACCTGAGGAGCCCTGCTTTTGGGCCTGACTGTGGAACTGTAAGTCTTAAAACTGAATTCAAGAGCAGGAGGGCTAGGCCCAGGCACACAGGGAAGGTTCTCTCACTGTCATTTTCTCTTTGATTTGAATTCATCCACAAGTTCCCAGGTTTGATGCTGGCTCCAAGGGGGAAAATTTCAGGATGCCTCTTTGCACTCTCCTCTGACACCTATATTTCAGCTAAGTATGCCGTATTTAAAATGTACTGAGGATCTAACTACACTGGAATTAAATTAAATCCTCTGGGCTCCAGCAAAGAAAACTTTGGTGCATTAGTTCCCCAAATCCTTTCAGTTTTTAAATACCTTGATTTGGTACCTTATGACTATTAACATTGGCAATTACATCAGCTTTTAATACTGCCCAGTTTTACGAGCTCCTTTATTTTTATACATGTTATTCTCTTTATTTATCTCTTTTATCATCTCTGTCTTCCCCTCATTACCATTTCCTCTCTATCACTTTCTTCCCATTTCTACCTTTTTTCCGTCCCTCTGTTTCTTTAAAATTAATATTGCCCAGCACTGCCCATGTGGGCGAAGTGAATGCTATGAGGTAAGGCTGCTGTGAAGACTGTATTGAAGCTGCTTCACTGGGAATCAATGAGGCACAGAGCGCCCGTCTAGCTCCCAGGACGCACGGAGAAACCAGGGAGTACCACTGGCAGCTGAACACACACTTGAGAAAGAAGTGCACCTCTAAGCACCTACTTTAGTCTTTAAGAGATGCGACACAAACTGAGGTGACTGCTGTGGTAATTTAGTGTGGGCTAACCTTGGAGTGGCTTTCTGCAGCTCCTGCAGAGGGGAGATTGCCAGATGGAGGCCTATGGAAGCCTGCAGGGGTCTGCAGGGAGCAGCCAGCCTGCCCTGCTCCATCTATCCACTGAGCTATGAAACACAGCTGGTACCAGCCATGCTACAATGATGCAGTGCTGATGGAGAGAGCATCTTGCAGGCTGGGGGCTGACATTAACCCTGCCATTAAACTGCAGGAAGATATTAATTGTCATTCCTGGCTAGACAATATGTAGACCCTTAAACTACACATAGGTAGACCCACACCATGCAAATCTGCCCATAATATACCCCCAGGTGCAAATACTTCACTTACCTCCTCGTGGTCTCCCCATACCTGCTTACCACACAGTCGGACACGCCAGAACAATCAAAAACCTTCCAAAAAAATCTCTCTATAATAGAGCAGGAACAGATGTACACACTGTTTCCATTCTTCAACCTTCCATCTTCCTCTCCCTCACACACACCTTCTCTACCATCACCTTTGCACACTGTTGCCTCCTTCCTCTCTCCTAACCATGGCAAGTATGATCCTTGAAATGCCTCTCCTCGACCTGGGCTGGAGTGTGAGGGGACCTTTTCTTGTAAGGGGCAAGATGAAAAGCAGCAGAACATCCTCTGTAATTTACTGTGGTTGCTCCCCTTCATTAGATGTGTACATCTAATGAACACAGGCACCTACCTACTGATGTCAGTGCTGTGGGCTGCTGAGGGTTAATGGTGGCACTGACTCCTGGGCTACTGCGTTACCTGACTGCAGCACCAAAAGTGATTTATGCTATTATTTTCTTTGGGGGTTAATTAAGGGCTCGCAAAAGTAAAGGGCTGTCAGTGCTAGCTGGAATTGGTCTAGTGCAGCCAGGGGAGAGCAGTCATCCCTCACAGAGCTCTGCCAATACATCCTTGTCCTGAATATAAATACCTCCAGCTTCCACCCTTCAGTGTGGCAGACAGCCCTCCATTCTGACCCCCAGCTACCCAGTTGTCTTGACATATAGACTTCCCTGCTCTGCTAAGTCCTGCCATTTCCACCTGGCAGCTTTCACATCCTTATTCCTCTGTTATCTTTTCCTCACCTAAGCTTGCCAATAATACCCATTAATGGACAGGAAAAATTCACGTGGCATTCTCCCAGAGGCAAGAAAGAGGTATCTCCCCTTGGTATCTCTTACAACTGAGAACCACCAATTTTTCTTCCTCTAGCTGCTGTTTTCCTTCTTCTAGCTACCCAGGGCTTGCTGAGGCCAGAGAAGCCAACACGGACTATGGCTGACCCTACCTCTTTGCCCAGATCTTCACGGATAACTTGCTCAATCTCCTGCCTGGTGCTCTGCGGGGCCTGGCTGTGCAGCACTTTGAGGGTGCGGGTGTACTCCTCAGGCAGCAGGTAGTCAAGTGCTCCCAGGTGCTGTCCCACCTTGATGAAGGTGCCTCGGTTGGAGCAGCACAGCTCCCGGAGGCGCTCAGCAGAGCGCAGGTGCACCTGGGAAGAGACCAGAACATCAGCCAAGCCCTTTTGCTGTCTCTTACATGCACATGCCCACACATGTATCTTTTATTTGTCCAGTCCTTAAGCATAGCAAGGATTTCCCTTCTTTATTTTGGGCATCATCATCTAATGTGTCAGTTAAGTATTAAGACTCTGGCTGGATTTAGAAGGGCTGAACCAGACGAGGACAGGATGCTCCAAAATATAAACAGCTTCAACACTTGTTTGTTCACCATGATCAGTGACAGGACGTTAGTTTTTGGCTCATCCTTACACAGAATAAGATGTCTAACCATAGGGCAGCATTGGTTTGTCACTGTGATTCATCACTATGATGCACAGTTTGGGAAGCCCTTGTCAAAAGACAGAAGTCAGGACCACAACCATTATGTTAGACTCTTAGTGTGAGTGCAGTGAATTAAAGTGAGAGGCAAATCACAGATACCATCCTAGAAACCTACAGAAACTTGGCAAAGGAGTCTATTAAAAAACAAAATTACAGATGTCTATTTGGCAGTGAGGAGGAGGACAGTATGTGGGCAGTCCTTCATCCTCCTCACCTCGCTCTGACATACACAAGGGGAAATTACATCCCTCCAGTACAGTTGGGTCTTGGTATTACTGCTTACATTGCCCATAAAGTCTACACTGACAGCGGTTTGAGCAACTAAGAATTAGAAGACTTGCCAGCTGTGCTCACAGGGGCCAAAATGCAACTACTAAATGACAAAACCCATTATCAACCATTTGCCTGGTCTGGATTTCAGCTCTTGAGGTTCATTTCTCTCCTCAAGAGTAGACCGGCCACCACATCCTTCAGTGACAATGATTTATTCTTCCTTTATTACTCTCACTAGAAAAGCCTCCTGCCAAGGACACACTTATATTGAATATTTAATGAACTTCAGATAAGTTTACCCTGATACATTAATAAAATCTAAGCAAATCAATAATAAAAAAATAACTGTGCACCCATCTCCTGTTAATGCCTGACGCCTATCTGCATGAAGGTTCTCAGTTCCTCTGGCTTCTGTGTTGGAAATCATTGAAAGTCAAATCCTGTATGCAGCTGTCATCTGCCCAAGATCCTGTGGTGAGCAGCTCCACCAAAAGCCTCGAAGTACAAGGCAGAAAGGAACCACACAACAAATATTCATAAACACTGCACACACCCACCCCATTCAGTGGCTATCTTTGCCCTCTGTGCAAAGCGGTGCTGTGAGTGTCTCACATTTGGGAACACATCAGGGGACACACTGGGTGCTGAGCTGCAAGTGCACAAAACACAGGCCTAGGGCAGTGTGAGGAGAAAGCCTTACGTGCAAGTCTCACACTCAGCATGAGACTTGACAGTTTGATGCACACATAGACACACACATTTTCCTAGGCAGGCACACACGAGCGAGTGTAACTCGTGCTAGGTGAGTGAGCTTTGCTGGGTCAAAAACACTCACAAATTCATAGGCAGAAAATAACATTCATGAGCATGTCTGAAGTCTCCCACATCATTTTTCTGTATTTTACACAACAGTTACTGCTGTAACAAGCCTCTGACCTGGCTCTTTCCTTACTCTCCTCTGCTATGTGCAGCAGGGGCAAAAGCAGGCCAGAAGGGAACAAGGAAAGGAAGCTGTGAAAGAAGATGAGAGAAAACCAGGGAGGGAGTAATGGGATGAAAGAGAAAGGCAGTGGGAGAGAGAGAGCCAGAGCAGCTGGCTAGTTTGTCACAGTACTGGGAGTGCAGCCCATTATAGGGAAACAGTCTTTATGCAGCTCCAGTAATCACTCTCTGCCCACTGCCTCCAGCTGTGGAGGAAAACCCCTGCCAGGAGCAAAGGGGAAAGAGACTGGTGGCCAGCCACCTCCCCTGAAAGAGTTGGGCAGCCATAGCCAAAAGTACCAGTGGGAAACAGGGGGAAGGCTCCTTGCAGATATGTTCCAAAATCCCAGCATTGAGCTCAGGCCAGCACAGGGCCCTGTGACCTCCCAGACACACATCAGGAGCCCATCAAATGCCTCCAGGCTGCAGTATGGCTCAGGGCAGAGCAACAGCAACCTTGGAGCTGTAGCACAGTGCTGGGTATCAGACTGGGTAACCAGCTCAGGGTAGAAGTGCTGGCTCCAATGCACTTACTCACCCCACAGGGATCACCAAGGGAGATGGAAAAAACAGGATGGAAAACTCATGTAGCTAAAAATGCAACTGATTGTAGACACACTTGAATACAGGGTGTTTCTTCATGTTGGTCACTGCTGAGAAGGAGGCAGAAATAGCCCTTCTTTCCTCTAGGACAATGCGAGACCCTTCCAAAATTTGGGGATGGTTTTGGCCCTCCCAAACTCATCCACACTGTTGAAAACACGGTTGGCCTCATGGACACAGCAGTCCTGTCCAGGAGAGACAAGAGGATCCTTACAGAGGGCTGCAGGAACAAAACAGAACAAAATCCCCATGCACAGCATCCTCCACTATGCTCTCTCAACTGGCTTGGCTAAAACTCCTAAGAGACAGCTGCCCTGGCTGGCTGTCTGGACCAGGAAATGCCAGCTCCTGCACCTGCTAGAGAGACAGAAGATGGTCAGGCAACTTGTCTCAGAGGAAGGAAATCTATCTATGTTGTCCTACATTTTACAAAACTCCAGTCTGCATTAGAGGCAGAAGTACAGTGAGCATGAAGAAAGACGGTGAACGCAGCTTGCATGGTCTCTTTTCTTACAAACCAGATCAGTTCTTTCAGCACAAAAGTGTTCCTAATGCTATCTGTTAATTTCTTGGATCTCCCCAAGCTAGGTCACAATCCAGATGCAGCACTTGTTTCTCTGATAGATGACATTCCCTTAATTACAGGCAAAGTAAGAGTGTCTCATGCCTACTACGGTGTCCAATTCTGTTGACCCATGTTTCTGTTCTTACCTTGAGAAACCACAAGGTAAATGGAATCCCCAGAATGGCTCAGAACTTTTCTTCAAGAAATCTCACAAGATTTACAATTTCACAGGAGATACTGCTCTTTGTTGCACAAGCAACACTTCAAAGACTCCTTTTATCAGAGAAAAGAGCTGGGAACAACAGATAGTTTTATGTGGACCTGCTCATATGCATCATGCCTAGGAGCACATGGCAGAGAAAGGAAGCATTTCATGTACCAAGGAATATCAAGAATAATCTTCCCTCAGAAAGCACTTCAGATCACAAAAGCTGTCTGAGTGTGTATATGGCTCTTTCCTCAGTCCACAGGGGCATCTCTTTCTGTCTTAAACTCCTTCCTCAAATTTCAGCAGGACAAATTCTATATTTGCCCACAGCATAGCTATCATACTCACGTAGTTTACCTAAACCCTGGGTAGATTGGGATTAACATTGACTATTAAAACTGTGAAAGTTACAACTGTCAGGTATGAAGAGGAGGCACAACTGGCATGAAGCACATGCTCAGCAAGCAGAGCTGCAAAGGGATGTATTTTAATTTACCCAGGAATATATAAGCAGACCTGGGTTCTCAAGTCATCTGGATGCTGTTGAAGGAGCCTTTATTCACATAGATATTTGCAAAGAACTGCTGTTCAAAACATCAGATGTGCAGGTATCATAATTTGGCAGATACTGATCTGGTCTTAAAAATAAAGGAATTAATTTAGAAGAAAATAAATACCAAAGTTAAAATATATCAGTGAAAATTTTAGTATCTGGTAACAGACGTGGTGGCAAAAGGGCTCAGAAAGGCCACTAAAGACAGTAAAGTAAGTGGTGGAAGCCACTCTTCACATGAAAATCCTTCAGAAAAGTCATCCCAACTCTGAAGGGCATACTCTTAGCTGGCAAGATGCGAAATGAGAATTAGGAATGCAGAAAGAAAATTTGAAATGCAATTAGTCAAAAACATAAACAAGTCACCAGAAAATCCTGGTGATGAGTCCTGCTTCCGGGAACACTATGAACACAGACATCTCACAAAGTACATCATGCTGGATTTTTCCCAGAGGACAGGGCTAGAAGGGCTGCTCCTCCTCTCACCTCCATATCTGACAGCACTCTCATACAGGTGAGCAGGAACAGCTTCACACCATGCGGTGCCTGCTCACATCCCACCTATTCCTCCCAGCCCCAGCAAGGGAAAGCAGGTTCTTCTCCTGCTGCAGGCAGTTCTCTGCATGGTGCAGGATGCTGAGGAGAAGTCTGCCCATCACTTCTTACAGTGGAGATACACTCTCCAAGACAGTATTTCAAGAAAGGTGTCTCCAGAAATTACCTTGCAAACTTCAATCATATCAAAATTAGAGATTAATTCACAAAGTAGCTGGATGCTAGTTATCATAGTAAAAAGGACATCTCATATTTAAGCCATTAACTTCCAGATGACTGAAAGGGAATAAATGTTGCCCTGTTTTTAAGAAAAATCCAGGCTAATCTGGTAAATTATAGTCCCCCAGACTTTATTTCTGTATCAACTAAATTAGTTGAGACGATAATTACAGAGAGTACTAAAAGTCATCTAGCTAAATGTGATATGATTGGAAAAAAGCCAACAAGGATTTTGAGGGGAAAAAATCATTCTTCACCAGTCCACTAAAATACTGTTGAGCATGTTAATACAATAGTTCAATAGAAAACAGAGATTTATTGGGACTTTCAAGCGGCTTTCAATAAATTTCCTCACAAAGAGTGAAAGGAAAACTCAGTACTATCACCAGCTCATTTTATCCCATTCCCAGCACAGAAGCTGACCACTACAGACAGCAGCAGAGGGAGACTTTCCAGTTAGGACAAGCTTCAGCATTTAGTGCTGTTTTCACCACAGCTTCATTCCAACGTGCTCTGAGCTCTTTTAGATCATATGATACTGCATAAGCCCTGTCTATCTTAGCACCTGCATTGTTGTATTTCCAGTGAGGATAAACTAGCACTGGAAACAGAGAAATGTGACGAAAATAGGTCCAGCTGGTGCCCAGAAGGGAGAAAGAGCTTTTTACTATAAATGGGTTGACCTGCATTACTGTAAAAAAAAATCAGCAGAGTGTCCCATTACACCCATTCTTACATTAAGGTTTAATTTTCCTGCTAGTGATCTGGCAAAGGAGAGAACAGTGCAGTGACAAAAACCCCATGAGATGCAACAGATATTAACCACCGTAGAAAAATAAGCCCTGCCAAGTCCCTACCAAAGACAGGAGAACAATCAATACACCAGGAGATCACCCTCAGCATAGAAGACTGCAAGGTTACACATATTGGAAGGTGCAGTTTGTCCTCTCAGCACACACTGATGGGCCTTCAATTAAGCACCCAACATTTACATCACATTGTTGTGGACAGCTCAGCCTGCTCAATGCACAGTGGGAGTCAGAAAAACTTAAACAAGCTGTTTGACTGTGTTAAGAAAAGATAAAGATGTTAAAAATATCAAAATATTGTATAAACTGAAAGCACCACCTCACCCTGGATTCTGGACCTCCCATCACAAAAAGACGTACAGGAAAAAAAAACAGAAAGACAAGAGAAATATGGACACATCATACAAAAGAGTCTATTAAAAAAAAGATCTTGACTGTTAGGAGACTACTTAGATCCCAGAGACTTGATACATAAGAGAAAAAAGTTATATGCAATAATGAAAAGAAAATCTCCTATTCCTATTTCCAGCTCTCATAAAACCACAAATAGAGCATTCCACAAAACAACCACCTTTTTTAAGTTGTTTTGTTTTACATCCCATTTTGCACAATACAGCATTAACCAGTGGCATTGACTGTCAGAGGATAGAGAAGCCAAAAGCTTAATGGAATTCAGAAAGGCTTTAGATATTTATGATAAAACAACCATACATGATTTTATATAGAGCTTTTCATCTCTAAAAGTACTTTTACAAAGCTCTTTACAAAACTCAGGATTGCTATTCCTCATTTTACAGACTCCTAAGAATATTGGAGGTAATAAAATGTCTAAAGGGCTTTAAACACTCTTGCTCGAGGCATCAAAACAGAAATTACCCTATTGTCTGGCCACAATGAGAGACAGAATGCAAACAGGGTGCATTATTAAAATCTTTAAAATACCTACTTGGTGTATCCAGTTCCCAGAGTCTGGTTAAATCTTCTGCTGGGGTTAACCTGTCTCCAAGGATCTTCCAAATTTACTAAATTACCTGTCACTGCAAGGACTTGAGACATTGGTGATGGACTCTTGCTGTCTTCCCATGGAACAGCAGAATTGCTGCTTATGGTCTTTCATATTTAAGCCCTTGGGATGCTGGAAAGAACCTTATGGCACACAGTGTGTAGTAAGATCCCATGCATATATGCTGTCAGCCATTCTGGACAAGAAATCTCTTCCAGGAATGCCTGCAGTAGCAGGAGCTTGGACTGGAAGAGCCAGGCTGTCCCTTAGACTTTCTACAGAGGGAAGAAAGGATGTCATCACACTTTTGTTGTGGGTATCCCCCAAAACACAGCAAGTTTGGGAGGGAGAAAAGCCATGTCAGAGAAAATAGGAAAGGAATCTGACCATAGTCCTTTTCTCTTCCACATCTGAGAATGACAGGGCCATATGCACAGGACTGGTAAAACTACAGAAGAGCTTTGGAATTAAAGGATGTCCACCTCAACTTACGACAGTGAGAAACTGAAATCAATGACCATGCCAAAAGATCTGTAAAGATGTTTGGGGAGGATGTAGTTATTGGTGATGTGAATAGGGTACTTACATGCTCTAAAAACAGCAATACAAAACATAGAACCCATTTGAATAACAGTTTAGTTGTGTCTAAGGGGCTGTTATCTCCACTTTCAATAAATCTGCGTAAGCATACAGTTACTATAAACTACTATAGCCTTCACTAACTCTATCAGCCTGATAATCAAACTGACTGACAGCAAGGATGCTGCAGGGAGAAACACAACTCTAAATGGAATTGTTATTGCCTCCTTTTTGTATTATCTTTACATTTTACAAAAGCTTACTCCTAGGCACACCAGATTTTCCCATTCAAATGCTTCCTTATACCAATACTAGCTGATCATACCACTGCTGATGGACAGATCCAGGTACTTGGAATTGGAATAACTCCTGCTGCAATGTGTACCTCACTACCTAATAATTCATTATGTGTAAGTTATGTATAACTTAATCAAGATCCTTCAGAAATTCTGGCACAAGAGGTGGTTGCCAGTGGGACAGACAGTAAGTGAGAAAGCAAGCTTTATAGCTTGGAAAGTATAAAGGATGGAGATGATCCCCCAAACTAAAGTGACAACTTCTTAGCTTCTCAGATTCACAAGCACAGGAACAAGGAGTCACACAATTAGCAGGATGGCCAGTAAACTCTGTACTAATGGAAGGATATACACAGTAAGCCTGAAATCTGGTGTTGGTGCTGTGGCCATGGATCAGCAGTGCTACAAGCAGCTGAAATTAAAGCAAACACATTTCATGATTTGTGCAAAACTTCCCTGGAGATCACAAGGGACTTTTCCAAATCTAGGCCAACACATTTGTCACTGAATAGATATGTAGGCTCCCACCATTCAAGCCATCAGGATTCTGAATTTCACACAAGCACACACAGACGCTGACCTACCTCCTGTGCCACACATAATCCCACAGTCTTCCCACTAATACCCTGATTCACAACTTGGTTTGTACAGGTGAATAAAGGGTGACCTAGCAACCAACCCCTATTCTGAGATGCCACAAGGTTCAGGAAACATTTACACTAGGCTGAGGTCCACCTCTTTGGCCAGTCACTCCCCAAGCTGCTCTGGAGAGGAGGAAGCAGTGCTGCTCAACTGCAGCACAGAGCACAAGCAGTCACCTTGCTGAACCCTGCCCTTGCTGGCTGGTGCACACACAACCAGCACCAACTGCCTGCTTGTGTTTCATCTTCATTTTACTCCAAGCGCCGTCATTTGTGCTCTGATTATCTCTCATTACTGACGACCTTGCTGTAATGAGTTTTAATCTGCCTCATATTAATTAGAAACATTTTCATTAGCCAGCTCAATTTTAGGTAAATAGCTAATAGAAGCAACTGAGCTACAATTAGTTATCTGTGGGGCAGTTCAGGATAAAAATCAGAAGAGAGCAGCTGTTTCCCCTCTAGACACCTCTGTGATATAATGCACTATTCTGTGTAAGTCTCCCAAGCTGTGAAAACAAGGAGCACAGGGAAGGGCTTGTCAGAGACAAAGGAAAATAACATGCTAAAATAACCGGGCCATAGCACTTCTGTGCCTATAGCATTACCTGTGTATTCTCTCCCACTAACAGTTCCAGACCAAACTGTTAAATAAAGGAATCAGAGTCAAGCTGAGTCGAGCTACACCCACAGACATCACCTCTAATGAACAAGGTTCTGCTCCGGAGGCTGTTTTACCCTGTGACTGTTCAACAGGTCCTTCACACAGGCTCTCTTCTGGGCCATTAATGTGAATGGTACTTACACATGAAAGTAAGATCAGATCAGATTTGCAGCAGACGGAAGGACCAGACCTATTTACACACAGATGCACAATACTTGCAAAGGCAGCAGATTCACAAAAGTGCATTCAGTGCCTTGGTGTCCTGATAGTGCTGGTATACAAACAGATCTGTCCTATGCTTCACTGCAGAGAACCCAAGGAGGATAGAAAGTAACTCAACAGTATGTCTGCAGAAGGCATGGAGACATTTACAGAAGCTGCAATGAAATTAGGCACACGTCTTGATCCACTGATCACAGTGCCTGAAGCTCCTGTTACAGAGGCAGGTGAAATGATAATAAATTTGACACAGCATTTCTCAAAATTTGGCTAACAAAATTAATTCAGCTTAGCTTGGATTAGACCATGTGGGATGCCACTGTAAACAAGCTGAATTCTGTGAAGACACCATCTTATATGGCATTTTGCTTAGCTGGGGGGGCTCTCAGCCATCAGTCCTACTAAACCCTCTTCCATTTGCTATTTTCAGTTGCTGTAAGAATATCAACTGAGATGTGTATTACATTCAGGAGTGTTCCCTAAACAGGTGCTGCTGACACACTCTGCAGAACCCACCGACTATTGACTGAATAGCAAGAGATGATGTCATGCAGTAAAAATGACCTGAAGAGAGAACACTTCCCAGACAGCTACGTCCACGTAAGGAGACACTGCAAAGGCAGTAGCATGAGAAGTGAGGGCTGGTCTTGGTCCACAGGGAGTGTGAAAGGAAGAGCCCAAAAAAAGCCACAGTAGCAATTAGCTGTCACTGAAGCTCGTACAGTTACGGCTATGCCTTCAAAGCTAAGTGAAGTATCCTAGCAAAAGGAATGAAGATGGAGATCTGACAGCCTCTTCCCTTAGTCCCCACACTCCATCCTGCCATAAAATGGAGCTGGAAAAGCCATGGATTCCACAGGAAGCTGAAACAGTCTGAAAGACACTGAAAGATGAGTTTTATCAGAGGGCTGGCCCAAGCACCAAAGAAAAGATTCAGAAAGCTCAGCTAAGTCTCATCTAGTTCAGCAGCTGAGGGTCAAGACAGGGTAGCTTCACACAGTCTGTTCTTCTGCTGTGGGTGTGCAGAAACAAAGGAAGCGCAGAGGCAGCCGTTGCAGCTGGAAGGGAGAAATAGTCACATCCACTTTGTCAATGCCGAAGAATGTGGGCTGACATTTTTCTCTTCCCAACGGTTGAATCCCACCCCACCAGCTGCACGTCACAGCTGACCTCCAGTCAGGACCTATCTGAGTCAACGTCAGGCTACTAAATCGTGCAGCAGCAGCTTCTCCCCCTTGTACATATGCAAATTCTCTCCTGGCAGGTCACTCCAACAGTCTGGAGAGCAGAGCGAGCAGACTCCCTCTCTTACAGCCATGCACACACATACCGGCATTCAGTTTGGTGACAGAACCCAGAAAGAAGTGTTTCCATTGCAGTCTCTAAAAAGAGTACAGCCCCTTACCAAACTGACAGAGGCAGATTCCTTTCCCCTTCTTTAATCTGAGAAGCTCTGACCTTTAAAGTACAGACCTCTTCCCACAGGAACAGGATGCCTGAAGAGGAAAGAGACAGTAACACATGAAATACCTATAAGTGATTAAATTGGATTGACGAGGAAGTCAAGAAAGATAACAACCATGGCATTACACTGTCAATTCCAAAAAACTGCAGTGACTATCATAGTACCACATCCAACAGAGAGAGTGGCTGCTGTGCCAGTAAGTCATCACCAATGGCAAAGTGCAGTTCTACTTTTAAAAGTGCCTATGTTGAAAAAAAAATTAAACAAACATGGAATGTCCCCTTGTTACTCAGCAGGTCTGTTCCCTTTAGGGTATCAGTCAGAGTTGCTGACTTCAGTAAAAAAAAATATATATAAATATATCCAGCTTTTTCATCCAGTTGACACTACATAGCTCCACACCAAGAAAGGCAGCTGGTGTCTATTAGCACCCCAGCAATGTCACCAGTATGGGACACTGAGCTGGTGTCTCTTCTGATTCATAAACAATCAATAGACTTGTTAAACCGCAACTAGAAGGTCAGATCGTTTCTTGCAGCCACTCCTGTGCTTTCTCGCAGAAAACAATAGGTATCTGCAGGTGTTAACAGCAGCAGAATTTGGAAAAAATCAGGTTTGTGGGTGCCAGTGGAAGTACCATTTTGTCTACTGAATCCTTATGGCTGCTGGGAACACAAGCAAGGGATAGAGTCTATATTGGCTTTAAAATAGCATTAGATAGCAGTTTAACAAAGTAAAACATAAATATCTGACATGGCACCAAACTGAGATGAAGAAAAGGAGAGCCCAGGTGAGGCCGCATGGTGGTTATTTATCACCCAGAGCAGATTTCTGTTGCTCTCACAAAAAGCAGAAGGAATTACCCCCAGCAGTACCACAGGCAATTGCCTTGACTGCAGCTGGTATCACAATAAACAATATTGTACATGCCTCCCCTGCACTTCACTGTGGCTCACCAAGGTTGTGAGGGGAATAAAACTGAGATCATCTTTATAAACAATCACATATTCAACATTTTGCCCTTTCCAGTGCCAGTTGTTGAGTCTTCCCTCTCATCTTAGAGATGAACAAGCATCTGTGAGGCAGGGATGCTGCATTCATGAACGCCAAACATATTATAACCACCTAAATTAAAATAGTCAGTAAAGCTGTTGGATGTCTTGTCTCATTCTAATTTTAAGGAAACAGAGTGTCCTTCCAACTGCAGACTCACTGTCAGTCATTATTTTATTTACAAGGAATTGGGTACAACAGGAAACACTACCGGTGTATGGGGAGCTGTGCACACAGACAAGAAGAAAAGCAGCAGAAAGCCTCCACTCCAGGTTACCTATCTCATCCAGGATCAGTGACTGGTCTGTATTTAAGAGTGGTTCAGCCTACAACATTACAGAATAGATTTCTGCACAATTGCCTGTGAAGAAAGATCCCTACCTTTATCACCTATCCTTCCAGAGAAGCAACCACAAATATCAGGAAATGGGCTTTATCAAGTAAAAATCTAGGGTGGGTTTTTCTTGGTTTAAAAGATGTTTATTATCACAGATCTCCTGTGCGAGTACCCCAAAAGGAAGAGTAAGGGAAACCTGGTCCATAACTACCCAGTTACAACTTTAGTGGGGAAAAAACTGCATAGTGGGCAGTGTTAGCCACAATTTTGAAAAGAAAGCACCATCTAGAAATCCAGATGTTTCAATCTGAATCTGACATAAGCAAAAGTTAATGTTCCTTTTCAAAAGACGGAGAATACGGTATAAGAGGTTAATACTGGACAAGAAAAAAACAAAGATAACACTGCACTGAAGATAATAGGCAAGAGGCAATGTCCATCAATAGGCTACTCAAAGACAGCTGATGGGTAATGTCTAATCTTGGCTACAAGGCAAACAGTTCACTCAAGACAGAAGGCAATTGGTAAGGAACCTGACACAAGAATAATACTAACAAAGATCACAAAGATCCTCCAAAGAATCAGACCTTGCTGGCTAAGTACAATCATCTGTGTATATTCTCAAAGACAAAATTTGCATGCCAAAAAGGACCATAGAGAATTAGGACAACACAAGATGGACATGATGCGAAGAAATTAAATCAGATGATGGTAATCCAAAATTAATGCTATCTATGACTTCTGACCTCAAATATTTAATATTAAAGCATTTACATACTCCACACAGAGATACAGAGATGCCATGAAGAAGAATGAAGTCACAGTGAAACTGGGAGTTGATGTTAGCAAGCCGGAGAAGATGGAAAGTGGGATAAATATGGTCTTGATTCGGTCTCTGGAACAGAGTGGAGCTTCACTGTTCTCTCATTAAGGAGATCATGGCATAAAAGGGGGATGTGTGTTGATTACCACTGAAGATTTACTCCTTTTCTGGACAGGGACAGAGTGCTACAGGGACAAGCACTTGGCTGGAGATGGTAAGATGGGACTCAGTCCCAACTACAGAGATCCTTTGATGCACGACTACTGCCTGACAACTTGAGTGAGACATCAAGGCAAAGCTGACAACATGAACAGGCCTCATCCAGAAGCTTTTTTAAATGTACATTATGCCTATTCTGAAGCCTAAAATTGGCTTCCTATTAATTGTTTGCTCATCAACACCTGGTATTCACCAGCATCCCATAGTAGCCAGTCAGCTATGAGACACGTATCTAACTGCCTCTTTGAAAGCACAATTACCAAACAAATCTACATGAATTGCTGTTCTGATTACACATACATTGGGTGAGCTGCTAAACACAGCAATGAGAAATACAAAGTCCTCCTCGGAGAACTGACAGAATGCTTCAGCCATGCATCTGTCTTTGGGCCACATCACAACAGTTCCCAGAAAGCACCCCACAATAACTTGGAGCAGGTAGTCTGCATCTTCCAGGGGGACGCAAGCAGACAGAACATCACTGGTCACTTGGAATTCAACAAGTGGACCAGACACAAAGATCCCTTAGTGGCAATAAAGCAGTCCAGGTAATGACTTTGTGACTTGTTCTAAAATCCACAAATCCACTAAATCCGCAACTCCAGCATTCCTCACTTCCAAGCCTTCATGATGCTGCTCAACCATAACCCAGACAGAAGACACTGGTCCAATATCAACCATAGAGACCTCCCCTTCATATGGCAATGCCCAGACTCAAGCTCATTTTGGCACATAATACTGGGAAACCAAAAGCACAATAAAAGCAAGCTTGGAAACCTATTCTGTACTCCAGTCCTACTTTTGCAAATCCCCCATCTCCAACAAAAAATGTGATGGCTCACAGAGAAGCATGTGTTTCTAGCAGTTATACAGAAGCTGTTAGATTTTACTATTCAGTTGCCTAAAAGAAGAAAAAGAAATCTCCTCTGTTGGCCTATTAATCTGTCATAACAAGATTCTTCATAATTAGTTTGTCCCCAACAGTTGCTTTGCAATGTATTTCAGGAATGGCAATTACCTCTGATGTCAAAATGATGAAGAAAACAAATGTTCAACCATCAACAAAATGCAGTGCCTTTTCCACTCCCACCCAATGGTGGGTGACAGCACTGCACATCAAAATTACAGTGCAGCTAATTACTAGGCATGTTGCAATTGAGGAGACGAGCTAAGGCACACACATTGTGAAGCTCATCTCCTCAGATGAGGACCAAGTTCTGCCAGAGCTAGGAATCCTACTCCAGACTAGGAAGGGGAAACTTGCTGGTTTGGCTGCCATTGACTCAAGCGTGCAAATCCACAGTCGGGTGAAGCTGTCCTGCCTAGGTTTGGCAATGTATGTCAGGTCAGAACTGAGAACTGGGTCTCAGTTCTCTCAGAAAATTAAGATTGTGGCAAATCTTTCCCACATGAGTTACTAAGGAATGCAAGGGCCAGGTGGGGTAAGCCTGTATGCAATCTGCCAGCAGCATGGCGGGGGGCCAGGGAGGTGGCAGCCAGGGCTGCAGCATCAGTGGGGAAAAGTAAGTGCAGAGCTGGAGGAGGCAGGAAGCCAACTCAGGCATGGTACAGGATGGCTACACAAGTGAACAGAGAGGTGAGCTGTGCAGGGCAAGTGTGAGAAGCTGCATGCATTCAGATGGGGATACATCAGGAGAGATGCACGCATGAAGCTGCTTCTGCATGCGTTTTGCTCAGTCCTCAACCATGTTATCAAGCACTTGCTATCCTAAAATCAAAACATAGGTTTACAAGAATCAAACATCACCCTCACTCCTGACATAGTCCCTGACCTGCAGTCTTTGGGGAGAGTGGAAGTCAAGGAAAGTTGCAGTGGATCTAACCTTGCCAGTCAGGGAGACCAGCGATACCAGCTTCTGGGAGGCCCTCACGTGCATCAGATTGCAGTCACCTCGTTTTCAGGCACACAACCCCAAACAAGCACCAGCTGAGAGTGAGGAAAGTGTGGTTCCAGAGAACAGCCTTGCTGTTTCTCACTCCACATTGCACAGAAGCCATCATTTCAATTTAACAATGTTCCCCTGTCAAGGATCATCACTCTGTATACTGGCAGGGATAACTCCCAATTCAGACTGCCACAGCAAAACGTCAGCTGCAAGAAACAGAAGTAGGGAAATTGTCCTGGAGAGGAAGAGGTGAGGCAGAACAGGTGATACCCAGGCACTGCAGAGATTAAAGAGCTCCTGCCGGGCTTTGGAAATGCCCAGCTGTGCTGCCTGACTGTGAATGCAAAGGATTGGGCAAAAATGCCCAAGGGAGGAAAGCATATCTTCCCTACTTCTCTTCGCACAACAGTCCTACGATAAACAAAGCCTGCTGCCCTTCAGCAATTCTGTAAAAAACAACTTGTGTTCAAAGAAACCCTACAAGAACAAACAGACTGCACAGTTACAGAGTTCACAGGCAACTCAAAATAAGTACATTTTCAAACAGACTGCAAGGGCAGTAAAGACATTTTAGGAGATGGGGTTTTTCTGAAAAGCAGTTCTGCTAGTGACCTTTTCAGTGAATTTACCTCTAAATTCAGCAAAACTAACGAGAGAGTAAACAGATCCAGGTTTGGCAAGAGGCATTTCATAAAACACTGGGTATGTACGTATATGTGCAGGCACACATGCAAATTCACTGTTAAAGTGGAATGAGGAACAGAGTGGAGGCTGTAAAGACGATCCTTGTCACTGTGTTCATCTGCTCACTGTGGGCCCCTTCCACGTCACATCGGCTCAGTACACTGACAAAAACAAGTTGTTACTGGTGTCAGACCTGCCAAGATGATGCTGCTGCAGAGGAAGGAGCAGCAAGCTGCTCTGAATGGTGCACCATCAGCACAATTTGCTGCCACTGAAACAGAACTCTCAAGCCAAAAAAGACACAAGTAAGCAAAAAAACAATGAAAATAAAGACACCTCAAGCCAGTTCTATGGGACCAAAAGTAGGCTTTACTAGTCTAGCAGTAAATGTGATTACCATCTTGTATTGACTCTTCCAAAGCCATCTTTGAATCTTTGACTCTGTCTTGGCTACTTCACCAAAAGTACTCCCACCTGAGTACACTGGCACATGTCTGCAGGCAAACAGATGTGTCTGTCCAGATGTACAAAATACAGATTTCTAGGCAGGGCACCTGAACACCCTAGTAAATAAAGCAAGTGGTAACTTTAAAACGTAGCACTGAACATTACTGTTTGGTTTGTTCCTGGACTAAATCAGCAACTGCTCCAGCTCAAGAGGAACCTAGTCCCCAGGGCTTCCTCAGCCTGACAAAGTTCTGCCTGGTCCTGGGGCACCAAATGGAAGAATACAGCAGAGTTCCTTTCAGACATACCTTTGCCTCAAGTACACAAACAGAGTAGTCCCCACATACATAAAAAGGTTTGCCTGGAACCTACAAAGATGCCTCCCACATAGCCAAGAAGTTCAGAGAAGAGTTTGCAAGATGCCACCCACCAAACCAATTTCCTCACCACTGACTTAACTGACTAAATGAAGACACTGGCTTGACAGGTAAAATAATTGTGAGCTACCCTCTAGCACATTCTTTTATCAGATACACTTTGGGGAGAAGGCGATAAGGTCATTGGTTTAGCAGAGCAAATCTACAGTATTCAGTCCTGCTATGAAATTCCAGCCTGGTCTGATACAAGAAATATCCTCTGCATGCCACACTACTCTCTTCACTCCTGGTTTTACATCTTTGTACTCCTAATTTGGAGTCCTTCAAGCTGGTGTTTCATTGCAAGCTGAGTACCACAATCTTAGACAAGAGAACAGAATCCACAATATAGGTCTCGTTAAGAAACTCAAAGGGCAAATAAAACAATTTCTGCTTTTTGTTTCCTTCCCTCTTTACGCAGACCTTCAACTCTCTGAGAAATCCTATGTTCACAATCATTTGCATTGCTCACATTTAGGGCGGAAATCTAGGCAAATCAGCCATGAGCTCTTCAGAGAAGGTATGATCTCTTGCTATACCTCTTGACTTTGCACTGCTGAGTGTTCATTTTTGTTCATTTCACATTTGGACTCAAGGCATAGTTCAAACACTAAATAAAACATGATTATTTCCGCTTCCCATTTGTTCCTTTTATAATGTTTCTCATGATGCAAATTCCTTGCAGCATTGCATCCTTCAAGGGCTTCTAAGGGATTCCTCACTGTACCTGTTGAGATGTTCTTCAGATACTTCTCTGGCTACTATGTACCGCTTCAGCAGCTGTAAGGAAACGAAGTGATGAGGTCCTCGGGGATTCAAATGAAAAGGGATAGCCCCACCTGGAGGAGAGACGGCTAAAAGCTCCCAAGGCACACAGTGCCACTGCTGCTGGTGAGCTGAGAGACAGCTCAGGCAAGTGGTGTGCCTGTCAACTCATACTCATGCTCCCGGAGCAAAGAATTTTAGAGATGAGGGTGCACAGTTAGGAAAAAAGGTGCAATAAATGGGGCACTGCCTGTTTTCCCTCACTTTTCTCCTTCTTCCTCCTTCAAAAATGTCACAGTGCATGGCCCATTTCTCTGAACAAACCACTGCAGATGACTGAAGAGCATCTTGTTTCATAGGCACACATCCTCCCAAAAAATGGACCTTCTTAATGCTACAAAATTAAAACTGAGTGATGCTGTGGCCAGAGCATTCAGCTGACACCACTCTTGAAAGCACAAGGAGGAAAAGGAAGTTAATTATAAGACTTATTTGACAGCTCGTTATGTGTTTTCAGTGCAAAGCTTTTGTGCTTTGTGTGTTGGCAGGAAGTTTGCTAGACATCAGTGCTCAAATGTAGAATCATCAAGCCACCAGCTGGCCCTGCTAGTAGCTTTTTTTAGACTGCATTAGTGTCAACCATGTCTTTTAGATGAAGAAATATCCTGGGGGGCACATAATAGGGCAACCAAACATGATCAGCTCAGGAACTATGGATGGGCTCTGAAGCTCTTCACCTCTCTATTACTGGTTCCCATTTAGTTTGGTGACAAAGTCACTGCCACCTAATAGTTATTCCATATCTCATAGGTAAGTTCATTTGCTTCTCACCTCAGTTCACAATGCCAAAGAATGAGTAACAAGACCTACCACTGCACACATTGGTTGTGACGTAGAATAGCCACAGTCCCTATTCACAGCTGCCTTTTTGAAGGAACGCCATGGAGATTTCCTAGAGCTTTCTCTCTGCAGATGCAGTCCACCTCCATCAGGAAGAAACTATTTTAGGACATCACTTATTATTTAAGGCACACAGTGTTACTGCATCATGAGGTAAGTCCAAAGACACGGGCTATTTCATCAGTCCAAACTACCCAGAAACTGTAGATAATTTCTGAAAAACACACACACGTACACCCACTCCTGTTCTTTCCAGGATCCTTCAAGTGGGTAACTTCACTGTGAGACAAAACTCATTCTGAAAACACCCACTCCACTGTGAGAAGCAAACATGACAAACGTCAGGAATAGCCTTGAAGGAACAAGAAATCGTATTTTGTATAATGATGGCACAAGGTTACACTTTCCAAATATTTACCCAGGTACTGGCAGCCCAATAATGTAAGTTTGAATGAGGAGAACATCCTTATTCTGCTCGCAAAAGGAGGAAACTTAATTAACTTCCCCAAATGGCCCCTGACAAAGCACTTCTGTAACTAAGTTAATTCAAGAATGGATTCCCACTGTCTCAGGAGACACCTTGACCACAGATCGTTTTTTACCCTGCTGTCTCCTCTCCATTAAAAAAAACCCACATCTGTATCCACATTCACAGCAGTAACTTTTTGTCCTACAGATGAAAATGATGAAAAAATGCCCAGCTCAAGACCTTCAACTGCGGCCACTTGTGGCAAAATCTGCAAGATGACTGACTCATTGCAATCCTCTTACTACACTGACAACTCAGAATCCCATTGATGCAGCCCTTAAACAAACTGCATGTTGTGACACACCTCCTGACTGACAGCGGAATCAACAGAAATTGATGCCAGCAATGTAGGAAGTGTCAACCAAGACATCCAGATGCTACGATGAGAGGCACACTGGAAATGTCACAAGGTAGGCTGACTTGAGACTGACGAAACAAACACTCAAAAAGGCAAAGGAATGTCAGAGAAATGTAGCCTTCTACAGAATAAAATGGTTTGTTGAGAAGGCAATAGTTAAGGAAATGGCACTGAGCAGGCTGCCCTCCTTCCTCCTCTGACCCACTGCCAGCAGAGGCAGAAATGAAATGTTCAAGCTTACATGTGGCAAAGATGTCCAGAATCATTTAATGAAACAGAAACGAAGTGAAGAAAGTTTGTATCTCCCCTAATGCTCCTGACACTAGACCTACAGATATATGATGTCTTGGGGCCAACCACAGCTACCGCTGGCCTTGACATCAGTAAACTGGCATTATTGTCATATACAGAAAAAGGGCAAATATCCCAGGAAAGGATCTTTAACTTAGGAGACAGATCAAGTTTCCTATGTGGTCAAGCTACCAGTAGTAAGATTAAGCAACCACTGGGAAGGACATAAAGCCTGAGCACTTAAGCAGGTTCATTCCTGCTCCAGACAGGAATGGAAAAGAGAAGACTTTTTTTTCTCTTGGCTGTTGCTGAGGAAGGGCTATGGGTCTGATCAGTTAAGTAGATTCTCTTATCTCCTGGTTGACAGGAGAGCCAGGGAGAGGCAAACCAACCCCAGGACTCATGGTGAATTCCCATCTACTGCTTTCTGCCTCATGGAAAATAGTAAAACACCCTCAATCTGCTGGCCATAAAAAAGTGCTGAGAACTGAGAGGGTGAGCATATTAGCATCAAATGCGGTTCATGAATAAGAGAAAAATATAGTAAGATTGAAGGTAATTCCTTGGAGCTAAGCAGGAACCTGGCTAAAAGTCCATGGGTAACCCATCTCCTTCTTAATCTACTTTGTATTTAATTGTTTCCTAATGACTGTGTCCCTGTTTGGCCCCAACAGGTTCACGGACTGGTGCTGCCAGTCTCTCATCCAAGGCCATGGGTAATTTAGAGACTTCAGTGTAATGGCTAACTAGGAATCCATGGAGAGCAAGTTAAGCATTATTTGCACTGGAGTAGTACCCACCAGTATGGTGAGTACAAGGAGGAGATCAACAGAAAAAAATGTTTTTCCACCCCCAGCTCCATGCCTGTCCCAGACATATATGCAGCTCTACATCCTCACTAGGGACAGAGGCACAGCAGCAGCATCCAGACCTTTTGGCTCTATCTGCAGTCTCATGGTCACCAAATCACACACACCTTGCCTCACAGAATCTCCCTTCTAGACACAGTAAGAAAACTGAGTCTGGAAATCAGTAGCCAACACATACAGAAAATTCCAAACTCTCAATTTATGAAGAGGAGGTTAAACCGGCCTCACTAGAAGGGCAAAAAATAAAGAGAGTACAATGAATGGCTGAGCGCACCAGAGATCTATCCAAGACATAAGCAAGCAGAAGCAACATCCTTAACACACAACACTTACTTGGGGAGGCACATTCACATCCTCTTGCCCCCATCCAGTGACTAATCTTTAGCACCAACTCCAATGGGGCAGCTTGTTATAAGTGATTCTGAGCTAGTACAAGACCAACAAAATCAGCTCCCACAGAGAGTTACAAGAGCTGCAAGACTTGGTTGCCATTCACTTAGAACTGCACTGAGATACAGGGTTTGGTGTGCAACTGCTCAGGTCCAAAAAAAATCTTCCAAGCCAAAGTGATGTTTCACTAGCACAAGCTCTACTGGAATGTTGCCGAGGAACCCACAAATGCTGTCAGGGCCAGGATCAGTGGTGGCATTCCATAACACCTGCCAACAGCAGGACAGGCCTCCACTGACCGAGTTTTACTAATTCATGCTATGCCTGTGCCTACTTCCTCCTATCTCCCAGCTCATGCCCTTTGATGCAGCTGGTCGTGCCACAGAGTCCTCCTGTGCCATGCTGGCATGCTGTGCTTGCCACTGGCTCTGCCACACACAGGGGCTGACTCAGCTAGTCTTGGCTGCCAAGCAGGGAAGGCACAGCTCTGTCCAGTGCCAGCAAACAGGGCCTTTTTTGGCTGCTTGGGGCATGGACCAACAAACCATTAAAACCTGCATGACAGAGGTTAAAGAAGCTATGGAGAGACACAGCAAAAGGTCAGGAATTTGCAATGGCTGCTGCAAAATCTGCCAAATGATAAGCTGTCTGCAGCACTGATAACTGTATAGCTTGTATGTCACTTAAGAAAGCTATAAGCAGCCCTTCTGCAAACCAGATTTCAAAGGTACAGGGCAGAAACATGGAGAGATGGACAGTGAAGCTCCAGATCCCAACACATCTATGTCCATTTTATTCCAGGGCATCAGTGCCACTCACCTGGGATGGGGAGCCACAGTAGAACAGCTTAGCGTCTTTAGACAAGAGAGGATGAGAACAAGCCCAAGGAAGCTATTCTGCAAACTATTCCACATACACTAAAGACCATACTGCTGATGTGGATTTTCTGACAGAGGAATACTAAAGCATGTTGGAGACCAACATCACCGATTTCTACCTTACCCAATGCTGCTTCCAGCTTTACAGTCCCTCCAATCTGAAAATTCCTGGAGAGCACCACTCCATGCATTATGACCACATCAGTGGCCTAAATACTACATGCATTAAGAACGAAAACGAGGTTAAAGGCCTTACTTCAAACACACTATGCAGACTGGCCTAATCTGGCACAGGCCATATTTCCCTCTCCAAACAGGCCTTAAGCTGGAATAGCAAAGAAACCCTGGTTACATGCACCACATGCACTCAGCTAAAACAGAGTATCATTGACAGCTCAGGGTGCTGTCGGCTGGAATTAAAGGTGCAGCACAAGACTTGAGAGGAGCAATAAGGATGCTTATCTTCCTTCTCACTAGAAATGCTTTTTCTATTAACGTTAATCACTGATATCAAAACACAATGTGTTTTTCAATGAGATGTACACTTCTTTGCACAGTTCCCATTTCCTCAGAGATCTGCAAGTCTGATTCATTCCTATTATTTCCCTTTCCACACACTCCTTTTACTTAAACCACTTAGCCTTGATGTTATGGCCATTAACAACCAATAAGCAGGACAAGAAAGCACTGCAGGGGGCAGCTGACCTCCACACGACCCGTCTGGGCAGCAGAGCCCAAATGCATCTTAACCCACACACCAAGTACATGAATCTCTACTGGACATAAGTGACCACTGGTTGCACGTGGCTACTTTTGACAAGTGACTTTCTCCATTAGGCAATGCAGGTCCTGCATGAAGCTTATCTAATATGGAGTTGTTATCTAATATTGCTGTTAACAATTTGGTAGAAGACATATTGAATTATTAACCAGACAGCTTTACAGCAATGGCTTTGGCAACACACCTGTGCCTTGCAGTTTCCAAGAAACACAGTTCAGTGCTATTACCTACCTGTGATTTGAGGAATTCATACTCCTCTGATCCATATGGGACACTCCGAAGAGAGGTGAGGTAGTCATAGGTGATAACTGCTGTCTGCAAATGAAACCAGAAATGTTGAGCAAGCTCTGCAGTTATCAAAACAATAAGACTTCTGTTAAGGAGAATCTATATAGCTCAGTTTTCAAAGTTTACACTCCATAGTGAAGCCTATGGTAACAGACTCATTAATAAATTAAATGAAAATATTTCAATTTCAGTGAATGTTTATGAAAAGTAGTACAGGGGCCTCACTGGTATGTAGCTATTAAAAATAACACTTGGCACTCCTATACTATCTTCTATTTGAGGAGCCCAAAGCATTTTCCTGATCTCTGTACAGCACCTTGCAGACTCCCATTCTCAGTCAGCCACCTGGGGCTTCCACAATAAGGTCTGCTGCTAATAACAGAGGCCATGCACACCATGTTTGTGCCCATCAATTATCCCATACTGCATCTTCACACCTCCAACCTGCCTAACCAGCTCACTCTGAGTCGACAGCTCAGCAGAGGACAGAGTGACTGAAGACAAGCTCATAGATCAGCAGAAGCAGCAGTACTTTTAGGGATATTCAACCACACAAAGGACTATGAGGCCAAAGGGTCAGATACTCAATTGCAAAATCACTATATGGGGATCCAGCTAAAGCTTGTTAGTCAGACACAGCCTAAGTGCCTCAATGATTTCTGAAAACAGATCTAGGGTATTTGACAATTCCTAGGACTAAAGTTCCTCTCCTGCCGTGAATGGAAGTGAAACAGGCAGGTCATCTTTGGAAGGATAGAAAGGAATGTTCACCGGGAGAAGCCTGTCCACTAACCTGTCATTTGAACTTCGAGATCCTTGCCATGAAGAACCATTTGCGTAACTTCCATTCTAAGTCAGTTTCCCTAAAATCTCCCTCCATAAGGGGTACAATCCTGTTCCGGCACACAATACTCGCCCCACCTTTCACCACGAACATGCCCAGGAAGTTCATAAAGTACAGTTGATGAATCATGAAAACCAGGTAGGGAAGAAAAATCAAGCCTGGTTTGAGACAAAGCCAGTGGAACTGACAATACACTCAAAAGCTCAGAAATGCATCCAAGAGGGGAGCAAGCTGGGAATCAGTTGCAAACAGACACACACCTTCCTTGTGGAGGTTAAGTTTCTCATGTTTCCTGTTTTCCAAATCGTAAACTGAGCACAGCAGGATTTTTTTCTGGCTTTTCAGGCTCTCTTGGCCCTGGTGAACTCAGGAGCTGCACAGCTATTCAGAAGAGACCATTCAGAAGAAAAAATTTTCAAAGCATCTTCACAACCTCAAAGAACAACTTTGAAATGGAGGGAGGTTCAAATCAGCCTTGCATGAAGGCTTAAGTTGGTTTTTACTTTATCTCTGGTTCATGAGGGTAATTATCACCTCCAACATGAAAAAAAAGCAGCTAACAGATTGGGCTGTATTACAAAGGAAGAGGGAATTAATTAAGCGGTTGCTAATTACATCGTAATCTTAAACACTAAATTAATATTATGATGATTCTGATAGGCAACTCTGACATTGTCAAATGGCTGCCAGTGTCTAAGATGCATTCCACTTACTGCACAGAATGTTCCTTCCACATAACCAAAACAACTGGAACACTCTCAAAGGAATACAGCAAACACAGCACTGCTCTGCCAGGTTATTATTTTTACCAGAACACAGAAACTCTCTGCAGCATGATGCTGCCTACACCCCTATGTTCTCATCCAAGACTAGTGCTGCCATTCATGGTACACTGTGAGACTGAGGCTTGAAGATACAAAATTACCTACAAAATCAACCAGTCTCTACCTTTTACAAATGCCAGATTACTTTCGCTAATCTTGTATCCTGTCCAGTTTCAAATGTCCCAATGATTTGGGCTTCCACTTTGTATCAATGAATTCTCAACACCATACACTTTTCCACTGCTTCTAAACCTATCAACGGGTATTACCAAGTCACGGCACAATGTCCCCTTTGCATAGTTGTCTACCTGTATGTAACCAAGAGTCAGTTTCCTAAACTGAGGCTTAAAAAAGAAATTTTCTGCTAGTGAGCTTCATCAAGTTTCTTATGGAATCTGCAAAGAACTTCCGAAGCAGCATGCTTAAAATACAAGCAGACTGAAATTGTTCTAATCAAACTCAGATGAAATCTGTCTGGAGTCTCATAGTCATAACTTACATTTCTTGATCCTCATGTGATCTTTTCTCCAGCCTTCTATTTTGCTTTGGTTTGTTTGCCACACCAGAACCTGTCTTAAATCTTTGTGTCTCCTGCTGCTGCACTTATTAGCTCTTAAGAACTACAATTTCTTCATTACAGTCTGCTTTTGCCTGGCTATGGTCCAATTATTGAATCAAGCATTCAGGTAAGAAGCCTGGGCAGACCTAGATTCAAGGACAGATACTTTGGGTCCATGAAGATGCCACCAATATCCAACATCCAAAATCACTTTTATGCTACAGAGTCTTTTCTTTCATTTTCAAAAACAGCAAGCCTGAAGTTGAGCTTCTTAGTAGCAAACACGTCTGCTCTACTGGCTTTACCTGGTCCATGGCTAAGGAATTACAGCAGTTTAGGCTGCCTGCGCTCAGACAGACCTCTGACTGCCCAACAAGGAGCAGATCTCCAAGCTGGGAAGGCAGATGTCACTGATGCAGCAGGGCTAAAGAATCTCTCAGAAGCAGCGACTGTATATACCAGAGGAAACACAGAATTCAAAAAAAGACAGGACATTCTTGTTTGAAAAGTACAAAGACACACAGTTTTAAACACAAGCTGCCATCACCTATAGAAGACTGAGCACTGGTAACTTGGTTCCTGGGGTCACTGCTTGCAACTATGGGTTTAATGCATTTAAGAACAGGGCCAGTGAAGCGCTCTACAGCCAATGACTTGTGACTTTCCTGAAGGCAGAGAACATAAAAGTCAAGCATGTCTGTAGGTTTGCCAGCATCCAAAGCAAAGAAAATCTCCTTTCCCCTACTTTCTATTCTTCAGGAAAGTAACCTCTCACCATCACTCAAAACACAGACCAACTGCATAGCTTTATAACTGCACACTTACCATTATAATGTCTTAAACAGAACATTGTCACAAAAACAGTGGTTTCAGAAAGACTGAGAAACACTGGTCAGGCAGGCAGAACTCAAGGGCAGAGTGGAGAACCCAAACAGCCTGATTCAGGCTGAACAGCAGATTCTCCTCCAGGCACAATAAGCGGTGCTCCTTTCCCATGCCTAAATTTTCTGTGTTTTAAAAGGGAAAGAGCTGCTCCCTGACACCAAGCAATGCTGCCTTATGGTTAGGGACAGAGCATGAAGTTTAGCACTTACTAGGTAAGAAGATTACAGCTTGTATTTTTGCCTTCGCCCTTTCAAAATAAACATTCATTTTTCAAAATAGTTCATGATACTGCATGCACATGGCACCTGAGCCAACCCACAGAGCTCGTTTCTTATTGCATCTGCCCTCAGGAGTTGCCTCCCTGTAAAACTCATTAATGAAGTGCTCAGAAGTCATAGAAAACACAGACAGACAGCTGCTTACCACTGGGGGTCTGTAAATGATGGAGATTGTGGCCTGAAGTGACAGATGTATAACGCAACTGAGGTAAAAGGAGACTGATACCTCCCTCCAGAGTCTCTGCTCTCCATGTTCCTAGCTGCTCATGGATTCATCAGTGAATATCCTCAAGAATGCAGAAGCCTATTTGGCTGGCAGTCTCTGTTCCCATGTTTTCTGAGCATTTATTTTATAAATCTGGAAACCACTCCAATCTCAGAAGTATGTCATCTCCCATCCTTACTTTCCTTTTGCTTTGAGAATGATCTTCAAAACACCAGTCCTTCTCTCTCCAAACCTCTCATACTAAGGGTCATAGACCAATGGCTGCCATAGTTCATCAATACAACAACCAGGATCATTAAAACAAAATGGTGCAATGTAAAAAATGGCATATGCAGAGAGATGGTTTGAACTAAGTCACTGTTAAAGGTAGCAGGACTCTGAGTGACTGACCTTGAAGGGTTGCTGATGAAGAGGAGGGCCCAAAGTGAACGCTTGCTCTGAAGATCCCACCCTATCCAGGGAAGCAGAGACTGCTCTCTGCAGCCCAGTAGCTCCATTTATTTCTTTCCAAAATGTGCAAATGACAGCTCTATTCCTTACATGCTTTCATCTCTACCCACTCTGTCAAGAACTTGAAGAGCTAGCTCCCTATGGACCTTCTGATTTCCAGAGCCAGCTGCCAACTGGAAATGCAGAGAGGGAAAGCAGGAAATCCCAAGTTCACAAGAACTTCAATTCCCTTACCCATCTAGGAATCTTCCTGCATGTTACTATGTTAAAACTTACTGTAGCAATGGCTCGGCCCACACGAACAATTCCAAAGTCATTTGGATCCAGGAACTTGTTTCCATACACATAGATGCCAGAAGCAGCTGCTGTCAATGAGACAAGTTTCAAAGCTCTTCGTGCCATGACTGCTGAACCCTGCCGAGACACAAAACAGGAACTGTAACATCTAATGAGGACTAAGTGATCTGATGCCTACAGCCCCAAAGGACCTGGCAATCCAAGTTTTAATTGCTCCTTTTCTAATGTCACATTGCTAGCATTGCCCCCAGCCAAGAGCTCAAGCAAGCACTGAATGTAAACTGTTCATTGCTATTCCTAACTCAACAGTGTTTACTGGCCACAAATCCAGAAGTAACTCTGCTAGATCTTGCACATCCACAACAAAATATTTGCTCAGGGTCCCAAAAGCTTTTCAAGGAGAAAAAACAGGTGGACAGAGAGATCACCAAAAGTCAGTTCTGATCCTAGCAATAGGCCATTTCTTCAATGCAAATTTCTGAAGACACCACAGCATAGGCAGAATGCAAGGAGGCAAGAGAAGATATAAAAAAGCAGGATTTCCAGAGTTCTCGCAACATGAAAAACACCCAAAATGTTAGAAACTGTCAGGCTAGTTCTAAAAGTTCCTCACTGCTGATGAGTGGTCTAGGAAGAGGCAATGCATCCCAGGAGGTTGTGTGTGCCTCCAGCAGTCAGACAGCCACAGGGAATGCAAGGGATGGGGGACCTGATCAGAGTGACCAAGCAAGATCTCGTCTCGTAATCACTGTCTCATTCAAGTGCCAGGGAGGGACAGCACTGGCAGAACAGACAGTTCCTGCAGATGCAGGAATCCACAGCCTCTTCGTGGCTCTGTCACAGGCCCAGCACAGGCCTGACATGAGACACTTCTCTCCATTTTCTCTGGGAGACAACAGTGGGAAACGAACACATTTCCCACATTAAGCATTTTGGATCACTGCATTCCTTGTTTGCAGTACATAAAGTAGTGTAAACATGGAACTTGTTACATGCTATATATATATGTAACATTTCTTTATGTCACCTTAGATAATTCATACCTGAAAAAAAAAAAAAAAAAAAATTGGGTACATTTTTCTTTCCTTTCCCCATGGTTTGTATTGGACAGAAAATGTGGTTGACCATTCTTTCTGCTTGTACCACAAATGAAAAGGCATGGTCACCTACTCTGCAAGTTCTCAAGAGCACCCTTGAAAGAGTGCAGGCTCTTACCCCATCAAGATGGAGTCCACTAATCCTTCCACTCCTAGACTCGACTGAGAAACTTTCCTACTTCTCATTGTGAAGTTTTAGCAGGGTCAGTCTGGCTTCTGCCTTTTCTTTTGCAAGCCTTGTAACTAAAAAACACATGCAGTGACACAGGTCAAGTCTTTCAAAAACAGTTCACAAGAACAGAATCAGCGAAATAAGCTAATATAACAGAAGAGACCTCTGTACATGAACCTTAGCTGAACTTTATTATTTCCTTTATTTCTTTACAAGCCCTAGGTAATTGTAAGGCAGAAAAGCTGAGACATATTCTGTCAGGGCCTGTCAGAGCTGCCTGCAGCACCCCAGCTCCTTCTCCTGTCAGAATGGGTAGCTGACTGACCAAACTCTTTTGAATCTACGATCAAACTTGAAAAAAAATAAACCTGGACACTTGATTGCAGCTAAATGAACACAGGCCTCCCAAAAAAACGATGCCCTCCTCCCCATGCCTCACAGGAATGCTAGAAATATGGGGGCTTTTTCCTGGAGAATGGATCTTTTTGAACAGACATTTCTTGTATCCTCTGTCACCTTCAAAAGTCATTTTCTGCAATGTGTTTTAATTAAACCATTTCTGCTCACCGTACATTTCTGTAAAATTTCACGTATTGAAAAGTGCGATAACATTTTTTTAACGTGCAAAATACGCCTTTATCATTATTTTTCCTTCACTTTCTCAATTACTAAAAGAACATTTTATTGAAAGCAAGATGCAGGTCCATCTGTTCTTACATCTTATTCCTACCTGAAGCTATAATTTGCAGTTTGTGACATCACATCTATCGCCATACCCGCCAGCTGTACGTCATGAACAGAAGACGGGAACTTTAGGTAGCAAATAAACAGGCAGAGCAGATGAAATCTTCGGCAGGAAAGTTCCTGCTTTCATGCTTAATGCGTTGTATCAATAAAAAGGGAATAATTAAAACCCCTCCAATATAAGGTAGAGAAATACAATTTTTTTCTGGCAATTCTATTTCAGAGTTTTGCATAAGGTGTCGAGGAGCCTTTTCCATATAAATGAGCCATTACGACACCCCTAGGTGTATCTTAAGGACTCTGTCAGCTGTGAAACGCCTCGGGATGTCACTGCCTCGTTACTGAGCCCTGCTTTGATGGATCACCTCCAGCTCTTTCACCTACTCAGGTGGCATCTTTGACTTTCACATAACTTCACACACATGACATTCCCTTGCCTTACAGCTGGGCTTCTCCTCCTCCCACCAGGGGCAGCCGGGACAGTGCCGGTTCCCTCCCGCAGTCCCAAAGGTGACCCCTCGGTGACACCGAGGCCCGGGGAGCGGCAGAGAGCGCTGACCGCCCAAAGCCCCGGACAGGCCGCTCCGGCCCCCCAGCCCGCGTCCGCCACCGCGCCCCGGGTCTGCCCCTG
>WEIV01021075.1:114498-145414 GCA_013390005.1 Calyptomena viridis
TGGGCGGGTGCTGCGCTGCGGCGGCCCCCGGGCAGCGCTAACGCCCCGCCCCGGTGCGGGGAGCGCCGCTCACAGCCCTGGCTGCGGGCCCGTGAGCTCCTGCCTCTCGGCACTTACCGGGGCACGCTGTCCCCCTTCATCAGCGGCGCGCCCAGCTTGCCACGGCTGCCTAGAAAGACCGTCTTCTGCGCTCTTAAAAAATCTCAGACTTTAGGATATTTCAATTGGTTTTCCCTGTTTTCTCACCGAAAGCTCTGCAGCAGGGAGAAGGGTTGTATGGGTGTATGCGTATACACATCCATGTATCAGAAATCGTGAGAGAAGGTAGAAACACCAAACCAAGCCTTCCTGTTCCACACTTACGAGAGGAGCTGGAGGGGCATCGATGTTTTTATCGGCTAGAAATCGGAACTGCTCTTTGGTGAAGGGTTTGACCAGGGCACTCACTATGCATATTTTATTTTGTGAGTCTGAGTATTGCACCACATGAGGCTGGGTGTGAGCACAGTCACCTGTGCAGCCATACAGCACGTGGGCTGGCAGTGCCCTGTGCTGGTGCTCTCACCAGCGGGATTCAGGTGACAAGAGTTGCAACACTTGTCCTGCTCCCACTGAACATGAACCAAATGCTGGCCTTCCTGTGGTCAGATCCTCAAGCACTGTTAAATGAATAGCATAACCTATGCAGTTACACTTAGCTTTGATCGTTCAGTGAAATGCACACATGGCTGTCTAGTACCAGGTTATGTTTAAGGATATTCTGAAGGCCAAAGAGATGTGTATCATAAATATCTCAGAAATTCAAGAGAATGATCCAGTAAAACAACTGTGCTCATCAAGAGCAAAAGAGCTGTTGGCAACTAGGAAAATAATTGAAAAATGAAAAAAAAAGCATTCTCTGCAGATAATCTTTAGCTCCTTACTATAAGAAATGAAAATTATAATAAATTCTATCATATTCAGTGTTTGATGCAGACCAAATTTCTCCATCAAAGTCTTCTTACTATAAAGATTACAATAAAAGAAAGAACAAAGAAGAGAATGAAAAAGTGTTGCTGAATCATCATAAATAATGTTAAAGATTCATATTCTCTGAAGCAAATACCTAGCTTGATAGTCAGTCACTTGAAACTTGGCATTTCTCGTTGAACATTTCTCCCAGTGTGAAAAGAAGGAAACTCAGTGTTATTTCCAGTCAATTTCTTTTGATAAAGAGAATCTGCAATTCAGTAACACCTGGGAACCCATGATGGAATTATTTAGGACAGAGTTAAGGACACCACTACCAAAATAAATTCTTAATACCTTAAAAGGATTCCCTAGCTGTGGGACAATGGCATATTAAATATTTTCCTATAAGATCAACATAATATTGGGAATATTTGCAGAATACCTGTATTGGGATAGTGTGGCAAAGTTTTGGTGGGCAGGGGCTATGGGGGTGGCTTCTGTTAGAAGCTGCTGGAAGCTTCTTCCATATCCAACAGAGCCAATGGGAATGCTGGCTCCAAGATAGACCTGGCACTGGCCGAGCCCATCAGTGGTGATAGTTGTGCCTCTGTGATAACATAGTTATGAAAGAAAAAAGGTTATTGTGCAGAGGTGACTGTGCTCAGAGAAGAGAGGAGTGAGAATATGTGAGAGGAACAGCTCTGCAGACAGTGAGGTCAGGGAAGAAAGAGGGGCAGGAGGTGCTCCGGGCACCAGAGCAGAGATTCCCCTGCAGCCTGTGGTGAAGACCATGGTAATGCAGGCTGTCCCCCTGCAGCCCTTGACGGTCCATGGTAGAGCAGAGATCCACCTGCAGCTTGTGGAGGATCTCACATCAGAGCAAGTGGATACCCAAAGGAGGCTGTGACACTGTGGGAAGTCCGCATTGGAGCAGGCTCATGGCAGGACCTGTGGACCCATAGAGAGAGGAGCCCATGCTGGAGCAGGTTTGCTGGCAGGGCTTTTGACCCTGTGGAGGGCCCATGCTGGAGCAGTTCATAAAGAACTGTAGCCCATGGGAACAACTCACATTGGAAAAGTTTGTGGAGAACTGTCTCCATGGGAGGGACCTCACAATGGAGCAGGGGAAGAGTGTGAGGAGTTCTACCCCTTTGGAAGAAGAAGCGGTGGAGACAACATGCGATGAACTGACCACAACCTCCATTCTGTGTCACCTTGCACTTGTGTGGGGGGGGAGATAGAGAAAATTGAAAGTGAAGGTGAGCCCAGGAATAAGAAAGAGTTGATAACACTATTTTTCAAAATTTGGGGTTATTTCTCATATCCTACTCTGATCCGATTGGTAATAAATTAAAAATAAATTCAATTAGTTTCCTGATTCAAGTCTGTATTGCTTGTCATAGTAGTTAGTGAGTCATCTCTCCCTGTCCTTATCTTGATCCGTGAGCCTTTCCTTATTTTCTCTCCCTGTCCACCTGAGGAGGGGAGTGACAGAGCAGCTTTGGTGGGCGCCTGGCATCCAGATGGCATCAACCTGCCCCCTTTTGTTTCTATCTGGCTTCGCTTCACTTTTGTTTTCCCTACTTGTAGTCTGCGGCAGACCTTAACAGAAATGCCTGCACAATGCAGGCTTCCTGTTAAATGCTATCTCTAAAAAACGAAGCAACTATAAATTATGAAGGGCAGAGTTAAGGGTGATTAGCCTGCCAGCACGCCAAGGATATACAGCCCACATGGTCAGTTGCTGCATCAGCCATATAATGGCTAAACTAGCTACAATCCCTTAAGTTTCTTTCCCTTCTAGGACAGATGGGAACTTTAGAACTGATGCAGTGCAGTGAAGCATAACCACTGCATAGTGAAGCTAAGTCTTGGACCATTACAAATTTGTGTAGGAAAGACTATTTATTGGAAAGAAGCTTCACAGTTTAGAGGGAAAAGAGGAAGAAAATAAAGTCAGGGAGATGTGCACCTGATGTACTATTGAGAAAATTAGAAACAAATGCAGACTGAACATGAAGTAACCAATATGAATCACATAATTAAAAAAGCTTAGAAGTACAAGGGAAAGATCTACTGCTCCTGTGTTCACTAAAGCCTGTGTAAGTTTTGCTATGGATTTTTGTGTTTGCAAATTCATGACTGCCACAGCTCAGGCTGATACTGGGCGTAACAGGGGGATATCTATTTAAAGTTACTGTGCTACTGTGTATGAAAAGCAAAAACAGAGGCTGTAACCACAGAACAACCACTGATTCCTGACCACAGCCCGCTGCTTCTACTCGGGATGCTTAGAAGCCTGCTGCCCAGGCTATCAATCCCCTGCTTTAACCTCTAGATCCCACGTGTTGGCAATGCTCCCAGCAAAGGGAGCAGGTTAGCATCTGATTTTTGCTGGCCTCCCCTGGAAAAGCTATGGGAGGTTGCTTCAGATTAATTTTGTTCCTTGAAGCTCAGTTAAACAGCCTGACACTGGGTCTGCTGCGGAGAGGGAAATAAAAAAGAGGCTTTTGTAGCATAACAATGCTGTGTGCTGATGTGCAGTGAGCAATTATGTAACCAACGCTAAATCTTTCTATAATTAGAACAAGCACCTAGTTAGAGTGATCAGAGCTCTTTTGTGTGAGCCTACACGGGGGTATGCAAGAAAAACCTTGGCTTGAAAGAAAGATGCTGGCTTGATTTCCCTTTCCTTTTCAACTGGTGAATAAATTAAATCTTCGATTACCCCAAATTGCTGTGAAAGACCAACAGTGAAAAGCGTTTTCTTTTCATTCTTGTTGAAGACATTTGCATCCCAGGTGTGAATCTCATGAAATGCAGATACTAACCCAAAGATTCGGCCTCTCTGTACCAAGCACAGCAGCAGTAAGAGCAGCTAGACAGCCTGAAGTGAGAGCAGCAGCTCATCATCAGCCCTCCCCATGGAGAGTCAACCTCTTTTTTTAGATTCATTTTGATGAAGAACATGGCAAGATATTTGGAAAGGCTCTCTTATACCAGACATTCCTCATGTATAGGGAGGAGGCATGGGAAAAGAGATCAAAACAGTCCTAGAAAGCAGGCGATCCTATGGTTTTATGGACCAAGCTTACAAGCTGGGAGATATGAAATGATACGGTGGGAAAACATCTTGACCCAGCTGTTCTTTCCTCACTCTTCTGATCTGTCCCTCCATTCTGTGGGTGGTCAGCAACACAAATATTGAAGCAGATCTATCTTCTGCAGCTGTAAACCAATTCGGCTCTAAAAGTTCCTGTAGCACTGCCGATTAATGCAAGTGGAAGATCCAGCTGGTGGGATCTCTGCTGTTAGAGATCTGTAATCCTGCAATATTTTCTGATTCTTTTCTTATTAGTGCAGGTCACCAGAAGAAATACTACAAATACCTCTGTATAAGGGTTGACAGATGTGCAAACCAACATGGAAGACGGGAAATACAGCAACCTACCTGGAGATAATTCCAGAAGATAGATTAACATACTCCCACTCCTGCTAGGCCAAACCCACCTCCATACTCAGTACAACTTAAATAAAGATTGGCAGGTTTTGCCTTTATATTAGCAACAGAAAGCTCAGAGCTGACTCTGGCAGCCATAAAATTTTACAATAGCATCATAATACTGTACAGAGCAAATGCTTGGATAAGACATCTCTCAACAGAAATATGCCCATTGCCCAAGGTCATTCAGACCCTCTGAGGCAGTAGTGACCAAAGTCTGAATGTGACAACAGAAAGTGTTGTGCTGCTTGGAGAACTGGGCTTTAGGTGAGAAGCAAAATCCACTTCTGCTAGTATTATGTTCCCTCAAGGACATTGCTCAATGTTTTTGTGCAGTATCAGTTTAGACAATTACATACTTGCCCAATTAAATACATGCCCAACTCCATCCCTCTCTCTCATAATTTTTGTGGGAAAAAAAAAATCTCCTTACTTTGTTTGCTAAAGCTTTTGGTGCCTAAAGGATATTCCACTTCTTGCAGTTCTTTGGAAAGTACCAGTGTGTCAACATGTCCTGTGTGAAAAGTTGTTTATCATGTGGGAATGTAATGTTTCCAAGATGTTTGCAAAACACCCCAGAGTCTGTGGAGTTTTACAGAAGTACATGGTAGCTTAACATGAGAAAGTTTAGTTTTCTACAAAGTACAACAAATAACAGAAATTAAACCAGCTTCCATTTCAGTCATTCCAGAGAACACAGACATGGCTTGAAGAATTTAAAGGTTTTTTTACAAAAGCACTAGTAGATCATCTGATCTTTTTCCCCACCTATAATTATTCCTTCTGAGTGCTGCCTGTAACCTGTAAGGGAATGAGAAGTTCAGGGTTGCTGATGTGGCTGAACCTTTCCATCTAGGTAAATCTCTTTCACAGTTTAACATCCTACCTGTGCCACAATTTATCCCTTGGGTTAAAAAGTGTCACTTATTTTGATAATTTTTACCCCACAATGTGCAGCAACTGTTAGGCATACAGATATCTGATATTAACAATAGCTTTCCATTACTTTGTATTGTCATCTTCATTTGTTACAAGATATTTCATGAACCATTTAATTCTGCATTTGCAAATGTGAAAAGTGCTGAAGTAGATAAAAAAGGTGCAGAGGATTTAACAGCCTAAATCTACCCCAAAAGACTCCTTGGAATACATCAGAAATATGTTCTTGAAACCAGCTGTGGTATTCACATCAAAAATGTCCCTGCTCCCAGCTATCCCAAGCATTAAGAAAGACCTCTGCAGAGCCTGAACTCCTTACTCACCGTAACAAGGATCATTTCGGCATGATCATTTTCTGAGAAGAGATGCACGTGGAAACCTGATATCATTATCATCCAGAAAGATATTGTCCAAAAAATATCATGATAAAACCAAAAAGTAATTAATCCTTTTTGTCTTAGAAACAGATTTTTAAAAGATTTTTTTGGTAAAATATGTTTTAGAGTTTCAGAACCATTCCTTGCTTAATGTTTCTTTTATCAAAGCTCTGCCAGAGCTGGCATCTTTGAAGCATTACTGGGTTTGGTTCAGGAAAAGTCCAGACCTAGGACTTCATGAAGACGAAGAGAGACAATCAGTTCAGGGGAGGTTATTAACTTTTCCTGTCTGATGCTGTGATTGTGGGACATTAAATTTCACCTGGCTATTCCTGTATGGGTGCTGGGTGTTCAGACTTGCCCAAAGCAGATCCGGCAATAATGAAATTGTATCTTCCCAGGAGATTTCATCTTTGATTAGAAGATGATAAGGGACCAAAAACTGAGTACTTTTCACAGTTTTCTGAAGGTTAATCACTCTCATTGTTAAATATTTCTGCCTAATTTTTCATATGAATTTCTCTTATTTCTGCTTCCAGTTACTGGTTCTTGTTTTGCCTTACTCTGAGTACTCCTCAGAGATTAAGGAGTGCCTGCGTATCTTGCATTTCTAACTTGTACAGGTACACATACAGGATGTTCAAATCTCCTCTGTTTTTTTTTGTAATGAGTGAAACATACTAAATGTTTTCATTTGCTCACTCAGACTATTTCTTCTTGTAATATAATTGTCAAAAGACAGATAAACAGAATTCACCTTATTCTAACCTGGCAATATAACATTTACCTCTTAAACTTCACCACAAAACAAGTTTACTTATTGTATTTCTCCTACACTTCCAATTAATGCTAGACTTGTATTATCTTTGTAGTCTTCTAACCCTCTTCTGCTTTCCAGCATTGTTTTGGAAACTTGAGCACCAGGAGAACAGAGTTCCTCTAGAGTTCACCATGTCCTTACTTCTACATCCGTGGGCTGCATGATGCTTTTTGTTTCTTCATAGCACAAGAAATTCATGCTAAGGTGCTTCTGTCTCATTATCCTCCTGGAACCTTTTCAGAGTCACTGTTTTCCAGGATAGTCTGTGCTTAACTCCCTATTTTTTGCTTACAGAAGTTTTCACAATGTGATGTTAAAACACATCTTGTTTTGATGGATTCTACTTACCAAATCTGGCTCACCCTGTATGACTCTCCTCTCACTATAACTGAACATTTCGCAACTCGTTTTGAAACATACAAATTTTATGAAGAGCAAATGCATATTGTTTTGCAAGCTGATGAAAATGGTAACTATTAGAAGTCTGGGTGTCCCTTCCTCTGTAACTTCCTCAGAAATATCCTTATGCAGCATTGATCCACTGATGATGATTCCTTTGCTTTTTAAAATGCAGTTCTCGACCCAGGTGGCACACAACTTTGAGAGTTGCACAATGCTAATTCTTTAATCAAAATATCATCAGAAGCAGAAAACAGAAGTAATGGGAGGTGTACCAGAACAGGTTCAAGGACAACTATGAATAATTTATTTATTTGGTCTGATAGCTCACTTAAGCATAAAAAAATCCCCCACCTTTCCAACTTCATGAAGAAAATGGAAAAAAAACCAAATGAACCACAACAAACCAAAACATCATTCTTTCTATGTGACAACAACAACATCAGAAAAGTACTGGATCAGAAATTAAACACATTCTGGTTTTAAGAATTTCCCCACTTTCAAAAAAATAAGCAAACTCAAACTATAATTGGCCAAGAAATGTTGCTTTACACCAAAGCTTGAATAGTTTGTTTTGCAAATGCTTAAAAAGATTCAAACTTTCCAAACTTCACACAGTTTTTGAGTTCAAAACTTCTCAGATTTTTTTTTCCCAATAAACATTTTTGACCAGTTAAAACATATATGTAAGCATTCAGGTTTAATATGTGATAAGTAATGCAGAGCAGGAACAAGAAGCTATTCACAGCTGGATTTGCAGCACTTGCATAAAATAAACACTGTGGTATGTTTACAGAGCCATATGGTTTTGAATAAGCTTGTACAGCGCCTTCATACCACTCTGTCCTGGGCTAAGAGCATTTCGTAGTCACAAATTCAAAATTAGCCAAGTCAGACATCAAAATTAAACCACAAATAGGCAAAGGTTCAAGGGGAACAAAAACAAGTATTCAAAAGAACCGGGGTTGTTCATAGCCAGACAACCATAGACATTTGCAAGCACGTAGAGCTCACTGTCTACAGGGAGAAAGGGAGTGCACACTTCTCAGAACATGTCATGAGACTGAGGAAGCAAAAGGAGCATCTTAGTGCAGAAGCTGAAGCAGATTGCTCACCTACAATTTTACCTTCTAAACATCAAATTTGTGTCGTGGCTGTCATATAACCTGTGCTGTGAAATGGCTCACAAAGTTGTATATTTGCCACAGAGCCTTAAATAATATGCCACATAGAAGGAAGAAGGAGAAATATCAAATTAGGAGGGAAAAAAATGTAATTTTTCCACAAAGACAGAAGCCCTCGTAGCTTCTGATGGGGAGAGGAGGTTCCTGAATCAGGAGGCAATATTGCCAGATGTGACAACAGCAATTCTGTTACTAAATGACTAAATGACAGAAATTAGATGACAGATGACAGATGAGTTTTGCTCAGGAAAATTATTGATAAATGGTATGTGTCAAACCCTTGTATCTTCAGCTTTGTCTAAAGTGCTCATAAGAGGCCAGCTGCCTTAGAGAGAAAGGGAAGTATCTGCCATTTATAGAGGTGATGACAGAGCTGCTGTCATCATAGCACTAAGCCAAAATCTGGTTCCCACTGGAGATGACGAGTATGGGTATGGATAGACTGAAACAGGACTGCCCTTGTCTCCCTCCAAATCCCTCCTGTACTAGAAATTGTAGCACATTAATTTAACCTGCAGGACTGATCTGCCCTGCAGATTAGATGATAAAACAGACAAAATGACTAGAAGTCTGCAAGACATTTACTCTGCCTTATTGTCCTCCTGCCTCTCATGGTATGATTTTTTACTTTCTAATAGACCATGTTTGTTTCTTTAATCATTCTGCTCTTTTCTTCTCTGTCCGGCTTCTGTTTCTCTTCTAGATGAACCATTCCTGGCCCAGTGGGACTCTTCTCCCTTTGATTCACTAGGTGTGAGCAATGATAGCAGTTACTAATTAATAACAAAATGTCTTTGGTTATATATGGTGACGTATACTGCCCCTTCAACACAAATAGCAACTTGCCTATGTAAAGCTCCCATCTATTACAACTCCCTGAAAAGTATTTTTCCATATTCCGGATTTTAATTATACTCTAAAGAGTGCATCTCTTTACTTGATTTAAAGAAAAACTCCTATGTAACGTATTGATGCCCATTTAGCACAGACAGTACAACTCCTGGTATTTAATACTGAAGTTTTTTCTTTTAAATAAATATATTTTATGCCACTTTCCATCTCTCTTCTTACCCTTCTCTCCCACACCCCAGTTCAATGATTTCTAAGTAGCCGATATGAGAATACGAAATTTTATTCCAATCCGTTTGCTCTATATTTTGTGCTCTTGCTCGGACAGCTCCGCCTGGATGACGTGAAGTTCCCGAACTCGCTGGAGGCCGTTTGAGTGGCACAGGCGAGCCGAGGAGGCCCTCGCAAAACTACATCTCCCAGGATGCCCCGCGGCCCGCGCCGCCTATCCCGGAGTGACGCCACCAAGACCGCTTCGGAGGCCCGGCAGCGCGCACGGCGCATGCGCAGCTGCCGCTCCCTCCCCCCGCGGCCNCGGGAGAGGGTGTTCGGCACTGCCGTTGGTTCAGGGCTCTGCCTCTTTCGCGTGTTTCTTGGGGGATGAAGGATCTCCTCCGCCTTGGTCGGGTCCGTGAGGTTCTGTTGATGTTCCCGAAGGGTCTTTGTTAGGAGTTGCTGTGTCCGCCGTAGGGCTCTAGTGTGCGGCTCTAGTGACTGCCCGCAATGCCGTGTTTCTCTGGGCGCTTCTGTAGTAAATGCGCAAAAGGGCTCCGTGGACTAGACGAGCTGAAAAAAGGGAACTCAAGGAATTGGAGTCCGACTTGTGTTTGGTCGGGAGGTGTCGGGCGCTGAGGGGAGGTTGTTGACACATCTCCTTCTCCAAGCAAACACCCTCAAAAAGGAAGGGCGAGTCTTTAGGACTAGAGACGTTTATTTTTTTTTCTTCTCCGTAGGGGTAGAAGGAACACACAGTGGTATATGACATTCCTGTTGGAGAACAGGCATTGTCACGCTCCTGTTCAAACATGATGTGAATGTGGATGAATTTAGCAGTAGTTTTTATAGTGATCTTCCAGAGCGCTGAGAAAGCACACATCGATTTTATCCCTAGAGTCTCAGAAGTTACTGCTCCCGGGTTTATGAGTGTAATGCTCAAGTTCCATGAATGGTTTCTTAATCTGTAGAGGGTGATTATAGAGAAAGTAATAACTTCGAAAGAAGTTGGCTCAAGCATAGTTGAGTGGCACTGAGAGAAGTTATCAGAATTAACTTTTTACGTCTTTCTCGTTTTGTCTCTGTGGACATGCAGTTTTTTGCCAGCTCCAACCCAGCTATCCCAAGACCAGCTAGAACTAGAAGAAAGAGCAAGAGCTCAAAGATCCAGGCAGACTGCCCTGGTCTCATCACGGAGGGAACCTCCCCCATACGGTTACCGGAAAGGATGGATACCACGGGTGCTAGAGGTAAATATTTAAATTCATACATAAATTCATTATTTAAAGACATACAGAAGTGTGTCTGCTAATGGGGAAAAAAGTATATTTTCTGAAGTAGAAATAAACTCTGAGCACAGGTTTGTGCAAAGTCTTATCATGTACAGCATTTTCATCCAGACTGCTTGATAAATTCTTGGGTTGGGGGATGTTGTAATGTATGAGGTTGCTTAAAACATGTGATTATAAAGGGTTCTTCCCTTCAGAGATTGTTGTATTGTAATATGGAAATAGGTCTGTGGTCCTTTCCGTTTTCAATCTGTAAATGGAAGGATCCCCTGAGAAGGACATCCATGTTGTTCCTCTGTCACTGTTAAATACATGGTCCACATTGTAGCTGGAATAAGCAAACGTGTATATTACACTCATTCCTGTTCTGCTCAAAAAGAGAGCTGCTCTTTTTTGTTACAGTTGGAAAGAAAATTGAAAATTAGTCAGATATGTAGTGTTTTAAGTATGTTACTCAAAAGGATTTTGGACAGTATTGTGTGTCATAAACTGTAATTCTTGCTAGTTTAATGTAAACTCATCTGAAACTGTTAAAAGGTAAAAGGGAAAATACAGATGTATAGCTCTGATTACAAAACTGGTTTAGTACAGTCTCTCACTGTGAACCAGAAGAACCTTGCAGTCTTTGAAACGATTCTCCACAGTAACATCGGAGGCCTTCTCTGACGAGTTACAAGCCAGTGCTCTTGGGGCCAGGCACATTATTACCGTATTTCGTGTATGATCCTACATTGTTCCCAAATACCATAATTTCATGAGCCTGTAACAGCCTTGCCCTCATTTACGTTTTAAGTCCTGTTTTTGTAAGATGGATCCAATGCTTCCATGGTGATCTATGTATTTCAAATAGTACTTTGAGTGCTTCTCTGAAACAAAACATTCTTATGTGGGTGCAGCATTTAGTTGAGTGATGTTAAAAATTATACCTTCATTATACCCAGTGTAGGGTTCCCTTCCTACACTGTTGATTACTAAAGTTAATATTTTAGTGTTTATTCTTTCTAATGTTAGTAAAATGAATTTGTAAGAAGTCAGGTGATGAAAGTTTGCAAAGAGTTTCTAACATCACTGGGCCACAAGTTGATACACATCCCAGACAGACTGTTGAGGGCTCCTTTCTACTTTAAGTGCAAATTCAAGAGTAGTAACTGCTTTCAAAGCATAACCTTTGTCCAGTAATCCTGGAGTGCCATTGTTGGAAAAAAACAAAACCTGTTCTTAGTATGTCAAGAATTATGCGGAAAAAAAAAATGAGGAATGACTGACATTTGGTCTGGCCAATACTTTAACAACTGATCGTTGAATGTGGGACATCCAGTGCAAAACTTTAAATAACTGCAAGTGTGTTTCAAGGAGCATTTATAGATGGCATAACCGTGTCCCTGTTTGGAAGGAAGTGTTCTGCTGAGCCATTCCTAGCCTCAGTCCACTCAGTCCCCGTGGTGGTGGCTGCTTGGTCACATGGCGAGTGAGTGTGGAGGGAGATCCATCTGCCCAAAACACACCACCTTCTTCTGTGATCTGGTTTGTTACCAGACTCCACATAAGCAGTGGAGGAAGGGAGAGATGCTTATGCTGCTTTAAAAAAATGCTTCCCCCAAAGACTTACATTTGAAACTGTAGCCTGAAGTTGTTTTATGAGTGATACCAGTACCGTGTGCATGCTTGGTATTACTGACTTAGGATGGTCTGTCTTAAGAGATCTTTTGGTTATCTGTTTATTAAATGCTTTTAAAGCAACATGTCGTAGAAGAGAGGAAGTAAAGCATAAGAATGTTGGGCTGTTGGGTGCTGGCCCCATTTTCATTGTATTTACACATCTACATAAGAAAATGCTTGACATTTGTAACATTAAAACTTCAGGCTTTGAAAGGAATGCATTGCCATTTTAACTTCTTTGCTTCATTATGGTGTGAAAAGCAACAAGTAACCAGTAGAAATCTTCATAAAAATGCTGCTCTTGTAATTTTAGTATCCACATTTGCTTTTTTGCAGAAGGTAAATTTTTAGAATTCTAATTAATAACTCACATGTGAATTAAATACTTAATTTTGTATTGCCTGTAGTATAGTATTGCCTGCACGTTCTAGTCAGTGATATCTATTCCTGCTCTTTTCAGGCAATAATTGCTGAAAGATGTCTGTGCATTTCAGTGTCTTTTAATAGCTCATTCATTGCTCTCATACCAGTGAAAATAATAAAGTTCCTAGAGCATTCTTGCTATGTTTCTTTTTGTTGAAATCAATCCATTCTTTCATTCCATTTCCCATCCATGCAAGTATTATACCAATTTTTTTATTTTTTGGACATTCACTACTTTTTTCTTTTTTGTAGGATTTTGGAGATGGGGGTGCTTTTCCAGAAATTCATGTGGCTCAATATCCATTGGATATGGGCCGAAAGAAGAAAATGTCCAATGCTTTGGCTGTTCAGGTGGATGCGGAAGGAAAAATAAAATATGATGCAATTGCTCGACAAGGACAGTCAAAGGACAAGGTAATATTTCTCCAAATACGTTTGCTGGCATGTATACTTGGAAAAGTTATATGTACCCATAGCATATACTTAAACTCATTGATCTGGCATTAGCCAAATGGATTCCATCCTCTTCTCTTAAATTTTAAGAGCAGAAATAATGTCAGGCAGAAATTGTGATCTTCTCTGTAATGGAATGAAATGATAAGGCAGAAATGGTGAGAGTCTCTACTCTGAACTTACTTAGAACTTACCAGTTTTCATTGGAGAGCTTTCCAATGAAGGCAAGAAACTGAAAACAGGTCTGCAGCCTCATTTCAGTGTGTAGAGACAGAGGGCAAAAAATCAGACAGAAAACACAGTTCAGCTTTTGGAATACTGCACCTTGTGTCTTACTGATTTAACATATGATGCCTCTGGCTGTTTACAGTGTTGTTCGGTGCTCTTTTTTTGCTATTGTTGTTTAATTGCAGCAGAAAGCAACTCCTGAAGTTTTGTGCTGAGTTCAGTGATGGCAAGATTCTCATTGAGTCTAATGGGAACCAGCTTTAATTCTCTGGATAAAGTAGCATTTCTAAAAACTAAAAGATGGCACTTTAGGTCCTAACTCATATTGGGGAGAGCAGGTACTTGGATCTCCTGAGTCTGCTTTGAGTAGTACTTACATCTGCCTTTTCTGTGTAACCAAGCAAACTGCATTAGACTTTCATTCCCTTAAGCAGGTGTTGGGGAAAAACTGCTGAGGCATGACCAAGTGTATGATGAGCTGCTTGTTCCAGCAACCATCTCCTGTAAAAAATAGGGTAAAAAAATCTTAACACAGTGTTAACTACAAAGGGTGTTGTAGTTGATAGATAAGAATAGTTGGTTTGAAAATAATTTGACTTCTTGTGCTTTAATTTAGGATACCTTGAAAAGTTTATGGGTTTGTAATATGCCCCATGTCTTACTGCAGTTGAGGAAGGAAGAAAATGAAAATATAAACTTTATCTCTCATACAAAAAATAGGGTGAACATTCTAAGAATATCAGAGGAAATACTTATTTTTAACAAATAAATGTGTTCATGGTTTTAAATTGCTTCTACAGCCAATAGGATTCTATTTTTAACTAATACTCTGTTGAGTGTCAGAGAAATATCACATCTTGTATATCCTTATCCCGTGCCTCATATGTTACATCTGAGTGCAAATTGGACTCCATGCTGTCGTGTGGAAGAAAGTAGTCAGACTAAGCAAACAATAGCAGTGGCAATATTTTTATTGAGGGGACTTTCACTGGTGTTCTGTCAGACTTTATCTAATGTCTAGAATAATTTGTCAAGAGGAAGGGGCTAAAATATTACTTATATTTTAAGAATTCAGTAACTAAATGTTTGATACTTCATACTCAATAGAAATGTTACCTTTTCCAAAGCATAAAAAAAAATTTGGATCAGGTAAGTAAACAAGACGCAATAATCATACCAATTTTGGGGAAGCTGCAGGTCAAATAATAAGAAAAAAATTAGCGTAGTCTAACTCATTTTTACAACTTGTCAAATACATCTTTACTTGTAGACTCATTTTTAGTCTGCATGTAGTAGAACTGTTCAGATTGGAATCTAAGTATGTTTGAAACATAACTAGGTATGATAGTAGGCTCAAGGCAAAAGTGACTGATCTTTTGCTATGCCTTATTTGGTTCAGAGTTAGGAAGATACTTGGAACACATAGAGTTAAATTTAAGCTGTTAACATTTGTCATGTTTGATTCATCAAGATCTGTGCCAGCATTTTTTAACTTTCCGTATAGCATCTGTAATGAAGCAATAATATTGTCATTTTGTAGCCATACTTACCAAAATGGAAGAGATGTAGGGCTTTTACAAAACTAGGCTCTGTAAAACTGTAGAATTAGGGTTTTCTAACCATGAGTTCTGCCTTCTGGGTCAGCCTGGTCCCGATTGCATCCAGATGAATGTAAATGCTGAGAGTAAAAATTCAGCATTGCGATTCAAGGGAGAGTAAAACTGAGGGAAAATTAGGTTATAGATTCATAGAATGGTTTAGGCTGAGACATCTGCTGCTAGACCAGGTTCCTGAGAGCCTCATGTATCCTGGACTTGAACACTTCCAGGGATGGGGTACCCACAACTTCTCTGGGCAACCTGTTCCAGTGCCTCACCACCTTCACAGTAAATAATTTATTTCTAATATCTGATCTAAACTCAGTCTCCTTTAGCTTAAAGCTCCTTCCCCTGTCCTGTCACTACATGCCGTTGTAAAAAGTCCCTGTCCAGCCTTCTTGTAGGCTACTTTTAGGTACTGGAAGGTGCTCTAAGTTCTCCCCAGAGCATTCTCGTCTCCAGGCTGAACAAGCCCAGCTCTCCCAGTCTGCTCCAGCCCTGTGATCAACTTAGTGGCCTCTTCTGGGCTCTTTCCTACAGGTCATCATCTTCGTGTTTGGGACCCCAGAGGTGGATGCAGCGCTCCAGTTGGGGTCTCACTGGAGTGGAGTATTCGGGCAGTATTACCTCACCTGCTTTTGATGCAGCCCAGGGCTGCAACAGATACTTGAAACAATTGCCTTGGAAGCAGCAGAACTACTTTTGCTTGATTTGTTTTGCAGGAGAAAGTGTCGTCAGAGATGTTATAAGGAGCAGTTCTTCAGTGATCTGTGTTGAGTTGAATAATGTGAGATATTTTCTCTAATAACTTCTGATAGTACAGTGTCAGTAGGATTAGATACAGAAGTTTTATTTTCTGGAGAGCTGCAGCCATAATTCAAATACTTCTTCAGTCTTAATACTTAGAGCTAAAAGAAACAGATATTTAACAGTCTACCAGAAATGAGATGGAGTTTCTGAACCTATTCTATGAGGTACTTGTTTGGTCTGAGTTAAGAAGCAAATTTTTCTTTTGCCACAGCTTATGGATTTTTTTGGAAGTTGAATTTAGTATTCTGCCTTGTAGAGGCAGCAGTTCTGTCACCCAGCCCCTATCTCTAGATGACTCGTCAGCAGTTTCTAACACTGCAGTGGTTCATCTCTCTTGCATCTGTACCCTTACATATTTAAAAAATAGTGGCTTCGTAAAATTTTCCTTGAAAAATGCTGATGTAAATGTGATAGTCTGACAAGGCTCCTGTTTGGGGCTGGCAGAAAGTCTGCTAGACATGAAATGCCAGATAACATTGACAGACCTGGGTGCATGACCCTGTGGATCCAGGGATGGAGTTCTATCTGGTTGTCGAGGTGAAGGATTTCCAGCACTAGCTGTGTGGTTAGCACTTGTGCTGCTGTAAATTCTTACAGTACTTTCTCTACTCACATTATTAAAAGCCAGGCTAAAATAATGCATCAATATTGATATATTTTTTGGTGAGTGTGATGGTGTCCACTTATTAGGAAAATAAGGACATGTAATTGCATCCTGTGTTTTTATGAAGACAGAAGAGAAAGTTCCATTCTTTGATTTCACTATTACATCCATTACTTTTTTTCTGGCAAGGATAACTTTTATGCAAGAGTTGGATTTCTTCTTGGTGGCCCAAGGCTGTGGCTTAGATGTTAAAGGTGAAAAAAAGAATCACAAATCTTATCTAGAGTTTTTTTTCAAGATTGTCAATTTAATTGAAACATCTACAAGAGAGAATAATTCCATTATTGTAGGAACTCCTGTCACAGTGATAGAACAAGTCAAGAGAACATGAATATAATTAAAATAATCAAAAGTGTTCTTTACTCATGATGTATTTGCCTTTTTGGTAGAGCTTTGCTTGAGAGTTTATCACCAATTTTTTCCTTGGTGTGTACCAGGCTTAAACCCAGGTAATTTTAATGACCTCTAAAATGTTACGTGCTTCGTAAGGAGAAACTGTTCTTTGACAAGGAAGGAATTTGTTCTGCATTGCTTGATAGTAGATTCTTGATTGACACATAGGATTGATGAGCACTGTACAGGGCTGGTTGGGATATATAGAACAAAATACATCGAGGATAGGGATTTTTGTGTAGCAAATTAAGAAGTTTCTGTCAAGACATTGCATCTATCAAGTGTCTTGTGAAACTGAATGTGATTGATGTCTAAATCCTGCCATGAGGTACAGTTTCTTAGACAACCAGTTAGGCAAGGTAGTTCTCTTTCTGATTGCAGAGGCATGCAAATTGCTAATGGGTGCCTGTTAAGGCTGCCCCAGCCAGGGAATCGTGTAGCTCTACCAAAACTTGAGCTTTTTCTTTCTGCCTCGAAGGAGATTGTGCTTTTCATTAGCAGTCTAAGTGAAACATCTGAAACACAAGCTGACGTTTCCTTTTAAATTTGATAAATTGAAAAATGGTAGTGGGTGGGCATAATACAATATCAAACAATCCAAGTCTCCTTTTTATCTTAGATAAATAAAACAAGTCAACATTGCTGGTAAAATAAGGTAAATGTCTAAAAAAAACCAACAAAAAGGAAGTGTAACTCCTTTATCTGCCTCTCTATATCACCTCTAAAAAGGACTATTAGAGTAGTTTTTAGAGCACCTCTTAGACCTTTATTTTCTTTTTTTGTCATCTGGGATGCTCTAAAGCCCTTTCAGCATACTTTGTTCTTCGTGCAGCAAGACACTTGGACTTAGAGTTAATTGCCTTAGAGGAACACTACTCTTTAGATGTCCTTCATTCAGCATCTGAGAAACTAGAATATTATTGATACTAATTCAAAGGATTAAAATTTTAGGAGTGAAGGCGGAGAAACAGAAAATGTCTCTCATGTAACTAATTAATGCTGAGGCTAAAGGTCAGTTTTAAGTTGGACATGCAGTGTATAATGATCTCAGAATAATAGTTCTAAGGACTTTTAACCCTTTGAACTAAAACTTCCTGTTTTGTTGGATACATGGAAGCATTAATACAATAAATTTTACCCTGTAGCCATCTAATAATGTTTTTTCCCTATATTTAAAATTGAGACTTAAAGCTTCTAACAGCTAGCTGCATGTGGTGTGAAGACTCAAGTACCTGTATTAGGGAAAGTGTCAAGAACAGATTTCTCAAGTATTTATTTTTTCAAGATAGTAAACATAATGAAATTAAAAAATCCAGATGCTGGAAAATACTTATATCAGATTCTTGAGTAATCCTTGAAATCAGAAGTAAAAATTTGGGGGATTTTGTAAAAATGTCTTGGAGACCCTAAACAGGAAAATAGTAGGAATGGGAAGCAGGAAACTGGTGTCTAATGCCAGTTCTGAGAATAATTTATAGATTTCATCAGATTGCTTCTTCAATTACTTCCTCTGTAAAATGGTATCCAGAGTATATTCTTGTTCTGTGGGAGTAACTGAACAATGGGATTGCAATGCATTTATAGTTGTGTATGAATTTTAATTAATACCTGAAGTATAGTCTAAGCCTGAAACATTTCCTTTGATATACGGATGTGTATTCCTGTTCACCAGCACTAGTAAAGTCTATTGTCTTCCAGGTTATTTACAGCAAATACACAGATCTTGTGCCAAAAGAGGTCATGAATGTGGATGATCCTGAACTGCAAAGACCAGATGAGGAGGCAATTAGAGAGGTATTGCATGTGCTGATGTGCCTGGTTATCAGTGGTATGCTTTGTCTTGCATATACAATGAGATGCACTGTGTGGTATTTTTTCTTCAGATAACAGAGAAGACAAGAGCAGCCTTGGAAAAATCAGTGTCTCAGAAAGTTGCAGCAGCTATGCCAGTTCGAGCTGCTGACAAACTCGCTCCTGCACAGTACATTCGGTATGTAGTGCTGGTGTCTGTAAGAAGATGTAATCTATAAAACTAATTACAATTGGCATATTCCTTGAATTTCTGAGACACAAATTCCTCTTGAATTCCGTTCTTCTGTAAGGAATATGAAACTGGCTTAGGTATTTTGAATTAATCCTCTAATGATCACCTAGCTTGAAGCATGTAGAAATATGTCTTTTAATATGTCTTGAGTTGTGGCACGTGGTGGGGGGTTATTGTTTTAGAAATAAAATACAGATTTATCAGGGATCACTATTAATGATGATAATAGTGCCCTGAAAATGCCCCGAAAACAGTATTTAGTGTGAGTTTCAGGCCAAGACAAGGCACATAACAACGTTCTTCCTTTATAGAAAATGACCAATTGGAAAGAATTGAAATTTCCAGGAGGGTGATAGTCATTTATGATGATTTTCTGTTTCAAACACAAAATAATTTAATGGCAAGGTTACATTTGGCCTGAGGTAAATTCTGAAAAAAAGTATGTGAAGATGTTCTTAATAACCAGTCAGGAGTCACCAGGGCTTCACAGACAGGTAGAGAATATTGTAACAGGCTGTGTGTACTGTACTAGTTTTTCTTCTACTTAGAATCTAGGTTGAAACAGGAGAATATAGCCCTGGGAAATTACCTTCTGTCTGGTGTAACTGAGTCTTTGCACTCAGTCCAGTATCACTGGTGCAGCTACCTGCTGCTGATGTTCACAGTGGAGAAGTCTTAAACTGGTGTAGATAAGATGAAAATGCAACTAGAGCAGTGAACTGCATAACAGTGGAGAGAACTGAGCACTTTGTTTTATTCAGATACACACCATCTCAGCAAGGTGTTGCATTCAACTCTGGAGCAAAACAGAGAGTTATTCGGATGGTGGAAATGCAGAAGGACCCTATGGAGCCTCCAAGATTCAAGTAACTATTCAAAACTTGTTCATGGCAAATAGAAGATTCCGAAGTGTATTTTCATGCAAAACGCTCACTGTAATTGTTTTCTTAATTGGTCAGAATTAACAAGAAGATTCCTCGAGGACCACCTTCTCCTCCAGCACCTGTAATGCACTCTCCTAGTAGAAAGGTATGGAATTTCATAGCTGATCTCACTTTTGAATACTTCCTAGGGTTCACAAATTCTTCTCTGATCTAGTTCATTTTTGTGTACCTCCTTATGGTTCTTTTGATATGATGTTAAGTGATAAACTTAGTGCCCAGCACAGTCTTTTTGTTTGTTTTTAATTTTTTCATTTGAGCAGTTCTGTAAGTAGCTATCTTGCATATCTTGTCAAAGGTTAAGTAGATGTCTCATATTTTATGCAAAGCTGCATTGCTGAATTTGTTCGTGGTATGGATGAGTACCGAGTCTTTAGCCTTGGTACGCCGATGTCGCTTTTAGACAACACAGTTAAACTAATCCTTAATAACACTGACTTGTGTCATTAAGGTTTAGCTCTTGAGAGATGAGTGTAGTGGTGGTTCATCAGTTTGCTGCAACTTGAATGGCTGCTAAATGTGCAAAAGGTAACAAGCTGGCTGGGAGTTACAGCCTGTTTGAGGAGAGCTTAAAAGGATGGCTGAAGAGCTGTAGTGACTTCATTCAGTGTTTGCAAAGGTACAGTGCAGAAATAAATCCCATGGCAGAGGGATTAGAACTAAATGGTCCTTCCAACCAAACCATTGGTTTTGTTTCAAATCAAATGAGATGATCCTGTCATCTTATTGCTGTTAAGAAGAGTTGTGTTTTTGTAGTGGAGTCCTGATTTATTTCAATAGTTTCATAGTTGCCTTTGAGGAAGAAAACAGTATTTCCTTTTGCTATAAATCTGAGGATGACTTTACTTCTTCTCTTAAATCAGATGACTGTGAAAGAGCAGCAAGAGTGGAAAATTCCTCCATGCATTTCAAACTGGAAAAATGCCAAGGTAATTATGTTGTTGTAATTTTATCTTTCTAATATTGCACCCTTCTGGGAAACTTCTTTAAATGATTTAAGCTTGAAGAATACTGGTTTTAAGCCTCTAGAGTCAGGTAAACTGGCTGCTTCCAGCATGGAGAACACATGATTGTACAGCTAATCTTTTTTCTGTTTGGCATATGAGGGTTGTCAAATTGAAAGGAGTTTAGAACTGAGGGAGAATGTGTTCATAGCAGAGATTATAAATTTTGAGAGGAAAAAATGGCATTAGTTAAAATCCCCACAATAAGTGCGGTCTGCACCCAAAATCTCTGGATTTCACAAAGTAAAACCATCTAAACTGAAAAAGAGTAGGTTATCAGACACCCAAGCATGTTTCTTTTTAATACTGCAATCCACATTTCTCGAAAGTTTTCCTTGTTGCATTCTTTCATTAATTAATTTTCATCACTGGTCAGCTTAGCTATTTTTGTTCCTTGTTTGAAATAGGTATCTCCTGTCCCTTTGATTTTTATCAGGCATTAAGTTTATGTCCTGAGAGAGGGGAAAATTTATTTATTAATCTGAGGCAGCCTCTTCAAATGGAGGAAAGAAAAGCTGCATGTTTGAATGTGGGGTTTTTTTTCCTACTCCAACACAGCTGTCTAACTGGGACTGACGCTAATTAGGAGATCAAATTTTAGGTTACAGATGCTAAAACCAAAGCAAAAATCTTGTAGAGCTTGCTAAAGAATCTTAAAATATCATCTATAAATAATTTTAGATTTCAGCTTTTGAAAGCAAAATTGGTATTTAGTGTGTCTTACTTTTGCTGCAGCCTTGCCCCTTACTTTATCTTTTTGAATCATCTAACCTCTTAAGAGGTATGAAAACAGTTAGTAAAATGATTTTTAAGCAAAAAATGGTAAAACAGTTTACAAACTGGAAAAGCTATTTGTAGTTCTTAACCCAAAGCAAAGAGTGGACTTTATCGATCAAAAACTGTCTTTGTCCTAACATGAAACTTGAAGGGAACTGATTCAGATTTGGAGAGAGTATGCAATTGGAGTTAAGCTTATTATTAGTCGGTAACAACAGGAAGTGTATATAAAAAGGAGATCCATTGTGGTATATTAATGAGTTTTGTATGTGTTTTTGTGGTTTTACAGAATAAATGTAATAGTTGCTTATTATTACAAATAATGTTTCTGTGATCAATTGCCTCTCTGTTTCCACTGTAGGGTTACACCATTCCATTAGATAAGCGTTTGGCTGCAGATGGCAGAGGATTGCAGACTGTTCATATTAATGAAAACTTTGCCAAGCTGGCTGAGGCACTCTATATTGCTGACAGAAAGGTCAGGTGATTGTTTAAACTGTTTTGTTCCATGTAGTTTTACCTTCTTTGTATGTTTATGTCCTTGGGAAAATGAACCACGAATAGTTGTTACAGTAGGCTGTAGCTTTTTGGTTTACACTGCTTCTTGTCTAACATAAGGTCTTATCCCCACTGTCTCTGAATCAGTGCCTCAGTGTGGGTTAAGTTATTGGAAGTCATGGGTCTCGTCTCTCAGCTCTAACTGCTGTGGCTGTCTGGATTTAAGCTTCCTCTTTTTGGCTTGACTTCTGTCTGTTTACTGGGTAACTCCATGGCAGAACATCTGTTTGTATCCCAGTGTTAGGCTTTCTGTCTTTTTAACATTCTTACTTGTGCAGGCTCGTGAGGCCGTAGAGATGCGTGCCCAGGTGGAGAGGAAGATGGCTCAGAAAGAAAAGGAGAAACATGAGGAAAAGCTTCGAGAAATGGCTCAGAAAGCCAGAGAGAGAAGAGCAGGGATCAAAACCCATGTTGAAAAAGGTACATTTCTTTGTTACTAAGATACTATGGCTTTCTTTAACCCTAAAGTGTGGGTTTGGAGTAATACCCTGAGAACTCACAGTATCTAAATACCAGCTGAAATTTCTAAGCATGACATCTGTTTGTGTCTTCACTCGATTGGTTAATTCACTGGCTGGTTTGATGGGATCCAGGTTTGAACCTCACAGTAGTATGTGAGTGTATACAGGTCTAGGACAGAGAATTTCAGAGTTATTAATGCATCAGTGCAAGTGATGACTTATTTTTTTAGAAAAAGCTTGTTACAGACTAAGAGTAATTTTGTTTAGAAGAATTAAATCATGTTTTAAGTTTAAAAGGTGGTAAATGCAATATTCTGTCTCTTGCGCTGTTATAACTAGTCTTGTAGAACTGTAGTTCTGTTGGCCATTAGGCCCAAAAAAACCCTGCTTACTTAAATTGTAACCATTGTGGTAAATCTTACGTTTTGGTTGAAATTACACTTTGAAGATTAAGATGATGAACTTAAATTATGATCTCTCTAGAAGGTGGAGGGATATGGTCATATAATGCCAAATCCTGCAGCTAGGAGATAACCTTCCCAGCAGGCTGGGGGCTGGCCAGCTGGAGAGCCACTCTGTTAGAAAGGACCCCGGAGTCCTAGTGGACAATGTGCTGAATATAAGGCAGCACTGTTCCTGGCAACAGGAATGCTAAGGGCACACAAAGCTGCATCTGCAGGAGTGCGACCAGTAGGTCAAGGGAAGTAGTAATCTCCTTTTACTGGTGACCTGTTGGACTGCATCTGGAATACTTGTGCAGTTATGTGCCTCCAGGTACAAGACAGACACTGATAAATGGGAGTCAGTTCAATGGAAAGCCATCAGAATGGTCAGGGGGTATCTGCCTATTCAAGAGATGCTGAGAGAATGAAGCTTTGTCTGCCAGGAGATGATGTGGCTTTGGGGCCAACTAATGGGAGCTTTCCAACAAGATCATCCCTACAAGATCATCAGAGCACTCCACTAAGCTGCACAGTGAAAGAATGAGACAGTGATCAAGAGCAGAAGCAAGAGGTTCCAACTACATGTGAGGAGAAAAATTTTCACCATGAGGACAAGCAGCAGTGGAACAGGTTGCCTAGGAAGTCTGGCAATCTCCACCGTTGCAATTTTTCCCCTTGCAATTTTTGAGTGGGAAAAGCCCTGAGCAACCTGGTTTGAACTCAGCATTGACCCTGCTTTCAGCAGGAGGTTGTGAACTAGACTCCCTTCCAACCCGAGTGATTTTCTGATACTGCATCACAGAATGTTCTTCAAAATGCTTAAATTCCTGCATGTTTGAACAATGTTTTTACACTTCAAAGTATGATACAGTGATCTGTGTTTTAGAACATTAACTCCTAGACGGACAAGTATTCTAAGCTTTTAAAGGTTGGGAAAACATTGTTGGGATATGTCTGCTTTGACTCTTGTCAAGGACAGTCATTTGCTTGTGGCATAAGAAAGCTCTGGTGTTGCATGTGTTCGGTTTAACATTTTAAATGGTGCTAAGGGTCACTATTCTTCTGTAAAAGAAGACTGAATTGAGTTACTCTGCTAATGTCTGTGGCATAATTAATTCAAACTTCAAATATTTGTCTATAATGAGCAATCTTGCATTTGTTCAGAGGATGGAGAAGCTAGAGAAAGAGATGAAATCAGACATGACCGGCGCAAAGAGAGACAGCATGACAGAAATCTTTCCCGGGCAGCCCCTGACAAAAGGTGAGTCACAAATAAAAGCTGCTTTATTCTTGTACTGGCACTGGCTTTCCCATTAGGGACATTATTACAATGTGCTTTCTTTCTCTTGATGTGAGTGCCTGACTTGTACCTTGTGGAGATATTCACTGGTATGTATGCAGCACAGTTTGTTCATTGTATGGAAAAGTATGCAGTACTCTCTTCAAAATGTAGGATTTTTCACATGAATGGGAAAGGGGGGGTGTGGTGTGTTCATTTTGAGTGGGTTTTTCTTTAGCAGAACTTCAGTATACTCAGATTTAATCAATGTGTTGACAACGAAGGTTGAAACCTGGATCCTATAACTTCGGTGAGACCAGAGTATCAATGGTGGCTTTGTTTCTTGAAGCTATTAATTTGAAATAAGCTTAGATTTATGAAGTAGGCTGAAGTTGTTTGCTGAGGCCACTGAGATTTCTGAGCACAAATAGTTTATGGAGGCTTAAAATCTCTAATATCTTAAAATTGGATTGCTTGGCCTTCCCAGAATTTAACTACACTGGTTCTTGAAAAAACAAATATGACATTTTAGACCAAGTCAGCTTGATGTAAATTGCAGATAGTGGAAAGCAAATTTAAATGTCATGCCCAGCTGAAGGTAACTTTTCTAAATATTTCCTTTGCCAGGAGACAAATTTTAAATGTTACTGAGTAAGGAAGAGCACCAGTCAAAATCTGGCTCCTGAGGCAAATCATTAGCAACTAATACAAGATCAGGTTGCAATTGAGCATGTCAACAAGTATGGTTTACTGACCTAATAAAAATTTAAATTTTTAATTCAGGTCAAAGCTGCAGAGAAATGAGAACAGAGATATCAGTGAAGTTATTGCCCTAGGGGTACCCAACCCCAGGCCATCCAATGAAATCCAGTATGACCAGAGGCTGTTCAACCAGACCAAGGTAAAATATCTTTTCACAGCTGTGTGGCTTTCTATGAGAACATGGTCGTCCTTCCTTAGTGGGTATGGCTGAACTACTAAAGGGAGCCTGTTCTCATGGTTGGTGTGGATGCACTCTGAAAGTAGTCTCTACATAACTGGTTAGGAAACTATTCCTTTATCCATAGCCTTTGCAAAAAAAAAAAAAAAGAATATTCCAAAGGTATAACTGGATTAAAGGGTTGTAATTTTTCTCACTGGGGAGTGGGGAGAAAAATTATTTTGCCTTCAAGCTGCAGTGACCTCATTTTCTTCTCTTGTACAAATGTACTGACTGAATAGGGAAATCTGCTTTCAGAGAGGAGCAAGTAAATACTTTCTATACCCATTATTGCTTATGTTAATAATGCTTCTGAAGATATAAATAGTTAACAGCAACATTTATTTTCCCTGAACTTTATACTATTCAGAGATGAAAAAGTAGATTAGGCTTCAGAAAGTCCCTGAATAGACCTGCAGTTTGTCAATCATTCTTTTTCATGTCTCCAATGAAAGATTTGCAGGCAGAAGGGAAAGCTGATGAATGAAAAATGAACAAGCAAGCACTTCTACTTTCACAGTTTATATAAACCTCTGTGTGATTTGGATCAGTCAGCTTAAATCATGTTTTCCAGAAATTCTGAATAATACACATTTCTGTATGGTTGTACTTAGCTATTAGACAGCTGTCCTTGCAGGGTAGACTGAAATGATCCATTATTCTGAAATACGGATGGCTGTAATCTTTCCTGTTACTTTCTGGAAGAGTGGGACTGAGGCTTGTCATGACATGTTCTCTGGACTTAATCCCAGACCCAAACCCACTCATATCCCAATTAAGTGCTGGGAATAATTTGAAATCAATAGTAAATCACATAGTACCATTTTTGTGCATCTGTGTAAAACCATCAGTGTATTCTGATGATGTAATAAGTTAGCTGAAGTTTTGCAGACTCATTTGTGATGTTCTCCTGTTCTTCTTCACAGGGTATGGACAGTGGATTTGCTGGGGGAGAAGATGAAATTTATAACGTTTACGACCAGCCTTGGAGAAGTGGCAAGGATATGGCCCAAAACATCTACAGGCCAAGTAAAAACGTGGATAAGGACATGTATGGTGATGATCTAGAAGCTCGAATAAAGACCAATAGGTAAGAAAATAAAGTTAAGAAATATTCTTAATTAGTACTCTGAAGTTCATCAGCTGAGTATCACCTCCTGCTGCAGGTTTGTTCCTGACAAAGAGTTCTCAAACTCGGATCGTAACACCAGAGGGAGGGGCAGAGATGGACCAGTTCAATTTGAGGAGGATCCGTTCGGTTTGGACAAGTTTCTGGAGGAAGCCAAGCAACACGGTGGTTCTAAACGGCCCTCAGACAGCAGCCGCCCGAAAGAACATGAGCATGAGAGCAAAAAGAGGAGGAAGGACTGAGTGCCTCTGCTCCTGGAGAGGTGTGGAAATGGACTGCAAGCTTGGACTTCATGCAAAAGGATTTTTAATATCAGAGGTGTATAGGAGGTTTGTAACACAGTAGTCACAACTCTTGGGTGGATATACACACACACCAATTCTTCTATGTAAGACAGCTACCCTAGGAGAGAGAAGGAATGGAGACCATTTTGAAACATTTTATAAGGGAATTAAGTTTTCTTTAGCAAGTTCTCTGACTTTGCTGATTCTCCCTTGCCCAGCATCTCATGGTAAGAAGGTAGCCCCCTTCGTACAGCTTTAGTTTTTGTAGGTAGCTAAAGCTTTGACTTAATCTGTTAAAAGCTTTCCTGCTGTATATAATTACTGTCTTATGCTGTAACAGATGCTGGGGTGTTTATGATTCAGTGTTTCTTTAGTGTGGTTATACAGTTTATTTGAACAAGGGAGGAGAAACAAATGGATTCTATTTTAAAACAAGTACTCATTCGTAGTTTCTCAGTAATTTTTATTTTAGTTTCTTTACATTTAGTGAAATAAAGCCTCCTTCCACCGCTCACTCACTTGGATTCTTTCTTTGATTGCGTCTTCTATGGGTCTGGCGTTGGAGGGAGAGCTGAAAACAATGGAAATTACTCAGATTAGCTAGGCAAGGTTTGGGATCATCCAGAACACTGATATGGAAATATGTTTGCAACTGAAGATATGTTTATGACTGCTTCAGTTTCATGAGCCCTGGGACAGGGCTTTCCTGACAGGAAAGTTGAATATATGCTGCACAGCAACTGCTGGTTGTATCAGCAAAATGCGTCTTTAAAGCTTGTGCTTTCAAGTGCAACTAATAGAAAGTAACTGTCTAAACCTGGCCTAGAATGAAGTGGGAGAAGTACTTGTATTCTAGAACCTTGCATTTTTAAAGAAATGAAGCCAACTGCTGCCTGCCTTCTGCTTTTTATTTCACCATAAAGAAGCCTCTTAGCACTTGTGAGAGTTATAGTCCTTGAAGCCCAGGCAGTTATAAGTGAATGTGGTGATTTTACAGCTTCAAGAATAAAAAGCAGCAAAATAATTTACAGGAAATTGACACTAAATACTCATCCATGCTATTTCTAGTACTTATTTTGATAATTGCATGCAGATAACATCCGAGTTCAGCACAATTTACAAGGGATTAGCCTACTGCCTGTCTTGTCATTTTAAGGAGTCTTAATTTGTGCCTCCATTTTTGTACCACAATAGTAACTCACAGGTCAGTTCTTGGCAATAGGTACTGAAGTAACTACAACCAATGAAGGCTTGTGCAGTAGTATGAACCCTGTCAAGCAAAATACCTTCTCACAATCAACATACTGCATCCCTGAAGTCTCTTGCCAATTTATTTTACCATCTCCTAGCATTCAAAGTCTCAAAATACAGGAACTAATTGTCAAAAGGATATTGAAGAATTCTTATTAATTATTCAAAAGGCATGAAGTGATCATGTCTGGTACACAAGCCTGCTTGCTGCTCATGGCTTCACTCTGTATTACTAGGTCAGAGTAGCAAGACCAGCTGAAACACATACAAGTCTGTAAGAAAATCCTGTTTAGGGAACATCCTTATCTGTCAACACCACTGCATACTCAAATTTTTGGCAAGCACAAGGATGGCCATTTCTTTGCACTGTTCCTTTGTTTCAGTGAAGCTAGAGGATAACATTTGTCTGACTCTGACCAGTCAGTGACACACACTTGTACCAGACCATGTACACTGTCTTGATATCATGCAACTGAGATTGTCAAAGCGTTGCGATTTTTCCTTCTCTGATACTTAAAATGTTAAAGACAGAGAGAACTTGAAATTAGCTTGAGAGTTTTTTTCTATTGAACACATGAAAGCAGACAGCTGATTTCTCCTGTATGAAATGACAGCTGGAGAAAAATAAATTTGACTTTAAGTTCAAAGCCTAGCATTACTTTGTCACATTCCCCCTGTCAACCCACATGCGTATTAGATGTTGGAATCCATCTGCAGAAACCTGTATTACAAATTACAACCTAATTGCATAGTAGATCCCAAACAGTTTTACTGCATTCACATTCCCTTAGCACAGTAGTTTTTGGTCTCTGGAGTGTGATCTCTGTGGTGTCTCTATGATCTTAGACCCTAACAACTTGAGATGAGAGGAGGGAATAAACAGAAGTGTTAATGATTTACAAAAACACTAAAAGCATGCTGAGTGACAAAATGCTTAATCACACTTTGAATGAATATGGCAATATTTTCATGTTACTGTGTCAAATCAGAGGCAGTTAAAGAGTCAACTCATATTATTAAAGGAATTAGCACATTACCTTGGAACCTTCGAGTATGTGGGAGTCCTTCTGTAACACGTTCTGAACATCTTCTGGAGTTGAGAATTTAATCCAGCAATAACGTCTGTGAAAGCCTGTATCTCTGTTCTAATTAACAGTTGAAAAAACAAATCTAATTATTATATGAAATATCCACACAGCCTGTGAAAACCTTCTAGGGATATTGAATTTAAGGATTCAGAAATTATCAGAGAAATTGGCACACCTGCTGTTTCAGGAGCTTTTTTTCACACTTTAAGACATTTGCTGACATTTGACAGCATGTGGGGCCTAGCAAAGGCTGTGCTGCATCCCTTTCAATTTGAATCTAGCAATAGTAAACTCACGATTTTAACTTACAGTTGAAGCCTGGGATAATGCATAGGCACTGGTTTCAAACTGCAGTATTTACCTACTAATAAGCCAGCCAGAACTGACGTTTAAATGGCTGCAATACTTGAAAAGCATTCAGCAAGATAAAGCAGCTGCTTAAGAGACTAATAAAGCAGGCTACAGTTCGGGATGACAACACTAACTATGCTGGAAAGAAGCAAGTTATTTTTAAGAATAATTTGCCAGTCAGAAATGGCAGCTGTGGATAAGGAGGAGATAGTGCAGAAAAGCCAGGTGTACCAAAATGCCTTCTATCCCAACTCTGATCCCCATCAGAGCTCACAACAGCTCTGCCACTCTCTCATCACCAGGCATGACTGGCAGCACTTCCAAACCACCAGAGAAGTTTTCACCCACAAGGTACTGCCTGGTTTCAGTATCACAGCAATGTCTAAATTAGGCTGTCGTACACTGCTAATGGATTTTTGTACCTCTGACAGTTTTAAGCATTAATGAAACTCCCAAAGTAATCACTGAATTAAAACATACACATTATGCATCATAATAATTATATGATTATATAATTATATTATCACATGCATTATATGCATGTGATAATAAGTGATGGAGCTGAGTTTGTGGTAAACTGTCAGTCTTTCAACAAAGCAATGCAGTCTGTCCTGGGCCTGAGGAACAAGTGTGGAAGGCAGACACCTAAGCTTTAGGTTTTTGGCAATAACCTGCCTGTTTCAGACTTTCTCCACTTCCAAATTAGTCCTTAATTGATAGTGAACCCATCAGCTCACTAAGTGAAGTTCACTACACACTGAGCTTAATCTAACAGATTACTTCACATAGAGAAACCCAAGCAGGCAGGAGAAGCTCTACTCCTCCAGCAATGGCCTGCAACTTACCCATACTTTTTTTTGACTGCATTATGACCCCTGATGTACATTCTCAAAAGATAAACAGCCTAAATGGTAGAGCAAGAAAAGCTGACGGCTTGGTAGCACCTGCAGAGGTTATGGTGTCTCTGTTAGCCCTGCACTTCTTACTGGGGCTGAACTCACAGCAGGAAAAGACTGTAGGTTCATACTCACACCTTCATTTTTTTGCCAAGTGAGACCAGGTACATAAAACCTTTATTCTCTGTCAAAAGAATGATAACAAGATAGAGAACCTCAAAGCACTTTTTAGGTTAATTATTCAAAACTGGCAGCATCAACAGGATTTGAGAGATGTGCTTTGTAAAACTCTCTGAAAGCCAATGGAAACCACTAAGCTTCGATGGGGCTCAGAGCTCGCAGGAAAGCCGTGGCACCCGCTGGGAGAAGGAGCCAAGGGTGGAGAGCACTGAAAACCAGAGCAGAGTACAAGATGAGGCCTCCGGACAGCAGCTCCGAGGAGGCGGGGGAAGCTGCTTCGGGGCAGGCCCTCGGCCGCAGGGCCCTTCCCCCTTCGCTGAGAACTCACGAACAGCTGCCCGGAGGACGCGCGGGTACTCACGAAGGGCAGCTGGCACCTCTGCACCGACCCGAACTGGGAGAAGTACTCCTTCACCTCCTCTGTGGGGAAACGCACCTGGTCACCCGGGCCGGCGCCTCCGCGCAGCCCTGGCCCGACCCCCGGGCCTGTGCCGGCACAC